>SJYF01000097.1:3491986-3506430 GCA_006410515.1 Procapra przewalskii | reverse complement strand
TATCTATATATGCATGTTTTATATATATATATATATATATATATATATATACACACACACACACACACATGATTTGTGATATTTGATAAAGCCTGTGTCTTCAGAATATAAAGGGTACTTACAACAGAATAATAATGAAAATGAACAATACAACTAAAAATTTGAATAAATAGTTCAGTAAAGGATATATGCTGATGATGAATTTTGGAAGTACAAATTAATGAGATACTGCAATGAGCTAACACTATGTTTCTGTTAGGATGGTTAAATAAAACACACCTACTGGACAGAGTGTTGGCAACATTGCTGGGGAGTTAGAACTGTCATGTATTCCTGGGAAGAATGTGAAGTGGCACAAACAGTTTGGAAAATAGTTTGGTTGTCCTTAAACAATTAAACATAAACTCAGCTACTTTCCTCCTATTCATTTATTCAAGAGAAATAAAAGCATATGTTTTTACAAAAACTTTTATGTGAATGTTAATTATTAGCCCAATTCATAATAGGTAAAAACTAGAAACAATTCAAATGTTCATCAGTAACTGAGTGGGTAAGTAATCTGTACATTTGTAAAATAAAGTATTAGTTAGTCATTAATAAAAAGGAATTTATCCTACAACATGGATGTAAATGTTAGTTAGCAAAATAATTATGTTGAGTAAAAGAAGCTATATAAAGTAGGACATAGTGTAGGGTTCTATCTAGTCTAGCAAATTAATGTATAGTAGTAGAAAGCTGGTAAGTGGCTGCCTTCTATGGCAGGAAGGTGAGGAGGAGCAAGAGTGAAGAATTACAAAGGGGCAACAGGAAACTTTTAGAAGTGACAGTTTCATTCAACATCTCTGTTGTGGCAATGGCCTCCTGGAGATGGATACAGATATAGATATAAACATAGAAATATGTAAAACTGTTTTATGCCAGTTATGTCTCAATAATTCTTTAAAAAAAAAACACACACACACACACACAAAGCACTATAAAGGCCATCATCAGTCTTTTGCTCCCTACCTCTGCATAGGTGTCACTGACTATATGGATTGGTTGGCACTGGGTCAAGGGCTCACTGTGAATTTACCAGCTGTGGGTAGGGTGTGGAGATGTAGTATCCATATGTTGTTATCTTGAAGACTTCTCTTTAAGAAAGTTGCCTTAGGTTGAAGGGTTGTAGGCATTCTCAGACTTGGTCTGTTTTTTCTAATATAAAAGAAAATGCAACTGTCACCAAGAATAGACAGAAAATTAGTGAGTTAGGCTTGAAACATTTCTTACTACTCGTTGCCCCTCGGGCTGGTTTGCAGGTTCAGTCCAGTTGTGACCTTGTTAAACTTTTTTAGTGTTTCCATTTATCCTGGTAATTTCAAATTTCACATTCCACATTCCAAAAAAGTAGATATTGCTGAGACTTTGAACTTTGGTTTGAAATGTAATCCTACACTCTACCAGCCATCTTATTTTACCACAACACTTGACAGCTGTTTAAGGCTATTATATTGAATGAATGTTCAAGGAAGTGTACAATTACACACTAGGAATAAAACACAAACCTTCTTTTTAGTGTTGGCCAGCAAAGAGATGCCAGTGTTTTGTTGCTAAAGAATTCTTAGATTTCATCTTTCTCTGTCTCACACATTTTGATTTTCCTTTCTTAAAAAGGCTACTCAAGCGAATAATTATATACTTAATGTCCCTAGATAGTTGGTGGACAGATTTTAAGAAAGCATTAAGATAATTTCAAAGTCGGAGCATAAGAGTTGAGCAAATCACAAAGTAGGTGTTGTACATTATTCCTTTCATACATATTCATCAAACATTTCCTGTGTGTTGGGCATCATATTGGAGGTCGATGAACAAGAGTGAGGAAAAAATTGATCGGCTTTTTGCCCTTAAATAGCTTATAGTACAGGAAATGCATTCAATTAGATGTGCAGTTTACTCCAAACTCAAGCTTCTAGTTCTTCATTCCTCATTTCCATCCAAATTATCTTAATTCAGTAAATTCACACTTACGTTACTGAGGTTATGGACCAGCTCAGAGAGAGAGGATTCTGGTATAGATCTTCTGAGAAGGTAAGCCTTTCTCTTCATCTCCCCCCTCTTCTTTCCTCTTCATCTTCCATCTTTTTCTCATTGCTTTTCTCTACCATTTTCAGTGTTTAATTTTGAAATAATTCCAGATGCCTCCCAAATTTTCAAAATTAGTACAAAAAATTCCCATATGCCCCCACCCAGATTTCTTTTTATCACTATTGCTTGTACTCACTCTCTCTGTCCCCCCAACACACCATGGATATGGCTATGGATATAGATGTTCTTGTTTAGTTGCTGAGTCATATCTGACTCTTCTGCAATGCCACTGAAAGTAGCCCGCCAGACTCCTCTGTCCATGGGATTTCCCAGGCAAGAATATTGGAGTGAGTTGCCATTTCTTTCTCCAGGGAATCTTCCCTACTCAGGGATCACGCTGACATCTCCTGCATTGATAAGTGGATTCTTTACCACTGAGACACGAGGGAAGCCCTGGATAAAGATTTGGTAATAATATACCTGTATCTAAAAATTTTTTTTCTGAAATAAGTTGTTGACATGATACCCTGTACATCTAAGTTTATTAGTATATATTTTCTGCTATGTAATCACATCTCATGAATATAATCAAGAAATGAGCAATTCCATCATTATATATATGCACATATGTATGAATATTATTTACGCATAAAACTGAGGAAATCCTATTGTTTGCAACAACGTGGATGGACTTAAAGGCATTATGCTAAGGGAAATGTCAGAAAAAGACAAATACTGTATCATCTCACTTGTATATGGAATCTAATTAAAACATAGAAAAAGAGATTAGATTTGTGGGTATCAGAGGAGAGGGAAACAAGGCCTTAGAGAAACAGAATTAAAAGGTACAAACTTCCAGTTTTAAGACAAATAAGTACTAGAGTTGTAACAAGCAACATGATGCCTATCATTAGTGCTGCTGTTTGATATTTATGTGTGAAAGTTTGTAGGAGAGTAGATACCGAAAGTTCTCATCACAAGGGGAATTTTTTTCTTTTTGTATTGTATCTATATGAGATGATAGATGTTACCTAAATCTATGGTGATAATTATTTCACAATATGTGTAAATCAAACCATCATGCTATATACCTTAAATATATACAGTCGTTTATGTCAATTATTTCTCAGTAAAACTTAAAAAATTTTCAAAGAAACTGAAATACTAGTGTCTAATCTGTAAAACATATTCAGATTCAGTGATCTGTGCTGCTAATGTTTTTAACTAATCCAGGATCACATGTAGTATATTGTTGTCATTTTTCTTTTTCTTCCTTTAATCTGGAACAGATCCTCATTTTGTTAAATTTATGGATGGTTTTGTCGGTTTGCTTTTTCACTTTCATGACAAATATTTTTGAGGACTACAGGGCAAGTACTTTGTAAAATGTTCCTCTGTTTGAGTTTGTCTGATGTTTCCTTAATTAGATTCAGGTTGTGCATTTTGGGAAAGAATACCATTGGGATGATGTGTCTTTCTCAATGCATCATGATATACCATCACTATGATAGTAATCCTGGGTGCACAGTGATAAGGAATCCGCCTGCCTGTGCAGGAGACACAGGAGACACAAGAGATGTGGGTTCCATTCCTGGATCGGGAAGAGCCCTTGGAGGGAAGTGGCAACCCACTCCAGTATTCTTGCCCAGAGAATTCCGTGGACAGAGGAGCCTGGTAGGCTAGACTTCATGCAGTTGCAAAGAGTTGGACACAACTGAGCGTACACACACACCACGCACAATTTAACTTTGTCCACTTGATAAATGTGTGCCGGGAGCCAGCGTGGGGAACTCCACCCATGGCAAAGGTCATGAGGAAGGAGGCTTCGGCATATGCAAAGGCGGGATCGAGCCTCAGGAAACCCCCTGTTCCCGAGCATCTACCCCCAAAAGCAGAGTCAGTCTGTTTTATGCTCTCACCTACACCTCTGACTTTATGGGGGGCTGACCCCTATTTCATCTCTCGGAGAAGGAGTTAACTTACAGTTCCAATTCAATAAAAATTCCTGGGCGTGACAAGATTGTTTCAGCTTATGAACTCCTCTGAAGGTTATCTAGCCTGCCTGTATAGGTTCGTCTGGCCAGATGTGATTGTTTACAGCCTCCGAACTGTGAGAGGCATGAGATGTTTTAGTCTTACTAAAGGCAGATTCTTTTGGGAAGTTAGAAATTATTAGTATAGTGGGTTGGTTAGGGATTATATTGGTGAAGGATTTTTCATTTGTTGTGCCAATTATTACTGCTAATTCCTTGCCCTGGGTGTGACAAGGGTGTCTCAGGTCAAACCTCTCTGCTGACAGACTAGCTTGTGTGACAACCTCTCAACCATAAACAGCACAGAGAGTCTGGAGTATTTTGAAAGTCTTAATTAGCATAGGGCTTTTCTCATTGTTGAGTCAATGATTGCCGCCAGGCCTCCATATCCTTAGGCACCCAGGAATATATTAATGTATTTGGAATATAGAAAAGGAAATATAGTAGTTTTTGATGTTAGCAATACTAGACTTTCTGAGTTAATGAATTTTCTCTTTTGTTATAGATCACTGTACTTTGTTATAAATCACTGTGTCCTTGCTATGTAAAAAATGTAACGTTATCACTATCTTAAGACTAAATAGATCTTAAGGGGAACATTGGTGAAGGGTTTTCATTTGTTGGGCTGATGTTTGCTGCTAAATCTCCATATCCCCTGCCCTTATAATGAATATAACTAGCATATAGGAGAAATAAGTATTAACCTTTAAGATTAATCATGTTAACCTTAGGTTAAATAAATTCCTTTCTTAGTTGTAACCCACTACCCTCTCACCCTATAGGAATGCAACTTTATTTGGTACCTTCAGAGGGTGGCACCTGGTTTAAGAAAAATCACCCTTGGAAAAAATAAGTTTTTTGGTTATCAGAAAGAAAGGATCATAAAATGTCAGCAGGCCTCATGGCCATAAGATGATGTAAAACCCCTAAGACTTTTTTTTATACATTTATGTGAAGCACCTGATTTTGATAAAGGTTAGGATTGCTGACCCCCAGTGACTTTAAAATTTCCATTTGTCTCTATATGCAACAAAAGGTATATAAGCAAACCTAAAAAATAAAGAAATCAGATCAGTTTCTGGAAAGACTGATTCCCCTGTGTCATTCTTTCTTGTTCCCTATTTTTCTGGCTGAATTCCCATCTGGATCGTGGGTGCTCATCATGCCTGCTAATTTTGCCCTGGCATTTAAGTTCCACGCAAGAGGGAGCCCAAGGCAGGGCACCTTCCGATATTCAAGTGGGCGCCGGTGGCCTACACAGGTGGTGCAAGCTTCTTGTCTCGAAGCTTTATTGGTATCCCATGTAAACCAAGTTATTTAGCATCTTTTTCTCCACTAATTTTCCTACTATGCTATTTCTTTCTAATCTCCCTCTATATCTTTAATTAAGCAATTAATTCCTAGGACGCTGACTCCATCCCCACTTTGAATTACCCTGGATCCACCAGGGCTGGACCCTGGCAAATGTGGTACCTGCAATTTTCTCCAGTGTAAAGTTACCACTTCCCCTTTTGTCATTAATAACTATCTTGTTGTGAGTTACTTTGAGATTATATCATCATCCTGCTTCTCACTATACTTTTATCTACAAATCCATTGATGCTTTTCATTTTATTTGATTATTATTGGGGTACTAAGGTGGTTTCCAAATAGTGATTTATGTATTTCCATCTTGATTAGTAGGAATTCTACTATAAGGAAGAGCTATCCTTTCTCCCCTGGTAAACTTCCTTTCTGAGCTCTCCTCATCTGTTAATCATATATTAATCCATCCATCTCTTTAGTTATTTTTAATCCACCCATTGCATCATTCTATGTAGTACCAAAAAGCTCCATGCATGCGTGCTCTGTCACTTCAGTTGTGTCTGACTCTTTGTGACCCTATGGGCTGTAGCCTGCCAGGCTCCTCTGCCCATGGGATTACCCAGGCAACAGTATTGGAGTGGTTGCCATGCCCTCCTCCAGGGGGTCTTCCAGACCCAGGGATCAGACCCAGGTCTCCTGCATCTTCTGCATCACAGGTAGATTCTTTACCACTGAGCCACTGGGGAAGGCCAAAGAGCCCCATGGTATAAACCTATTTCATTTTTCTCACCTAATTGAAGTTTCACAGAGAACTCACAGTCATGATCCTACTCAAAATATCATTTCCCTAAGCCCACTCCAGTACTCTTGCCTGGAAAATCCCATGGACGGAGGAGCCTGGTGGGCTGCAGTCCATGGGGTCGCTAAGAGTAGGGCACGACTGAGCGACTTCACTTTCACTTTTCACTTTCATGCATTGGAGAACGAAATGGCAACCCACTCCAGTGTTCTTGCCTGGAGAATCCCAGGGACGGGGGAGCCTACGGATGGCTGCCGTCTACGGGGTCACACGGAGTCGGACACGACTGAAGCGACTTAGCAGCAGTAGCAGCAGCAAGGATAACTAAATATTCATGAGGTTTTAAAAAATTACTATTTTGTTTCATGGAATTACATCAGAAAACAGGATAAAGTCCATTCTTAAAACTCTGTTGGAGGCTCGTCCATAAGTGAGAAATTCAGACTTTCCAAAATGACCTCACATCATCAAATGAATCCAAATCTATTAAGGAACATAAATTTAGATTGTCTGTAATCCTCTCCTAGTCTCCTTGTCAAAAATAATCCCTGATTAGATTTTAGGCTGAAACTGTAAGTCCTGACTATTGTAAATTTGTTCTTTTTCTTAGATTGAATGTCTAACAAGTCCTATACTTTATACTTGCTCAAAAGATTAAGATCTCTTACAGCCTCTCATGACATTTGTGACATCTGTCCATTAAACTTGCCAAATTTGGGCTATTGGTGATAGTGCTCCATCATATTGCCAAGGTACAGGTTGGAATTCAAGTGATTACAAATGAAATCAACTAACTCAATTTAACCTAAGTGCATTGCCATACATTTCAGAAATTGAAGTGCTAATAAGCTTTCATTTGAAACTACAGAAGATGTATAGTTTTTCATATTTTTAAATAGACAAATTGTGGGAAAATATAGCCAGAGGTATCATTTATACAGTGCCTAATATGTATCCGCAGTGCCTTACATACAACATTTGAAAGTCTAATAAAACCCTAAAAAGTCCATTTTAATGTCTCAATTTTTAAAATCTGCAGCAGGGGTTTTAAAAAGCCTACATAATTGAACTGAATTCTAAGCTAACAAGCAGAAGTGCTGGAACACATATCTAAGTTTGTCCTAACTGAAAAGGCCGTGTTTTCTCTTGGCATTATAATGATAATACACCTGCTAACAGTATAAATATATAGAGGAATAAACTTGTATAGTCTGTGAGATCAGTAAAAACTGATGAGATTGAGGGGCAGAAAAATCAAATTCTCTCTTATTTTTAGAGTGCAGCAGAGTACTCAAGTTGTGTTTATTTAGTTCACTTGGCTTTACTCGTTTTATTCCACTTATCTCTTTCATTCTTCATAATATCAGTATGTTTAAAGATCTGCACATATGCTGAAAAAATACATTAGTTAAAAAGCTTAATAAGACAAGCTTTGAGCTCTCCTTTCTGTAAATTGAACTCATTAAGTTGTATTTTCTGTTTTAAACAGAAGGTGGCGGTACTGGGTCATCCTGTTAAATTGAAGCCCTTAATTACAAATCTGGCTGTTGATGAAAAATAATATGTAATATATATTTGGTTTCTGAACCAGCTACATCATCCTGCTAAAATTTACTTTATAAAATAATATACTTTATGAAGTCTTATATTACTTGAAAAATATTGCACATGTATAAATCCATCAGAAGAAAGAAAATGGCTGTATATATATATAACACATATTTTTAAATCATTCTATGTAGTTTGGTATGTTATACAATTATTTAAATGATGTTAAATTTTTGGTGATACATATTATTTAATATTTGGTATTAATTATTATCTAAAACATACTCCAAATTTCAATTATTATAAAAATCATAATGTTAAAGAGTCCTTTTCACATGGTAAAAGAATGGATGGAAAAATAAAGCTTTGTCTCACTCTTTCAATTAATTCTTAATTGAGTACAGTTATTGCTTTTAATAAACTTTCAACAAACCTTATAATGACTATATACTTTATGTTACTCATCAATCTATATTCCCATTCCACTCTATTTAATGTCTTTAAATGATTCACTTTGGCTATATTTCAGCTCTTTATTGGTTTTTAGTGAAGCTTAACAGTGTGAGATAAGGAAAAAAGAAAGTATTGTACTTTTTTAAAAGCCATTGCTATTTTTGGTGAAATGATATTTGAATGTTGTAGTTCACTAGGCCATTGATGATAACTATGATGTCAAATTATTTGAGCCAGTCTTTCACAGGTCCCAGGTCTACAATACAAAGGTAATATTTATAATCTTGAATGATTCATAGGCAATTATTAGGTTCAGTTCAGTTCAGTCACTCAGTCGTGTCCAACTCTTTGCGACCCCATGAATTACAGCACACCAGGCCTCCCTGTCCCTCACCATCTCCCGGAGTTCACCCAAACTCGTGTCCATCGAGTTGGTGATGCCATCCAGTCATCTCAGCCTCTGTTGTCCCCTTCTCCTCCTGCCCCCAATCCCTCCCAGCATGGCATCTCTCAGATTTTAATGACTATTTCACCACAGTGCCTGCTTCATGGCAGATGGGATGGAATTGTGGAGTGGCAGGGGCTGGGAACTGTTGGAATGAAGTAGAGAACCAGGTTGCTGGCAGAAATTAGGGATCCTGTGGAAGGAACAAGGGTTAAAATAAAGACAGCAGTTAAAGTGATATAAGGTGAATAGGACTGAAAGTGCTATTAAGAAGAGTCTACAAAGTGGAGATGTGGCAACTATTTACATTTTATTTTTAGGTCAGTCTATACAACTTCAACAGTTTTATTGTGATTGCTGTGAAATTGCAGCTGGGGCTTTAACAGTGTTCTGAATGATCAGGTGTGTCTGTGACAGAGTTCATATGAGTAGAATCAATGCCCCCAAATTAGTGCTCAAGGGCTACTTTTGGAAAGAGTGCTTACAACTTGAACCTTCTGCCCCCTCCCTAGCACCTTACGGTTGTCATCATTTCCAGATAGGAAGTCACCCAACAGAGCAGCAAAACTTCAGCTTATTTTTAAATGAAAAATGTCAGTAGAAGAAAAATTCTAGGGCTCCTTTCAGTTTTAAAATTCTTAGCTTATATTTGATTCTTAACATGTGATCCAAAGATAAGCAGGCTTAGCTGGGGTGCAGATACTTAGGTATCATATATATATATGCACAGAAATATATTGCATATAGTATGATAATACAATCCTATGTTATACAAACAAATATATTGCATATCCATCTTATAGGGAATGTCCAACTCTTTGCGACCTCATGGACTGCAGCACTCCAGACTTCCCCCCTTCACTATCTCCTGGAGTTTGCTCAAACTCAGGTCAGCTGAGTCGGTGATGTCATCCAACCATCTCATCCTCTGCCACCCTTTTCTCCTTTTGCTTTGAAGTCTTTAGTATCAGGGTCTTTTCCAGTGAGTCAGCTCTTCGCATCAGGTGGCCATAGTACTGGAGCTTCAGCATCAGTCCCCCCAATGAATATGTGGGGTTGATTTCCTTTAGGATTGGTCAGTTTGATCTCTTCACTGTCCAAGGGGCTCTCAAGAGTCCTCTCCAGCCCACAGTTCAAAAGCATCAGTGTTTTGGGACTCAGCCTTCTTTATGGTGAAACTCTCACATCCATACATGACTACTGGAAAACCATAGCTTTGACCAGACACATATATATTGGTCCAACTCTGTGTGACCCCATAGATGGTAGCCCATCAGGCTCCCCCTTCCCTGGGATTCTCCAGGCAAGAACACTGGAGTGGGTTGCCATTTCCATCTCCAATGCATGAAAGTGAAAAGTGAAAGTGAAGTCGCTTAGTGGTGTCTGACCCTCAGCAACCCCATGGACTGCAGCCTTCCAGGTTCCTCCATCCATGGGATTTTCCAGGCAAGAGTACTGGAGTGGGGTGCCATTGCCTTCTCTGATATTGCATATATAGCACATCTAATATTTGAAGTATATATAGATGGTTTTCAACTTATGATGGTTCAACTTAATGATTTTTCAGTGTTATGACTGTACAAAGGTGATTTGCATTTAGTAGAAATTGTGCTTCAAACTTTGAATTTTGATCCTTTTCCCAGGTTAAGATACTCTTGTGATGTTGGCTAGAGGCAGTGAGCCACAGTTCCCAGTCAGCCACATGATCACAAGGGTGAGCAAACAATACACTTACAACCATTCTATACCTAGACAACCATTAGTCTTCATTTTCAGTGCAAAATGCAATGGGCTCTCCACGTGGCTCAGTGGTAAAGAATCTGCCTGCCAATGCAGGAGGCACGGGAGATTCAGGCTTGATCCCGGGTTTGGAAAGATCACCTGGAGTAGGAAACGGCACTCATTCTAGTACTTTTGCCTGGAAAATTCCACAGGCAGAGAAGCCTGATGGACTACAATCAATGGGGCCTCAAAGAGTCAGTATGCAATAAATTTCATGAGATATTCAACACTTTATTCTAAAATAGACTTTGTGTTAGATCATTTTGCCCAGCTGTAAGCTGCTGCTGCTGCTGCTGCTAAGTCGCTTCAGTGTGTCCTACTCTGTGTGACCCCATAGACGGCAGCCCACCAGGCTCCTCCATCCCTGGGATTTTCCAAGGTTGGAAACACTGGAGTGGGTTGCCATTTCCTTCTCCAATGCATCAAAGTGAAAAGCAAAAATGAAGTTGCTCAGTCATGCCTGACTTTTAGCAACCCCATGGACTGCAGCCTACCAGGCTCCTCCATCCATGGGATTTTCCAGGCAAGAGTACTGGAGTGGGGTGCCATTGCCTTCTCTAAAGTAACCTTTCTGAGCAAGTTTAAGGTAAGCTAGGCTGAGCTTTAATGTTTGACAGGTTAGGCGTATTAAGTGCATTTTCAACTTAGGATATTTCCAGTTGGGAACCTGTCATAAGTTGAGGAAGATCTGTATTCCTAAAATTGCAAACTAGACTACTGAAACAGAAGCTCTTTAAGGTAGGAACTTTGGAATCGTATTTGAACAAATTCTCCAGATAAATATTATGCACAGTATAGCTGAGAACCACTGGTTTGGATATTTTAAATACAGTTGCTAAAAGCATTATTTTCATAACATGAGTGAAAACAACAAAAGAGCAGCGCAGGTCTAGCAGAGGCTGATCAGGTTTACACGGCTGAGACCACACATATTGGGAGTCTTCTTTATGGGACAGAAAATTAGAAAACTTGTTACAGTGTCTTCAGAGCAAATCAACTTCTGGGGCTTAAGCGCTGAGGCCAGATTCACTTACTGTCATCCTGGTGATGTTTCTGGGCTGTTTGAGTTGAGAATAATGGTCTCATGGGGTTGTCAAGGTCAAATAAACCAACATACATGCTCAGTTACTCAGTCATGTACAGCTCTTTGCAATTCCATGGACTGCAGCCCACCAGTCTTCTCTGTTTGTGGAATTTTCCAGGCAAGAATTCTGGAGTGGGTGGCCATTTCCTAATCCAGGGGATCCTCCTGACCCTGAATCAAACCTGAGTCTCCTGCACTGGCAGACGAATCCTTTACCACTGAGCCACGTGGGAAGCCCCAAACAAGCCAACAGCCCTTCATAAACAGAGGAGCACCCTACAGTTATGGAGGTATCATCATCTTTACCTCTGATTACTTACTTCATACAAGGGTGTGAAATGAACAGAGGAAAACTCAGAAGATTGTGAGGCACTTACTCAGTAGGTCAACTATGCACACTTGTGTCCCCTGCTCTTCTTTATCTTTTCTAGAGAAATCCAACACTTCTACACACCCAGATCTTAGTATTTAATGTTTAAATGGCTGATTGAATGATGAAGAAATGAGTGCAAATGTGAGGGAAAAAATGAAAAGAAGGACCTATGGTCCCCCTGTTGCGTATCAGATGTGATTGGGCAGAATCTCAGAAGTGATTTATTCTTTTGAAGATTTTAATTTAATTAACTTTAAGCTGGGATGAATGAGACTAATTGAATTAGGTGGAGTTTATCAATAAGATTGCCTGGAGGAAGAGCCTTTTTGCAAACCTTTGGAAGGAAGGAGCCTGGGTTTGCAAAATGCAACAAGAAAGCCTTTCTAAAGGGCTTTTTTTTTTTTTTTTCTCATTTCCATTTCAACATTGGCAGACCAATGATGCTCACTTACCTTATATATCAGGGTGGTTTCACTGAAAAGTATTTAGACTTTAAAGTAAGCAGAGTTAATATTTACTAAGTATCCCTTGTGGAAAAGGCACAGGAAATTGCACTAAATCCTCACCATAACCCACAAAGTCAGAATTTTCTTACTGGAAAACTGGGGCTTCAGGAGCTTCATAACTGCCCAAGATCACAAGATCTTGACTATTACACAAGATATTGCAAGTAAGTTTCAAATCCCAGAGTTTTTGGTTTAATACCCATGTTCTTCTATTATGTAATTTTAAGTAACAAAATATTACATTTTGCATTTTATAAAAGTATGAGTAGCCAAAGAGCCTCTATTTTAATAATTTTCCTGTTGAGAATGTGAATAATTTTTAATTTTGTGCATTCATTTTATAACATTTTCTACTTGGGTCATAAAAGGCTCTACATTTTCCCCAAACTGTCTATATCCCACCCTTCCTACATACCACATTGTAAAATATGAGGAACTCAGATAACATAAACACACTCCATACACACCACAGACACACACATACATGCATACAAATATACACATCTATTTCTACATATATGTGAATATGTGCTCTGCTTGGTCTCAAAGTCTTGTCCGACTCTTTGCAACACCATGGACTGCAGCCCGCCAGGCTCCTCTGCCCATGGGGATTCTCCAGGCAGGAATACTGGAGTGGGTTGTCATGCCCAGGGGATCTTCCCCACCTGGGGATCGAACCCAGGTCTCCTGTATTGCAGGCAGATTCTTACTGTCTGAGCTTCCAGGGAAGCCCATATGTGAATATATCTCTCTCTACATGTGTGTGTGTGTGTGTGTGTGTGTGTGTGTGTGTGTATGTGTGCACATTTTACTTTTTTAAAACTGAGTTTTAAAAAGAAATATTAAACATGATTTTTTACTGCTTCTTTACTCAAGTACTGAAATATATGGGCTAAATTACTTGAAAATTAACTACAAAATAGACCAGTTTCTAAGCTAAGGCGAAAACAATCAGGAACATTCTGAATATTTTGGTTGAAAGCGAAAATCCTTGCTTGTGCTTTATTGCAATGCCCGCTATGAATTTTAATAAAACATATATCAGAAGAAACAAGAATCTGATGGATGCTGCACTTTATGAGAGGCAATGGCACATCACTCCAGTACTCTCACCTGGAAAATCCCATGGAGGAAGGGGCCTGGTAGGCTGCAGTCCAAGGGGTCACGAAGAGTTGGAATGACTAAGCAACTTCCCTTTCACTTTTCACTTTCATGCACTGGAGAAGGAAATGGCAACCCACTCTAGTGTTCTTGCCTGGAGAATCCCAGGGACGGAGGAGCCTGGTGGGCTGCCGTCTATGGGGATCGCACAGAGTTGACACGACTAAAGTGACTGCAGGAGCAGCAGCACTTTATAGAAAATGAATTTATCAAACAGTTATGAGTCAGTTCAGTTCAGTTCAGTTGCTCAGTAGTGTCCGACTCTTTTCGACCCCATGAGTCGCAGCACTCCAGGCCTCCCTGTCTATCACCAACTCCCGGAGTTCACTCAGACTCATGTCCATCGAGTCGGTGATGCCATCCAGCCATCTCATCCTCAGTCGTCCCCTTCTCCTCCTGCCCCCAATCCCTCCCAGCATCAGTCTTTTCCAATGAGTCAACTCTTTGCATGAGGTGGCCAAAATACTGGAGTTTCAGCTTTAGCATCAGTCCTTCCAAAGAAATCCCAGGGCTGATTTCCTTCAGAATGGACTGGTTGGATCTCCTTGCAGTCCAAGGGACTCTCAACAGTATTCTCCAACACCACAGTTCACAAGCATCAATTCTTCGGTGCTCAGTCTTCTTCACAGTCCAACTCTCACATCCATACATGACCACAGGAAAAACCATAGCTTTGACTAGACGGACCTTAGTTGGCAAAGTAATGTCTCTGCTTTTGAATATGCTATCTAGGTTGCTCATAACTTTTCTTCCAAGGAGTAGAGTAAGCGTCTTTTAATTTCATGGCTGTAATCACCATCTGCAGTGATTTTGGAGCCCAGAAAAATAAAGTCAGCCACTGTTTCCACTGTTTCCCCATCTATTTCCCATGAAGTGATGGGACCAGATGCC
>SJYF01000097.1:3429163-3451532 GCA_006410515.1 Procapra przewalskii | reverse complement strand
GGACTATAGTCATTGTTTCACAATATACACATGTATCAAATCACCATATTATACACTTAAGCAATAAATCAAAGTAAAACTGGAAAACAGAAAAAATAATCTGGATAGTTAAGTAAAAATAAACAAAAATGAATATAGACATGTTTGTCATTAGTGTTTGTAACTCATCAATTTTTTTCTTCTTAGCATTACTTGATAGTAGTTATGTGAAAAAAATTTCATCTCTGGGGAGTAGACAGTTGACTTTCTTGGATGTATGATGAATGCACTCATGACTTTTCCACAAAGAAAGTATCAGCCTTTAAATGTGTCTAAAAACAATCTTTGTTATTGTCCTGTGCCAGCATCACTTTCAAACAAACAACAGCCTGTCAACAAGGAGTTCAAAACATATTGCATTTTTACTGAATTCTCTCTCAGAATTACCAAAAATGGGGAAATGGAGAAAATATTCTTAACACTTAAAAAAACTTCTCATATATGTCCTTTCATCACATCTCTTATTTTAAAGTGTCTCCCATCAAGAAGTGCCCTCTCAAATGTCTCTTCTTTCTGTTCTTCCCTAAAACTTTCCCTTCACCTTTGCTTGTGTGAACCTTAGATGTTTTTTTCCCCTCCATTGCCTTTATTCTACCCTCTCATCTGTTACAATCTTCATTTACATAAAAGTATCCAGAAACCTCTTAGCAAGACTGAATATTCTTTAGCTGAAGTGGGGAGGAAACTAGGCTGTGAAAACTCAAGGTTTAATATCTTTACTCTTGGCCAATTAAATTGTAAAGAGAGCTTGAGTAGAAGGTGGTGAGAAAACTTTTTAACTTGATCTTTAAGATTTTCAACTAAAAAACTATTGAGATGTATTTACATTAAGTCAGTGCTCATTCTTTGTTTAGTTTAAAGTGGAATACAGATGAAAACTCAAGGCCTTCATTCCATATATGGAGTAATTCCTTATCCAGACATTCTTTTGCTCCTGCTCACTAAGATCCCTGGCTCTTAGGGATTTTCTCAATGTCATCCCCATGGAAGAGAAAAGAGTACTCAAGGAGACATTTCCAACAGAGAGCTCTGAAGAAAGTTGAGGGAAAAAGGAACTACTGTTTTCCAGAAGGTCCTTAAAGTGAAACAGACCACAAATTCTCTAATTAGCAAGAGCAGACCCAAGGCAAGCAGGCAGCCTGCTGTTTATCTGAGGACTAGGAAGGAGACCAGCTGGCTTTCCCTCAAAGATAACAAATACTATTTATTGCTCTGTGAAAGAATCTTGCCAGATTAAGCGTATTTGCAAAAAAGAAGAAAAAATTAAAGTTCACATTGGTATTTTTTAAACCCTTGAAGAAAATTAGATTGTTATAAGAAGTTGCTCTGGACGTCAAGCTAACTACGTACTGTTCCTTTTCTTCAGTACAAAATGAAAATAGTAATACTGAGCCTACCCAACCTCTCGAGTTTGTTGTATCACATAAGATAATTATTCTGATGGCATTAGAATAAATAAGCTCTAGGTTTTTATCTATGTTCTACAGAGTATTGCTCTGTAGCTGATTATTGCCATTATTCTTATCAGGCCAGTCTATAAAGCTTGCTTTCCTGAAATAAAATTAATAGGAAGGTTTGAACACTGGGTCCTCATGGAGCGTGCAGAGCATTTTAGAAAATATTTGAATATTAAATAATCATTTTAAAAATCACTTGGTTGCAATATTAGCTTTGAGGCTACTAGGTCATAGTGTACATTTAGCATGTATAATAAAGTTTTTTTGATATTAGCATATGTGATAACAGAGACAAAATTCTGTGAAAAAAAATTAACTAATGAGATGCACATAATACCAAAAGAAAAAAAAAGGAAAAGAAAAATCGAAACAACTGCTCCTATAGCGTAAGATCTCAATGTAAATAAAAGCAAAATGCAAGCTGAGAGATCACCAGAGCAAGTAACAGATCTAGACTTATCCATGACCTTTCCTATTGAATTAGAAAACAAAGAAAACTATTTTAATGTAAATATACCATTAACGGACTTCCCTTGTAGCTCAGTGGTGAAGAATCTGCCTGCAATGCTGGAGACGAAGGTTTGAATTATGGGTGCGGAGGATCCCCTGGAGAAAGAAATGGCAACCCACTCTAGTATTCTTGCCTGGAGAACCCCATGGACAGAGGAGCCTGGAGGGCTACAGTCCATGGGGCTGCGAGAGTCTAACACGACTTAGCGACTAAATCACCAACCCGACTGTCATACCATTTGTGATATGTACACAAATGCAAAAATGTTCTTTGTAAGTCAACAAGTGTTGATGTTGCTTCTTATCACCAATAACTGTTTTGTCAGGTCAATTAGAAGAGACTCCAGTAATGTCCTAGGTTTTTTTCCTGGGATCGAGGCTACTACTGAGATTCAGATGGAGAGAATTCTTTATTGTTTGGAAATGTTTGGCATCTCTGTTCTCAGGGAAACAAACTTGAGGAGGTTCTCCTACTCATTTGGGGAAAATTGCCAAAATATCCTTAGCAACTGCCAGTACCCCGTAGTATCAAAATATTTTGGCAATTTTCTCAAAATGTCTGGGAGAGCCTCCCCAAAGTCAACTTCCCAAGAGCCACTTTGTGCTCCGTGTCAGTAAACAGAGTCCCAAGAAGTTAACTGATTCTCCAAAAGCTGCAGAGTGGCAGACCTGGGAAGTGACTTTTCCATTTCGGTGCTTTTCCACTGCCTCAAGCTGCCTCCCTTCCAAGTCCGCTGAAAGTGTAATTGCACCAGCTCTGGAAAACTACACAACAAACTTCCGACAGAGATAGTGTTTCTACAGTGGGAATGAAGAGAGCAGTGAAGAGAATTTTGCCTTCTCTCCATCTTCCTGTGACTTTTTCAAGAATTCACAATAAGCATGCATTAGCTTTGTGATTTTTAAAATAAAATAAATTCTATCTGGTGATTTTTTGTTGTTGTTATTCCTAAGACAGTTGGAGAGAATATTTTGTAACACTCTGTGGAGTATTTCTTTCCATTCTTATACATTGAAAGAAATGACACATAATTCTCTTCTGGAGTATTATTTTTCTGTAGTATGATTTTTCTACATGCTTATCACTTCTACTCTCTGTTCGTTTTAAATATAAAGAACAGAATAGGATTTTTCTGAATAGGATTTTCCTTCCATTTGATTTTTTCATTTTTTTCTCCTATTATCTTACTGTACAAGGTTGACAAAGTATTCCACTTTTCATTTATTAGTGCCTGTGTACTGAAAAAATAAGGCAAAATTGTGGCAGAATAAAATAGGTTGGACCACTGAAAATGCAAAGGGCAAAATAAAAAGATTTCAATCACACATTTACAGATGTGTAATTATAGGCAGACTAGGCAGAAGGCAGACTAGACTAATTGTAGGCAGACTAGGCAGAAGGCAGACTAGATTGAGTCATTTCTAATACTGACAAGATACCCATTTGAGAATCAATAACATTCCTTACTGATGTAAGGTCACTAGTTTATTTTACCAAATGAAGTCCTCTCTCTTAAGTGGTGAACAGATCACAATCTTTGCGGCATTAATAATTTCTTCATATATTTTCTTCACCAAAGACTTTCATCCTGTATAAATTCAGAAGAGAATCTGCTGAACTAAAAAGAAACTCAGTGTACAATCAAGACCTGTCCTCCAGAACTGGGCCAACCTCTCTCTCCTTCTCCCCCCACATGCACGCTTGCTGGGACTTCGCATCTCCTTTGAATTTATTGTTGTCATAGAAACATGTGTTCCTAGTTGACCTTTTGTTTTTCAAGGGGAAAGATAAACATACCACCCACTTCGGGGACCCAGCGAGAAGCTATTCCCAGAGAACTGCACCTTCCCAGCTGCAGAGCCTGACTCGCACAGAGGAGCAGCCATCTCCCAGCCTTGGCAGCAACAGGCAGGAATGGACACCAGCTGTACTGGGGCTGGAGCTTTGTGAACCCTTTCCTATTAGGACACATCCTGTCTGTCTTTAGGAGGGAAGGCATGCTTCAGGTCAAATAAAGAACAGCCTTATGCAATACAACCCCCTAGGATTCATCTTTTGAAAATAACAGCAGGCAGGCCATCGGAGGTAAAGGGTAAGTAATAAAATATCTCCCATTGGAAATAATGGAAACATACTGCATGTTATAGATCAGAATGTTAAAGGGAGGACAATTCTAGCGTTGAAGATACTTTAGGTGTTGAGGATTAGAATCCAGACCCAAATCAAGCCGTGATGCATCTACATGTCCAGAGTTATTGCGTAGAGATTTTTAAAAATTGCCCCTGGGGGTGTGCCACTGGGTGGTTTGTGTAATGTATCAGCTGCCTAAGCACCATATGAGAGAGCTCTGCTGGTAGATCTGTCTGTACACTTGGCGTCTTACTTAGCTGTTTCAGAAACATCTCAGACTCAACATAGAACTCTAGGTTTCTTCCACAAACCTGATTATCCTCCATCCCCATCCCCACTGCGGTAAATGGAAGACCAGTACATCCAGTTGTTTAAGCCAAATTTGCGAATGTTACAGAGCCTCCCCTTTCCCCTTGGGAACCTCTGACCCATTTGCCACATTTAAACTGTCAGAAAGCTCATCAGCCTCACCTCCAGTGTGCTTCTGGAATATGCCATCTTTCAATAGCCTCTAGTTAATCTCCTTTCTCCCATACATTCCACTGGCATATTTCATTTTCCCCGCAGCAACCACAGTGTTCTTTGACAGAGTGAACCAGGTTAGGTCATTTTTCCTACTAAAACCCTTAAATGTCTCCCAGATATTTTGGAGTTAAATTCAGCTCTTTATTGTGACCCAGTAGTCATGTACGGATGTAAGAGTTGGACAGTAAAGAAAGCAAAGCACCAAAGGATTGATGCTTTCAAACTGTGGTATTGGAGGAGACTCTTGAGAGTCCCTTGGACTACAAGGAGATACAACCAGTCAATCCAAAAGGAAATCAACCCTGAATATTCATTGGAAGGACTGATGCTGATGCTGAAGCTCCAATACTTTGCCCACCTGATGCAAACAACTGACTTTCCTGATGTTAGGAAAAGATTGAAGGCAGAAGGAGAAGAAGGCAACAGAGGATGAGATGGTTGGATGGAGTCACCAATTCGATGGCTATGAACTTGGGCAGACTCTGGGAGATGGTGATGGATAGGGAAACCTGGCATGCTGCAGTCCATGGGGACAGCAGGAAAGAGTCTGACAGGACTTGGCAACTGAACAACAACAATTGTTGCCTAAAAGGTCATGCACGGCCTGACCCCTGTTTAACTCTCTACTCTCCTTTCACCATTATCTACCTTACTCTTTGCACTTCATATTGTAATGTGCTCAGCTGCGTCTGACTCTTTGCAACACCATGGACTGTAGCCTGCCTGGCTCCTCTGTCCATGAGGTTTTCAGGCAAGAATACTGAAGTGGGTTGCCATTTCCTCCTCCAGGGGATCTTCCTGACCCAGGGATCGAACCCCCATCTCCTGAGTATCCTCCATTGCAGGTGGACTCTTTACCACTGAGCCATAGGGGAAGCCCTTGCACTTCATACCCTCCCCTCAAACATACCAAACAATTTCCTTCTCAGAGATTTACGTGTGCTGACACTCTGCCTAAATTGTTTTTTCCCCTAGAACTTTCACGTGATACCCAACCTCACTTTCCTCAGCTCTGTGCACTAGGAGCAAAGGCCTTCAGAAAGGCCTTCCCTCACAATACTCTTTATAATGAAGATTATTAAGAAAATGAAAACACTTATAGAAATGAAATTCTTTCCTTGTTACTATTACATCACTCAGTGTATTTTCTCTATACCAGTCATTGCATTTTGAGGTCATCTTTCTGTTTTCCTATCTATTGACCTTCTTACCCTACTAGAAGGTACGCACTTGGTCCCTAAAACGGTGCTAGGCAACATTCTGAACCATACCTATGCACTTAACCATACTTATTTTTATAGGTGGAAATTATTCCCAACATTGTGGAAAAATTAATTTATCCTGCCTATCCTCCATGACACCTTAGTTCCCTTTCTTTTTTACTCTTCCATTTTAGTCTTCTTACTTCTTGAAGAGAAGCACAACTGAGGCTTCATGCAAAAGAAAAAAATTGAGTTAATCTGTAAGTGATTTGGTATAACTCCTAAGTGGTAAACCAGGACCCTAGATCACCATTCCCCAAAGAATCCTTCTCAGGAAAACACCTTGATTTATTGCTTTAAAGATTTAGAAACATCTTGCCATGCCTGCTTTGGCATAGAAGAGGGTACAAACATGCTTGAACTCACTACATGCTTCAGGGCAAATGTGTATAATTTAATATACCACATTCTGAAAACTTCTTTCTCCTGGAATACAGAGACACAACCAGCCAAACAGAACACACCCTTTATTGAGTATAATTAGCTCCTGGGTGGTCTGGCACTAGAATTCTCACGTTGATAGCTTAAGTGTATTCTTCATACTGTCTTGAACCCAAAGAAATCAAAGATTGACTCATTATATTATTTTATACATTGTTAGCATTAAAAGGATAACTTCAAGCATAATCATCACAGATGATTTCATTATAAAACAAGAATACATATCTATGCCTATGTTTTTAATTCTTCTATAGCCATTGACAACAGGCTTTTCACAGTTGTACTGTGCTATGTTTTAAGTTGCTTCAGTCATATCCGGTTCTTTGCAACCCTATGGATTGTAGCCCACCAGGCTCCTCTGTCCATGGGATTCTCCATGCAAGAATAGTGGAGTGGGTTGCCATGCCCTCCTCCAGGGGATCTTCCTGATCCAGGATCAAACCTGTGTCTCATGTCTCCTGCATTGCCAAGCAGTCTTTTACCACTAGCACCACCTGGGAAGCCCTTTCCAAGTTGTATCTTGGTCTTTATTATCATTATCATTTATTTCTAAAAATGCCTTCATCTCCTAAAATATAAAATATTTTCTCTTTTTCTCATAATTTTATTGAGCGCCCATAAACTCTATATATGTAACTTATTTGTTCATTCTCTTTTCTATATCTCAATATAGATTAGGTGATTCCAGGAGTCTTTGAGACAGCCATTTAGAAATTAAGCACATGTCAGTGTGATTTCCTCCATCATATCTCCTCCGAAGGCAGTCTCTGGCTTTTCCTATGGAATTCCATTTCTTCATAACCTGGTGGCTTAGAAAATTTAATTCTCCAAATTCTTTAAAATTACAAGGTGAAGTATCAAAGAGTATTACATGGTGAAGAGGGGAAGAGGGGCAGAGAGCAAGGCTGTGAGATTCTCCCATGTTTCCATTCACCAGAGAAGATATTTATTGCTTTTAAATGTTAGGCTTCTAAATAGTATTTTGAAGAAATTCTTCCTACCTCCCAAAATTTGAAAACTGTCATTTGGCTCATGATTTGTGCAACTCTGAAAAACACGAGGTAAGCATTGGGTTGAGGTGGGTTTAGTACATCTGAAGCTACCCAAGGAACTTGAGTCTACAAGGCACTGAACTATTTACACCTTGGAGGCCTGGAAAGAGCACCTTTAGAACTCAGGCTCATGACAGAACCTCAGGCCCTCCGTGTGTGTGCCTGGGAATTCTCTTGCTTCTAAAGACAATTGGGCTGCCTTGAAGTGGACTATACTTTGAAAGTGGACCATGTTCCTCAGTCCTTGATTATAGCTGGACTATAAACAGTAGCCTCCACTGCTGATCCATCACATTGTCTACTTCCTCTTCTTTGGTTTTGATTATACTGTCCCTTAAGCTTAGCATCCCTCAATAGGAAACCCTGCTTTCTTTACTCCAAGCATTTCCATATTGAAAACCCTACTCATTATTTTAGACTTTACTGAAGATACACCTCTTCTGTGTTGCCCCCATGCTTCCATCAGTCAGCAATGATTATTACTTCTTCTGTACTGTACAGCCTAGGACTACTACATCCTGCCCCAATATGTGGTTGATTTATGCTTCTGGCCCCTGAGAGCTCACCTGTATCTTACATTTTTGGTGTTCACCTCTACCACACCCACTCAGCCCAGTACATAATGTAGTTCCCTGTGTGTGCAGCAAACATTCAACAGGAGATTACAGCTCTGGATTTGTTAGGTAGCTGATCAGAGTTCTTCATCTTAGATATCATAAACCAAATAGAATATTGTAAAGTAATTAACCTTCAATTAAAATAAATAAATTTATGTTAAAAAAAGAAAATTTATTTTAAAGAATATTTAGAACTTGTACTTACAGACCAAATTACCAGGAACAATCTCTAAAGTGATATCAGAGAATTGGGTCGTGTCACACAGAGTCGCACGTAACTGAAGTGACTTAGCAGCAGCAGCAGCAGGGCTCCAAAATCACTGCAGATGGTGATTGCAGCCATGAAATTAAAAGATGCTTACTCCTTGGAAGGAAAGTTATGACCAACCTAGACAACATATTAAAAAGTAGAGACATCACTTTGTTAACAAAGGTCCATCTAGTCAAGGCTGTGGTTTTTCCAGTGGTCATGTATGGATGTGAGAGTTGGACTATAAAGAAAGCTGAGCACTGAAGAATTGATGCTTTTGAACTGTGGTGTTGGAGAAGACTCTTGAGAGTCCCTTGGACTACAAGAAGATACAACCAGTCCATCCTAAAGGAGATCAGTCCTGGGTGTTCATTGGAAGGACTGATGTTGAAGCTGAAACTCCAATACTTTGGCCACCTAATGTGGAGAGCTTACTCACTGGAAAATACCCTGATGCTGGGAAAGATTGAGGGCAGGAGAAGGGGATGACAGAGCATGAGATGGTTGGATGGCATCACCGACTCAACGGACATGGGTTTGGGTAGACTCTGGGAGTTGATGATGGACAGGGAGGTGTGTCATGCTGCGGTTCATGGGGTGGCAAAGACTCAGACATGACTGAGAGACTGAATTTAACTGAACTGAGACTTCTATGAGGGCTTCCCAGGTGGCACTAGTGGTAAAGAACACACCTGCCTATTCAGGAGATGTAAAAGATGCTGGTTCAATCCCTGGGTGGGAAGATCCCCAGAGAAGGAAATGGCACCCCACTCCAGTATTCTTGCCTGGAGAATCCCATGGACAGAGGAGCCTGGCGGCTACAGTTCA
Source organism: Procapra przewalskii (assembly GCA_006410515.1). Lineage (NCBI taxonomy): Eukaryota > Metazoa > Chordata > Mammalia > Artiodactyla > Bovidae > Procapra > Procapra przewalskii. The sequence continues at coordinate 3,442,420 of SJYF01000097.1, read as the reverse complement.
TGAAATCACAAAAAGTCAGACACAGCTGAAGTGACTAAGCATGCCCAGACCTCTGTGCAATCACATATGGGCAGAGCTGTGGGACTATGGAAATCATGAATGCTAGAACATGGACAGGTTGACTGAATCATAACCATTGACTGCTCTGAAACTTTACACATCTTTATGTGATGGCCTAATTTGCCTACATGGATTTCTCACTACCTTCCTTCTTTGAATTCAACACTTTTAAACTGAAAAGTTAGAATCTGGTGAGATTGCTGGGTGTGCTCTGAATGTGTACTTAGTTGTGTCCAACCTTTTGCAACCCCATGGACTGTAGCTGGCCAGGCTCCTCTGTCCATGGGACTTTCCATGCAAGAATACTGGAGTGAGTTGCCATTTCCTCCTCCAGGGGATCTTCCCTGACCCAGGGATCAAACCTTTGTTTTCTGCATCCATCTCCTGCATTGGCAGGCAGATTCTTTACCACTGCACTACCTGGGAAGCCTTGGTGAGACTGTCTCAGAAAATGAGTTTTCATTTCCACTGGAGGCCATCTGTGTCTTCACCAAGGCTTACCAGGTGGAGAAATGTCCTAAGAGGAAAAGGCTTTAGAGACCAAATGTAGAAAATGAACTTGATTATATGTCATTTTTGTTTACAATCATAATTTTATTTCACAATTTATATTTATTGAGATGCCCACACCTTCACTTTCTCAACTCTGAAAGAAAACCTTTACGTCCCATTTGCCTCTATATATATGATTTATTTTCAGTGCTATCAAAGTTCTACAGAGATTTAGTTAAAATTCACTCCCATATTCAATGCTTTTATTGTATAAAGTAAAAATGCCACATGCTTGACCAGCAGATGAAAACTATATGCAGGATGGATAAACAACAAGGTCCTACTGGAAACTATTGTACTCAGTTTCCTGTCATAAATGGTAATGAAAAAGAATATGGAAGAGAATATATATGTATCAGTATAACTGAATCAGTTTGCTATATGCAGAAATTAACATAACATTGTAAATAAATGATACACTTCAATAAAATAAAAGTTACAGAATGACCCATGCTAAACTGATTTTTCATATACATCTTCAGCCATTTCTATAGAGTATCTTTAGTTAGTTCCTTTTCCTACCAAAATCTCTCACTGTAAATGGATTAAAATAATATCTTGCAGCTAGGCTAATTCATTACCTTGCCCTTACAACAACTCTCTTACCTTCACTTATTATGCAGCTAAAACTCTTAATCCATCTGTTTCTTTTCCTGAACCATTGATATACTTTGATATCCTTTTACACAGACCCAGTTGCTCCTTTATAACTGAGAAAATGAGGAACAAAAGTTTTTATTCTTGATATGCTGTGTGGAAGAAGCCCTAATCCTTTTCTAATTGTACATTCTCCAGAGTAAATCCATGTTCTCCCATCCTCTGAAGCTTACATAAAAGCTTCTTTGGAAGCTCACATAGAATATTCTTTGGGCCTTAAATATGATAAAATAATTCAGGCTCCTAAATGACCCATTAGTACCAGTTCCTCTCATTCCTTTACTAACTTGAGTGTATTCATATAGCATATATTCTCTTTAAAAGTCTTGAATGGATTGAAGTGTAATTCATTTGAACCAGTCTTTGTGGAGATGAAATATGAATCAGACTGTTCTATGTTTATGGGAATAGAAAATAGATAAGACAAAGACTCTACCTTCAAGAGGTTATGGACTAACAGGAGAGAAAGTAATAAATATTGCAGTATTTTGTGAAAAGTACAAGAATATAAGTTAAAGATACAATGATAATACAGTGGGGGGGGGGAGGGTGGATTTTGTCTAAAGACGGGTCGGTGGATGATGTTTAGCTAGGTTTCAAAAGATACATAAGAACATTTCAGAGTTGAAAAGAAAAAGAGATGGCCAGTCAGGCCAAAGGGAATAGCATACATGAAGTTTCAAGAACTTGAAGCAGTAACAAGTAGAGAATTTTAAGCAGATACTTGGTAAGCTAGATGTGGCTGGACAAGTATATAGGAATCAAGACATGCAGGTTCTTGTATGCCTGTCAAAGACATTTAGCCATCATTTAGCTTTAATCTTGCAGGTGATGGGAAGCTGTTGGGAAATTTTGAACAAGAAAATGACATGATCAGACTTATATTTTACTTGTATCAGAGGTATGCTTCTTGGCAGCCTGTAGAGGAAAGGATGGAAGAAGGTAAGATTGAAAGTAGGAAGGCTAGATTAACAGTATGTGAAAGTGAAGTCGCTCAGTCGTGTCCGACTCTTTGCAACTCCATGGACTGTAGCCGACCAGGCTCCTCTGTCCATGGGATTTTCTAAGCAATAGTACTGGAGTGGATTGCCATTTGCTTCTCCAGGGCATCTTCTCAACCCAGGGATCAAACCCCGGTCTCCCGCATTGTAGATATGTATGTGATGGTAAAGTCATAGCAACTGAAGAAGGGTAGATGTTGACTTGATTCCCACGTTTCTTGCTTGGGAGACTATCTGTCCCTAAGTAAGCCAGGGAATAAGATAAGATTTCAGTGATTATTGGAGAAGATATAACTTCTAGTGAGATATTTTAGTGCAAACACCTAGTAGGCAATAGTTTCTCTGGGTCAGACACTTTGCATGAAAGTCTAGAGATGTTAATATAGAGACGAAAGGTACCATCATGTAGGTTTGGGGAATGGGCAGAGGAGCCTGGTAAGCTGCTGTCTATGGGGTCGCTAAGAGTCGGAAACTTGCACTTTTCACTTTCATGCGTTGGAGAAGGAAATGGCAACCCACTCCAGTGTTTTTGCCTGGAGAATCCCAGGGACGCCCATGGGCTGCCATCTATGGGTTCGCACAGAGTCGGACATGATTGAAGCGACTTAGCAGCAGCAGCAGGGAAGAAGATAGAGACTGCGAAGACATATGTGGTCAAAAACATAGATATTTAAAGAGCAGGCAAAATGTTTCCAGCAAATGAATCATATACATAGGAAGAAAACTAAAAGCAAATGTCAGAGAAACAGAGGGCATAGGGTTTCTACATGGAAGGAGTAATTAAAAAATAAAGCATCATAGTGAGACTACACTTTGATTTAGTCATCAGATCGTTATCTGACAATGTGGCTTTTATAATATTGTATGAGTGGAAGGAGCAAGTGTAAAGTTTTATTTTTTCTAAAATGTTAGCTAGAAAGCAATATAATGTATTGAAGAAATTTCTCAAAGATGGAGAGGTTAAACACATATCTGAGCTGAAAGGAAGGATTCTGCAGAAAATGAGAGAGTTTGAAGGGAAAACAGATAAACCAAGGTTTAGAAATAAGGTGAAGAGTATGAATGGGTTTTTTAGCCTAGATAATAGATACATAGGGGCTTTCTGGGTGGCTGAGATGGTAAAGAATCTGTCTGCAATGCAGGAGATGTGGGTTTGATTCCTGGGTCAGGAAGATCCCCTGGAGGAGGGCATGACAACCCACTCTAGTATTCTTGCCTGGAGAATCCCCAAAGACAGAGGAACCTGGCAGGCTTGCAGTCCATGGGGTTGCAAAGAGTTGGACACAGCTGAGTGACTGAGCACAAAGATACACAGAACCTTCTTTTTGGCGACTTGAGAGAAGAAAAGATTCTTGTGTATGGAGATGTGTATTGTTATTGTCATTAGAATGGCAGAATGCTGAGTCATTTGACCTCTGGTGGTCTCACATTTCTGTAGTAGAAGAAATAATTTAAATGAATAGAGTGGAACATTCAGGGATTAGAGGGGGCACAGATTTGGAATTCAGTTTTACTGGGGAAAAGAGGGAGTGTATCAGAGTGGAGCAGAGTCAGTGTTCTTGCCCTGTTCATCATAAATTTGTCATGATAAATTTTTCTTATTTCTTATGTCATTTTCCACCTCAGAAGTAAAACTGAATAACTAAGTAGTCTCTTGTCATTTTCTCTCTAAATTGTATTCTTTCTTATTTTTCCCCTCTCCTTTTCCCACTGCATCAGTTCTCAGGATTTCCTATTTTCCCTCTTCAAAATTCCTACTTCAGCTGACAGTTGACTTTGTTACCAAAGTCATAAGAGGGACCAAAGGGGAACATTCAATCTTGAGAACAGCCAGTTTACAGATTCACACTTGCTGTTTTGTTCTCACTGCATTTTTTTTTCTTCTGCTACTACAGCTGCGTGACTTGTCTCTACATTGATCTTCCAGTAGTCTCCTTTTTCATTTTTTTTCCTGAAATTTTGAAATCCTGCTGAGAACCTGTCCAAGTCCAATCTAGTTCTTTCCTCATGCTTAGGAGCCTTGATGGATTTTCACTGGCTTATAAACAAACACTTGAAAGCTTGGGACATAAAGATATGTGAGGCCTATGTCTTCTGTCTGGCTTTCTTCATGCAAGGGAAATGGCATACAGAAATTTCAACCTCATTTCTGCATATCATACCACCTAGAGAAAGACCTTCTTTCCCAGTCAAATAATAGTTCTGAACTTCAATAAGATTGGACCAATCTGAGCAGATCACTTTGGTCTAGATCTAGGCTTCAGATTATTTGGCCTATATTCAGATTATTGCATGTTTTACTGAGGTGAAGGAGATAAGATTACAATGATTGGTTCATGTCAATTAGAATCCACTTGGATCTGAGGGTGGCGTCAATTCCACCTTAACCAAATGGATGGGAAAAAATGGAATGAATGTCAAGGAGTCAATAAAATGCTTAATACTATAGGTTCAGTAGTGTTTCAGAGAGGAATTCACTATGCTGGAACATATCATGGGTATGTGACCTATGTAACTGCACACAATTTTCATTCATTATACAGAGTAAACAGCCCATGTACATTATATGCAGAATTGTTTTTGTTGTTTTGCTGTTTAATCTCTAATTTGGGTCCAACTCAACTTTTTCATGACCCCATGGACTGTAGTTCGCCAGGCTCCTCTGTGCATGGAAATTTCCAAGCAAGAATACTGGAGTGGGTTGCCATTTCAGTTTCCAGGGATCTTCCTGATCCAGGGATCAAACCCGCATCTCCAGCTTGGCAGGTGGATTCTTTACTGCTGAGCCACCTGGGAAGCCCTATGTACAGAATATGTAGAAAGTATATAAAAATAATTACCATATTTTTGGTCTTTCTCAAAAAGTCTAAATTTCAAGAGAAAGGAGATATAATCCTTTTTCTATCCCCCAACTGAGAGCAATAAATGTTTATGAAACAGAGGTTTCTTTCCCAGGAGTACAAAGTGCTAGCACCTGCCTTGCCAGGTTAGGCAATTTTTGTTTTCTTTCCTTATCTCCTCATAGAGATGCATCATGACATCAACTAACATTAAAGAAGCTATATTTGTAATTCAACACCTGGTCTCCTGCAATTCAGTTCTTTTTTTTTTTAGATAGATGGAAATGGTAATGGTAATAATCTCTGTACCTTGCTGGCATGTACTAAAGTCTGGACCTTTCTGTTTCTGTTTGTTTATTCTTGCTTGCTCAATTGCTTTCTAATGCTGTTTGCTAAAGAACAAAGTAGCAATGTTTTAAAAATTCATTGTACATATTAAATATTTACATTTACCAAATTAAAACTTTATAGAGCAGAACATTATAATAATGGAGTACATCACCTCATTCGGGTTTTCCCAAAAGTTGAATTCCAGGGTTTCAAATGTGAGAATGAGGCAAAACAGTCCTACTAATTCCTGCCTGATAGGTGCTGGCTACATCATGATCACAAGCAACAGAACTATTGGACCTTTCTATGCAATTTTATTGACTGTGCTGCACAACATAGTGGGCATTAGTCATGGCACAGTCCTTATGATGCAGTGGTGCAGTGTTGCATGTAATAACACAAGTCAATATCTACATTACTTTAATCCATTAACCTAAATGTTTTTTCTCAGTCTTTTTATTCTTTTCATTTTATGTATTTATTTATTTTGGCTGCACTGTGCAGCATGCAGGATCTTAGTTCACTGACCAAGGATTGAACCTCTTCCCGTTGCAATGGGAATGTGGTGTCTTAAACACTGGACTGTCAGGGAAGTCCCTGGTGCAATTTTTTTAAAGGGTCTAAAATTATAGATACTAAGGGAACATTTCATGCAAAGATGGGCTCAATAAAGGACAGAAATGGTATGGACCTAATAGAAGCAGAAGATATTAAGAGGTGGCAAGAATACACAGAAGAACTACACAAAAAAGATCTTCAGAATCCAGATAATCACGATGGTGTGATCACTCACACTCACCTAGAGCCAGACATCTTGGAATGTGAAGGCAAGTGGGCCTTAGAAAGCATCACTATGAACAAAGCTAGTGGTGGTGATGGAATTCCAGTGGAGCTGTTTCAAATCCTGAAAGATGAGGCTGTGAAAGTGCTGCACTTAATATGTCAGCAAATTTGGAAAACTCAGCAGTGGCCACAGGACTGGAAAAGGTCAGTTTTCATTCCAATCCCAAAGAAAGGAATAGCCAAAGAATGCTTAAACTACTGCACAATTGTACTCATCTTTCATGCTAGTAAAGTAATGCTCAAAATTCTCCAAGCTAGGCTTCAGCAATACGTGAACCATGAACTTCCAGATGTTCAAGCTGGTTTTAGAAAAGGCAGAGGAACCAGAGATCAAATTGCCAGCATCTGCTGGATCATGGAAAAAGCAAGAGAGTTCCAGAAAAACATCTAATTCTGCTTTATTGACTATGCCAAAGCCTTTGACTGTGTGGATTACAATAAACTGTGGAAAATTCTGAAAGAGGTGGAAATACCAGATCACCTGACTTGCCTCTTGAGAAATCTGTATGCAGGTCAGGAAGCAACAGTTAGAACTGGACATGGAACAACAGACTGGTTCCAGATAGGAAAAGGAGTACAACGAAGCTGTATATTGTCACCCTGCTTATTTAACTTCTATGCAGAGTACATCATGAGAAACGCTGGGCTGAAAGAAGCACAATCTGGAATCAAGATTTCTGGGAGAAATAGCAGTAACCTCAGATATACAGATGACACCACCCTTATGGCAGAAAGTGAAGAGGAACTAAAGAGCCTCTTGATGAAAGTGAAAGAGGAGAGTGAAAAAGTTGGCTTAAAGTTCAACATTCAGAAAAGTAAGATTATGGCATCTGGTCTCATCACTTCATGGCAAATAGATTGGGAAACAGTGGCTGAATTTATTTTTCTGGGCTCCAAATTCACTGCAGATGGCGATTGCAGCCTTGAAATTAAAAGACGCTTACTCCTTAGAAGAAAAGTTATGACCAAACTAGATAGCATATTCAAAAGCAGAGACATTACTTTGTTAATGAAGGTCCGTATAGTCAAGGCCATGGGTTTTTCCAGTGGTCATGTATGGATGTGAGAGTTGGACTATAAAGAAAGCTGAGCACAGAAGAATTGATGGTTTTGAACTGTGGTGTTGGAGAAGATGCTTGGGTCCCTTGGACTGCAAGGAGATCCAACCAGTCCATCCTAAAGGAGGTCAGTCCTGGGTATTCATTGGAAGGACTGATGTTCAAGCTAAAACTCCAATATTTTGGCCACCTGAAGCGAAAAACTGACTCATTGGAAAAGACCCTGATGCTGCCCGAGGATGAATGGTTGGATGCCATCACCGACTCAATGGACATGGGTTTGTGTGGACTCCGGGAGTTGGTGATGGACAGGGAGGCCTGGCATGCTGGAGTTCATGGGGTCACAAAGAGCTGGACATGACTGAGAGAACTGAACTGAACTGAAAGCCCTTTTTGAAAATGAATAACAAAATAATTGCATAAGTGAGAACTTAAAACTCCTTGAAAGAAGGTAAACTAACATCATAAATAAAATATGCTTATACCCTTTTAAGTTAACAACAACTATCTTTAAAAACTGTTTCTTAAATTTGATTGCCCTGCCAAGCTAGAAGTTTGGCAAATTTCCGATATTGTTAGCCTTGTACCTGAATTCCTTGTACTAGAGCTCAAGCGTCTAGTACAGAGTCCCCACACAAGGCCTTGGTGTGTTTTGTATGCATGAATGAACCACTGAGGCAGATAGCAAGAGTAGCATGAGTTATGATTCCATTTATAGCCAGGATAGTTATTAGCGTTTTGTTATGTCTGCTTTCCCTAAGGGGCTTCCCTCAGAGCTCAGGTGGTAAAGAATCTGCCTGCAATGCAAGAGACCTGGGTTCAGTTCTTGGGTCAGGAAGATCCTCTGGAGAAGGAAGTGACAGTGCAATATTCTTGCTTGGAGAATCCCATGTACAGAGGAGCCTAGCAGGCTACAGTCCGTTGGGTTGCAAGAGACGGACACAATTCAGGGATTAAACCACCAGCTCTCTGTCTGTTTTCCATTGTGTCTTTATCTGAAATGGGAACTCCAGCCATATATTCAGATGTCTGCATACTGGAGAGTTAGATATTTCAAAGACCACTGGACATTTGCTATGAGTGCATACGATACCTGCAAACATGGATCTTTACTGTGATCTACTAGGCCTCAAGCCTGTGGAACAAGAGCTACAGTCTTTAAGGATGCCCTGGTGATGGTTCTCATCATATATTCCTTTAGCTTGCTACTCCAGTCTCCATGCCAATTGGCCCGGCTTGAAGAATTGCTGTAGTCTATGAAAACCTGTGATCATAGTGCTGTGCTAAACGTGGTATGCTTGCAAGAGACAACTAATAGAGTCTCAGGCATATGATGTGTGACCATTCATTTGGCAAATACATCCTTCTCTGTGGAGTTAACAAAGAACAACAGAGAATGCACACTTTTACAGGAGACAAATAGTAATATTCATTTACAATTCTGCCCAAGAAATAGGTTAACTTGGGTAGCCTCTGCCATGGTGTAGTCCAAGGAGATGTATACCACGTGAAAGAAAGAAGTACCCCATAGAACATCACATTGATTCATTAGATTGATGACATTCTGTGATTCAATCAGAATGAGTAAGATTTATTAAGATTCTGGAGGCTGGGGTAAGACACGTGCACTTCAGAGGCAATGAGATAACTTCAGCAAAATTTTAAAATGGTTTATAGTGAGGGCTGGGGCTTCCCTGGTGGCTCAGTTGATAAGGAATTTGCCTGCAATGCAAGAGACCTGGGGTTAATCCTTGGGTTGGGAAGATCCCCTGGAGAAGGGCATGGCAACCCACTCTAGTATTCTTGCCTGGAGAATCCCATGAACAGGGGAGCCTGGCAGGCTACAGTCCGTGGGGTTGCAAAGATTTGGACACGACTAAGAGACTAACATATACACACACACACACACACACACATGGTGAGGGATATGCTGATATAACCCCTACAAAGTAAAAGATAAATTCCTACATGTTGAGGCCTTATTACAGAGAAGGAAGTACCATGCTTGAAGGGGTTGTTGGGTTTTAGAGGCAACAGGTTTTACATGTAGGTCTACTTCCCTGACTGATATACCAGGGAACACAAAAGGCTGTCAGAACTGAGTAGAACAAAAAGCAGTAAAGGGTTCAGCAGAGAATTTAGGCTGCTGTCAAACAGCCCTGCCATTTGGGTCAGATGATCCATCCCAGTTGTGTTTGAAGAGTAAGTGGGTAAAAGAGTTTCAGTGTGGCTTTAGGACAAGCCCCAGAGGAAGGATCCTAACACAGTCTCCTAGGGTTCTAGGCCAGGGCCATGCTAACAGCAGAGGAGAATTATACTCCTTTTGAGAAGCAATCTCTTGTAAGTGACTGAGTCCTGGAAGATGTAGAAGAATTTCTATAGAGTATCAGGTAACCAGGGCTTCCCAGGTGGGGTTATTAGAAAGAATCCAGCTGTTAATGCAGAAGATGCAAGAGATGTGGGTTCAGTCCCGGGATTTGGATGATCCCCTGGAGGAGGGCATAGTATACTCCAGTCCAGTATTTTTGCCTGGAGAATCCCCATAGACAGAGGATCCTGGCAGGCTGCAATGTCCATGGGGCTGCAAAGAGTTGAACAACACTGAGCGACTGAGCTTACATGCACACATGCCAAGTAACCATGTCTCTGAAGCTGCTCATCATAAGCTAGGTTCTGTCAGACCTGCCATGCGGAATGGCAGAAGGGCCTCAGATGGTCTATCATAAGAAAATGTAACGGAGTTTGAGCAAGATCAGAAGGCCTGAATAAGATGCATGGCCCAGATTCCCATATCACCCACCAGAGTTTCTTCTGAGACAGTCCTTCAGTTTTCACTTTCCCATGGCCATATAAGGGTCTTGTACACCCCGATCAAAAAAGAATAAAAAGCCTAAATTTGGTTTATGGAGGGATCAGCAGGATATTCAGGTCCAAACCACAAATGAACAGAGCCAGTATTACAGGCATACTGGAAGGAAACCTGCTGGAGGATAGGGGACGAGGATGTCTGGAGTGGAGACCTGTGAATGAACATAATTAAACAGGACTTGTGTGAAGATTTGTGTTATTGCATATTAATATCCAGAAAACATTCACCCTGGAGAGGCACGGAATACTGAGTAGGTAAAATGATGCCACCAGTCTTTGTATTCAGCTATTCTACAACTGACACGATGGGCACTTGGACAGGGTGGCCATTTTGGCAAAAGTGGAAGCTACGCAATCTGCCCAATGGACGTCCACTAAGTTAGATGACAGACGCTTCTGGAAGTCCAAACCAGCAACCACAGAACCCATTGCCGAGACTCACCATGACACTGTTCCTCAAGGAGACCAGCTGCCCACTGATGGCAAGTCATCTGTTTGGGTCCCCTTCATTCTAGAAGGGCCAGTGTTTACCTCCACAGAAAGACATATGCATTTCAGATGCAGCTTTGCTTTTCATCTCCATAGAGCCTCACACAGTGTGACTGTGCCGGGGCTAATAGAGTGTAGATCTACAAATGGGAACTCTCACACAGTAGCCTTTGACCAAGGCACCCAATTCACAGGAGTGAGCATGGGAGTCACAGGGTATGATCCACATGACATACCAGACATGTAGAAGCAGCTGTCCTGAGAGAGTGTTGGGGTGGATGATGAATGGTACAGTCTGATCCTTGGAGCAAGAGGAAATGGTGCTAATTTCGCTGATTTTTCAGAAGGGTTGAAAATTACCCATTAATTCAAGGAGCATCAGAGATACTTATTCCAACCTCATGATTTCCCCTGGTTTCTTGATGTCTTCCAAAATACTGGGTAGAATATTAAGGTACCATCCCACAGGCATGAATATAAACCCCAATAAATAAACAAATGGGCTTTTAGCTGCACAAAAGATCCTTTAGTTTTTAGTTTTCCTGTAGAAAACAATGCCAGATGAGTTCTAATTGTGAAATTTTGTCCTGAACTTCTGTGGGGAAACAAAAAAAAGAATAAAAGTCAGATTTAGGAAATTAAATTCTTGAGCTAAATCCTCCTTTTTAATTTCCCCTCAAATAAAACTCTTCATGCAGTTTTGGACAAAGCATAATTTTGAAGTTTATATTCACTGAAACCAGCCTCAAAAGTTTAAAATTTTCAACCTCTTAAACAAGAAATATTTAGATCTCTGAACTTAGAATTTATTCAATTTTTTATCTTTTCTATTTATTTTATTCTATTCTATTTTATTTTATTAAAATGGATAGCAGGAGCCAGAAGACATGAATATCATTTCTGTTTATTTTGAGTTATTAATAAAAAGATTTTAGACCTGGTTTAAGAAATTCATGTTTCTTTTCAAATTAATCATTCTAACTTATTATGAGTTGAGATATTTAGAGTATATTTCTTCTGCAACATTAGCAAGTTAATCCTGATATTTAAAATTCAATTGAATATGATTTGTTTTTTCCCTTTACACTCAAGGTCTTCTGAATTTCAGTATTACACTAAATTTATAATTAGGGATCCTTTCTAGCCAAAAAGACATACTTGGTTACCTTCTGAACCATAGATAGTTTGTCACTTCCTTGTTGCTCTAATATTAACTATGCCCTTTTTTGCTTGTCAACTAGATTTTGCAAACTTCCTAGCTCTTAGGTGGTTTTCTCCCTGTTTGCTCAGTACATAACTGATTAAGTGAATTATTCTGTCACAGTTCACGCAATAACCAACAAATTCAGCCAAACTGAAATACTGTGCTTGTTGTACCATTTACCTGGGACCCTGCTCCTGGGTGTGGGAAGGCCTTGTTATGAGTTTCAATCTTTAGAAATCTTTCCCTTCCTTTCACATTTTGTCTCAAAGAAGTACACATTTAGAAAAGGAAAACTCAACTGCAGTCAGGGCCTTGGATCTTAATCCCAATTTTGTCTCTAATAAAGTGAAAGTGAAAGCTGCTCAGTCAGGTCTGACTTTTAACGACCCCATGGACTGTCCATGGAGTTCTCCAGGGAAGAATACTGGAGTGGGTAGCCTTTCCCTTTTCCAGGGGATCTTCCCAAACTAGGAATCAAACCCAGGTCTCCTGCATTGCGGACGGATTCTTTTACCAACTGAGCCACAAGAAAAGCTTGTAATAAGCTACTCACATTTTTACTAGTTTTCGCTTCTCTCAGGAACTTCCCTGGTGGCTCAGATGGTAAAGAATCCACCTGCAATGCTGGAGACCTGGTTTCAATCCCTGGGCTGGGAAGATGCCCTGGAAAAGGGCATGGCAACCCACTCCAGCATTCTTTCCTGGAGAATCCCCATGGACAGAGGAGTCTGGCAGGGTTGCAAAGAGTCAGACGTGACTGAACAACTTAGCACACAGTACACCTCTCTCAAGACAGTTTTTTCTCCTCTGTAAATTAAGACTATATGAACTAGATCAGTGATCCTTAGATGGTTGTCCCTGGACCAACAGCATGAGCATCGCCTGGAAATTTGTTAGAAATGCAAATTCTTAGTGCTGACCCCGGATTTAATGAATCAGGAGATGGGTCCAAGTGACCTGTGTTTTAACAAAGATTCTAGGTAGTTCTAATTCCTGCTAAAGTTTGAGAACCACTAGACTAGATGATTTCCAAGGTCCCTCCTATATCTAAAAAAACCTTTATTCTATAATATCTTCCTCTTAGGTTCTTTCATAGCATTTTATATCTCTCATATTACAAACATCACATTATACAGTGTGTTAGATTTTTTTAATTTATCCTCCATCTCTTACTAGATGTCCTTTTATAGATTAATTTCATCTTATTCACCTTTATGTATGGGACAATGTCTAGCTCAGGGTCTTAAACATGTTAGTTGTTTGCTAATTTTTACTAAATTAAATTCTTCATTAATTTTATTGGAAACCAAAACAAATTAGAAAATGCTTATTTAATTAAAATTTAATTGAGCTAA
>SJYF01000097.1:3393370-3416835 GCA_006410515.1 Procapra przewalskii | reverse complement strand
AAGCTGATTACAAGATATGTTACTCATATTGAAATTAACATGATTTTCCTCCCAAGGAAAATGGTAACCAAAAGGTATACTTTTATTTAGATTTTAAAATATAACTTTTTCCTTGATCATTATGCAAAGCTTAATTTGCCCTGAAGCAGATTATGTTAAATTTAAAAATCTTTGCCTGACTACCACATAAAATTATGTGAAAATTATACAATCCATTTGAAACTAAGTTAAGAGGTGCTGAGATATTTTTAAATTTTCTAAATTTCTGAATTGACTTATGTGTGTGTATATATATATATAATGTATGTATGTATGCATTCCTTCATTCATTGTCAGTCATTTATAGCAGCTCTTTTATTTCCCAGAAAATATTTTCAACTTGAATAATGCTGGCAGTTTTCAACCATGGAGTTCACATTTAACCTAGTTTGTTATTCCAATGCACTAGACACTTTAAAATATTTTCATGACAAATAGAAATTTGTACTATTGCTAAGATTTAAGATATAGGTAAAACAAGAATACTGATTGGATTCTAAATTCTAGGTGTCCTATTAACTAACTAAATAGTTTTTAGCAAGTAACATATCTTCTCACTCTCAGCTTTCTCATCATGAATATGGAATAATAATATATTTTTTGGCTGTTATAGATCTTAAGTGAAGTAATCTATAAAATGCTCAGCATAGTATCAGACCTGAAGTATGTGATTCATAAATAGGGACTTCTCAATTTTTCTCTTTCTTTTCTACACCATCTTTATTCTTGATCTTCAAAATTAATGGTGAAAATAGCATTTATCTCATAAGCCATTATGTCTATATGGCAGGGGTGTCATCTTTTTGTGTTTGCAATAGCTAGCACATGGTCTATCAGGGTCTAATAAATTCTAGAATAAATGCTAAATGATCTTTATGCATGTAGATGCAGCTCAAAATTCCAGGTCCAAACAACCACAGATTTGGGACAGACTATTATCTCCTTTACTGTTTCAGAGCTTGCTATTTCTAGTTAAACTTATAGTTAACAATTAAATGTTCTTATGTTGTTCCAAAAAAAGTGTCTCACTATGGATACATTGCCTCCCAGACTATAAACTCCACAAGGTCACTCCACTGCTTATTTTGTTCAGTAATTTATTACAAATATTCCTATCTTTTAATACTGCTGTCCCCAACCATTTTGGCGCCAGGGACTAGTTTTAAGGAAGACACTTTTTCCACGAACTGGGGATAAAGGGGATGGTTTTCAGGATGATTCAATTACATTACATTTATTGTGCACCTTATTTCTAATAGGTACCAGTTCTCAGCCAGTAGGCTGGGGAGACTTACTTTAATAGAGACTCACCAAATAGATGTTTAATTAATGAATAAATAAACAGATTAATTAATGACTAAATGAAACACTAAGATATGCTATGGGTATTTGATTTTCACAGTCTATAACTGTGCAAGCTGCTGTGTTATTTTGCTAGAAGTTTTATTTCAACCTTTGCCTACAGTTTCCCTTACCCTATGGAAATACTATTCAGTTTTCCCCAGGAGATGTACAATCTGTTATGTTTGTGCTAAAATACCCATCAGGACAAGATCTCAAGACTATTAGCCAGCATTCAAGCTTGACATTTACCATCCTGTGAAACTCCAAAGTCAAATTAATAGAAATTAACAATGGATTTAATATATTAACTATTTAAGGCCCAGAACCTAGTCCTTTAAAAGATCAGACAGCTTTCTGCAATTATATCTAAGGGTTAAGCAATGATTAGCTAACTACCTGCTGTGAGGCATCCACTTGCTATATGAATTTATTATCCTATTTAATTTTCAACCCTTTTATTAGTATGTGTATTATGTAAATAAGTAGGATTCTAACCACCCTTTAAATCATGATAAATCTGACAATAAGGCTCTGTCCCTTAGATGCAGCAAAAACTTAAATTTGAATCATTAACTTATTGCCTATTTCCCATTCAGATTATTTAAGCTCTAAGGGCCTTTTGTTCAGACTGAGTTACCCCTTAGACATCCGTTGTCCAAGATCATAAATTACCTCACTGAGCATCAATGCTCAGGTTATGTCTGCATTTCTTGAGCAAAGCATAATTCGTTTGTGCTGGAAGTCAAGTGACGCTTCCAGTAATATGCTGTTCCTCCCACTTCTCTGGGTGCCTCAAGGCTTTTGGTCTGCCCTGTTCACAAGGCAGTGAGCCTCTAGCCCCTGCGTTGGAATGAAGAAAACTTGTCTCCCCTTTGACCATTTCTCCCTCTTTCCTCTCATCCCTATAATCTTATTTTTAAATAACTTCATTTTCTAAAAAAAAGAAAGGAATATTGGAGGCAGAGTACACTACACAGACTCTTCTGGGGTGAAAGAGTACAAAGTGTCTGTCTTGTTCAAACAGAGGGAATTCAGAGCAAGAACAAAACAGAAATGGCTGTTTTAGCGAATTAACCTATGACTCTACCATGATACTCACTGGTAAGTCAGAGCTAAGCAGAGGGTCTCTCCAGATACTACATCTCTTTCTTAACCTACAAAAGAAGCCCATGGCTATTCAGTCTAAAAGGAAAAGCATTGGTGGCCTTTTGACCTTTCTCATACATGAGGAAAAGTGAGGAAAAGAAGGAAGAAAGGGCTTCTGAGGTGCAAAATATAAAAGGAAACACACCAGTGACAACTGTCGCCCAGTCTCCTTGATGTGGAAAACATTGGCAATGGAAAGGCAAATGCTTCTTTTTTCTCCCACGTGTCTACAACCAAAGTAGTGTTTCAACATCGTTTTCAAGTTTAAACCTCTACTTAGCGTAGTTGAACATATGCTGTTTTGGATAAACCAAACCCCAATAATGTATACTTATCTTAGGGCCAATGACAACCTCATATTCAGAAAAAGAACAAAAGGAGAGACAGATAAAATGAACTGAATCTGTAGTTGAGGATTCCTGCTGACATGTCAAGAGTTCCACTGACCTGTTGTTAGTGATAAAATCTGGTTTGGGTACAAAATTTAATATTTATCCCCCATCCTACAGATGTATATATAACCCCCTCAGAAATAAATGAGGGAGAGAAGAATAAAATAGCTTTTTTCTAATGAATATTATAGTTAAAATTTTATGTAGCTCTTTAGTGCTGGTGGTTCAGATGGTAAAGAATCTGCCTGCAATGCAGGCAACCTGGGTCCCATCCTTGGGTCAGGAAGATCCCCTGGAGAAGGGCATGGCAACCCAAAGCAGTATTCTTGCCTAGAATTCCGTGAATAGAAGAGGCTTGATGGGCTACAGTCCATGGGGTCACAAAGAATTGGACATGACTGAGCGACTAACACTTAGTGCTATAATCCGTGCTCATTCACTCAATCCTTTCTGACTGTTTGCAATCCTGTGGACTGTAGCCTGCCAAGCTCCTTTGTCCATGGCATTCTCCAGGCAAAAATACAGGGGTGGTTTGCCATTCCCTTCTCCAGGGGATCTTCCTGACCCAGGGATCGAACCCATGTCTCCTATGTCTTCTTCATTGGCAGGCAGATTCTTTACCACTGAGCCACCTGGGAAGCCCCTTAGCACTATAATATATGTACTTAAATGTTTAATTTCTTGTTTTTAATCTCATTCATTGTGTATTCCTCAGGTAGTTCTTTAAATTATATTACTCCTAGAAAAAACTGGTGTAAGGGTATGAGGATAATTTTTTAATATGTAAAAATCTCTTTAGGTATACATTTTCCCTGTAAACATATAATTCCATTTATTCATATTTGTATAAGCAGTTTGACGGCATGTTAACCAGTTCAACCACTCTGATAACTGGACACAGATCTTATAACAATAAGATCTGTAATGCAATAACAATGCATACCATCATCATTATCCTATTCTCAGTTCACACTTGCAATAAATGTGGATCTATATTAGTTCTACATTATTTTAATAGAATTAAGTTAGGTAGATCTCTGTCCTCAGACATTTAATAGTGTAATAGATAAACAAGACCAATGAGTACTATGTCAGAGGGGTGTGTATGTGTGTGTGTAGCTTTGAATATATGATTAATCGAATAATACATTTAGCCTAACAAACTCATTCAAGTTGAATGAATTCAGATGGAATGTTTTGGTGTGTAGTTTTGCATGATCATACAAAAATCAAGGAGAATCTACTTAACAGGATAAAATTTCAAAAAGACTTAAATGGCAAGAAAAATGATTTGGGACCCAAAGTATGATATATTTAAAGTTATTAGAAAATTTTGTCAATGATAAAGGGAAGTTAGTTTAAGAAAAATAAAACAAAGAAACAACAGGAACACATAAAAAGTCAAATGTTGAGTTCAGTCGTTCAGTTGTGTCTGACTCTTTGCAGCCCCATGGAATGCAGCTTGCCAGGCTTCCCTGTCTATCACCAACTCTGGGAGTTTGCTTAAACTCATGTCCCTCGAGTCAGTGAAGCCATGCAACCATCCCATCCTCTATCGTCCCCTTCTCCTCCCACCTTCAATCTTTCCCAGCATTAAGGTCTTTTCCAGTGAGTCAGTTCTCATCAGGTGCCCAAAGTATTGGAGTCTCAGCATCAGCATCAGTCCTTCCAATGAATACTCAGGACTGATTTCCTTTAGAATTGACTGGTTGGACCTTCTCACAGCCCAAGGGACCCTCAAGAGCCTTCTCCAACACCACAGTTTAAAAGCATCAATAATAAAAAGAATGTTAAATTGATTGAAGGGCTTCCCAGGTGGCTCGGTGGTAAAGAATCTGCCTGCCTATGCAGGAAATGTTGGCTCAATCCCTGGGTTCAATCCCTCGACAAGGGAATGGTAAACCACTCCAGTATTCTTTCCTGAAGAACTCCATGGACAGAGGAGCCTGATAGGCTATAGTTCATGGAGTCGCAAAGAGTCAGACACAACAGATCAACTGAGCATGTAAGTTGAGTGAAGTTAAGATGAAAAAATAGTAAGAACTAAAAGGAGATGTTGGAAGTATTTGGGATTACTTAATTTCTCAAGTAAAATGATTGTCATAGGTTATTATAAGAGATTTATAAGATATTAAAACCAAAAGGGACATTGAGATATGTTTTCAAGTGAAGAAAGAAACCACAGAATTTGAGATGCCAGTGTTTTCGCAAAAAGGCATATGTAAAGGAGATTTCAGAATTCAGACTTCCCAGCTCTCAATTACCTTCAAATACTTTCAGTAAGAAAGGATCTGGAAAAGCAAAGCAGAACTTTCTGGAGTGTTGAACAGAAGCTATGTGAATCGCTACTGTGAAGCTGTGAACCACTCTGTGTGGAACTTTACTTTTTAGTTATGATGACAGGTAAATTTCCCAAAAAGAAAATTGTTACTTTACTCTGAATAAATGGTCCTCAGGCCATTTATTTACCTCAGGCCAACCAATTTCCCCTTTGACCAGATGGACACGGATTTGCCGACAGCCGTGGCCCATGTGGTGTGGCCCAGTGCCCTTCCTTCCTCCCGTGTCCCTGCTCCTCTCCAGTGGAATTTGGACTGAGATACAAGTAAAATCTTCCAAGTTTTGTGCTTTTCTTCTCTCAGGCAAGAAACCAGGAAAGAATTGTTGAATCAATTATTCAGCAAGTTTTTATTGATTTCCCTTCCTACTCCAATGTCTGTGGTATCCTCTACCACTTTATAGCCTCATTTTTAAACCAACCTTGGAAATTTTGGACTGCTAACGGTCCCATAATTCTTTTGCATTATGTCACAAGTAAAGCTGAACATCAAAACTGGCCATTGTGATCACATCTCTGACTAAATATTCAAAGATTTCCACTGGTTATAGCCTAAAGTTCAGACTACCTGGCCCGCTTTGACCTGTACCTCTTGTTTTTCTTTAATCCAATATCTAGCTATGGTCTCTTTCTCCTATAATCTATAATCTCCTAAAATTTTCCCAGCATTTTTTCAAATCCCTCAAAGCAAATATTACCTGTGTCTCTCCTTAATGTTTATTATATCAGTTATCCTACCTTTTTTGTTTCTCACTAAGGGCAGGAGATTTACCTTTTTTTTTTTTTTCTTCTGGTGTTTCTTAGTTCTGGGGGCATGGCTACTTATGTACACTGATTATCACATGTTTTTCTGAAAATTGTTCATTTGTCTCACTACATTTTGAATTCTTACAAAAAGACAGTATTGTTCTGTGTCATTTTTGTATTCCAAGAAGTTGATCCAATATCAACTACGTGGTTTTAGTCACTAAATTGAGTCCAACTCTTATGACCCCATGGACTGTAGCCTGCCAGGCTCTTCTGTCCATGAGACTTCCCAGGCAAAAATATTGGAGTGGGTTTTCACGCCTTCCCTCAGGGGATCTTCCCAACCCAGGTATCAAATTCATGCCTCTTACATTGCAGGCAGTCTCTGGCATTGCAGGCAAATTCTTTACTGCTCAGCCACTAGGGAAGCCCATATAGAAATGGTATAACTGTTTGCTGAATGTATTAACAGATAATTGAACACTAGACTGACTTAACTGTTATTGCTCAAGCATTCTTGTGACTACTCAAACTACTCATCTGCTCATTGATTTTTATCCCTTTCTCTTCACCTAGTAAAATTTTCTTCAGCTCAGTGTTAGTCACGATGCAAAGTAATTTTAGCTACTTGAAAAAATATGTGTTAAATGAATGAATGAAAATTTCTCTCAAGTCAAACTCTACTTTCTCCACATAGATATCTTGATTCCCACCTAGAAGTAGTTTCTCCCTACCCTGAGTCCCCCCAAAACTATTTTTGAGGAGATCTGTTTTCACGAAATATTAATGCAGTGAGTCAAGATGTTAGTCATCAGAACCTTTTCTTCTCTTGTCTTGAAAGACAGATATCTGCCAAATAGCTTTGGTTTAGGGAATACCCATCCCAGTCCACATCTGCTTGAGTAGCTGTTTATGTCAGATGGAAAATGGAAATTTAACAATCTCACTTAGTGACTATGTGCATGGACTGTTAGTACTCAGTGAAAGTTAAAAGCCATCAGAGTTGGAAAAAGGCTGGCAATAATAGACAAATGTGTATATTTAGTAATGCAATGAGGCCATGAAGAATGACCATTTGGAATCTGTAAAAGTCAATCAAGTCTTTGTAATATGTGAGACAGGGAGAAATCATGTGTCAGCTATTCTGTGACAATTCACTGAAACACCCTGACTTCTTCAGATCAAAAATAGCAGTCAGGAGTTCTGTGCCCTTATCCAGATGTGCTGAAGTCCCTGGCGAAAAACATTGTGCAAAAATGTTTACTTAAGCAAAACATTAAGTTAAAAAATGCAATAATAAAAAATGAAGTATCAAGAAAAATCTTCTTGATTATCCTAAGTAAATATGTTTTAACTCAAAAATGGGAGTTAAAACCCAATAGCACATCCATTTCACAAAATTTTGCTAAGTCAGAGAAAAAGAACTTTCAAACTTAAAGTAACTGGCTATAGAAAGGATGGCCACAAATATACAAAGAATTTTCCTTTCACAAAACCATATTTTTTTCATATCAGTGCAGTTCAGTTGCTCAGCTATGTCCAACTCTTTGCGACCCCGTGGACTGTGGCATACCAGGCTTCCCTGTCCATCACTAACTCTCAGAGCTTGCTCAAACTCATGTCTGTTGAGTCGGCGATGCCATCCAACCATCTCATCCTCTGTCATCCCCTTCTCCTCCTGCCTGCAATCTTTCCCAGCATAAGGGTATTTTATGAGTCAGTTCTTTGCATCTGGTGGCCAAAGTATTGGAGTTTCATCTTAGGCATCAGTCCTTCCAATGAATATTCAGGGCTGATTTACTGAATATTTTTTTTCATATTGTATCTCAGTTATTCATACAATTGATTTTATATCCCCTACCCTTTTGCCTATTACTATTTTTAACTCAGTTTATCATGTGCTTTATTTTCAAAGCAAAAGAAGAAGTACATAACAGATAAAGTATAGAACTCTGAATTCCTCTATCCTCTTCCTGGTCATAATGTCTTTTCCTTCTTTCTGGGTATATTTACCATCACAAATATGATATATATGTTTTCTTTCCTTTTAAAATATTGCTGCATACATACCTATGTGTAAATGAATGTTTTATATTTCTCTCTTTTTAATGCCACAATTTTTATAATTCAATTACATTTTAAGGTCTGTAGGTTTTAAAATCAAGTATTATGTACCTTTCAATAGCCAAGCAGCAAAGCATCATACAAATATAATACATATTATTTATCCATTCCATTTTCCTCTGAGGAAATTTGGCTTGTTTCCATTTTTTCCAATATTAAAAATAGCACTGCAGACATCCTAGCATATATCTTATGCAAATGAAGCACATATTATTTTCCAAGAACTTTGTTGCCTAACTAATTTAATCTTCTCACAAAGCCTAGGAAAAATGCTAACATTAACATCTTAAAAATTAATATATCAAAAAAAGTTAGGAAACTATCAAATTCATACAACTAGAAGAAAGCAAGTGGGATACATTTTCATTTATTTCTATTAAAATCACCTTGCTTATTTGTTTACATACTATTGTTGGTCAGACCCAGCAGAGTGTGTCTCATATGGTAACAAGGGGGATTGATTTCTATGAATAAGTACTTGATAAATGAATGACCGATTGAACAGATGAATGAATAAATGAATAATACAATATCTTTCCTGCAGTGGCAGAGATCAAAGAGTAAAAGAATTGTTACCTGGTCTGGGGCCCCTGAATGAGTTGGTCTTAATTTTAAGCAATTTCATGTGCAAAAAAGCCTAGGCATGCTCTTCTGGGTTTGACTCGTCATCAAATATCTATCCTTGCTTTATGCTTGCACAGACTGGGAATTTGGGGATGTATACTGGGTGAGCAATATTTGAATCATCTCAGATGAAATATAGAGAGCTGGCAGTTTGTGGTTGTAAAGAAGAAGTCTGGAAAGTTCAGTGGCTTACTATAATATTTTTGCTCATTTTGAAAACTCTGGAAAAAATAAATTTTCAAAGTTACAGCCACAAGTTTCATGACATACCAGGCTCTTAAGAATGAGTAATTAAAAAAATATGAATTGCGGTGTCTTAAGCAACAAGAATAGTCCTGAATCTGGGAAAGAGTTTAGCAATCCACTATCTTTAGAGTCATTGGCAAAAAATTTCCATTTCTTTATTCTCTACCATAAACATTAGATAAGCCATGAGGAAAATTTTGTGAGCATTCTTGACACTCAGGGATATTATCAGCACTGTATTTGTTAGAGTGATGCACTTTATCCTATAGAATTAGTACCCTGAAGCTCACTGAATAACCTCAATTCATATAATTAGCTCTCTTGGTAAAATTTTCTAGTTAGCAAAAATATACAAAGGAATCTTTTTTTCCCCTTTTATCCTTGTTTTAGCAACTTTCTAAAATGTATTTAACATACTTTGTGACCTGAATTCATTTACTGTAACTTCACTCAGTCACATCACTCTTTGTGACCTCATGGACTGTAGCCTGTGAGGCTCCTCTATTCATGAAATTCTCCAGGCAAGAATATTGAAGTAAGTAGCCATTCCCTTCTCAAGGGAATATTCCTGACCCAGGACCGAACCAGGTCTGTATTGCAGGAAGATTCTTTACTGTCTGAACCACCAGGGAAGCCCTTACTGTAACTACAAACACAATTTTTTTTAGGAATTTTGTATCTTTATGATTCTTACTTGCAATAAAAGATGTCTTATCTTCTTACTTGCAATAAAATCTTGGTGTACCACGAGGTGTACCAAGTCTGTAGAAATCACAGAGCGTGTCCTAGAATTTGCTTTTCAATGAATATATCTTCTTTGTCTGTTTGTGATTGTTTTACTCTTGCACAGAAAATTGGACAAGATGTTCATGTAGGGTCCCAATTAGCTGAGTTCTGTTGGATTAATGTTTTACTTGGTTGAGCATGAAATGAACCACTATGCTATATAAAATGCCACAAGTATTGATATTTTCGACATCACAGAAACAGCAAGGGCTTCCCTGGTAGCACAGCTACCAGAATCTGCCTGCAATGCAAGAGACCATGGTTCTGTCCCTGGGTTGGGAAGATCCCCTAGAGGAGGGCATGGCAACCCACTCCAGTATTCTTGCCTGGAGAATTCCATGGACAGAGGAGCCTGAGGGGGCTACAGTCCATAGGGTTGCAAAGAGTTGGACTCGGCTGAACAGCTAAGCAGCAGCAGCAGAAACAGCAATTTATCAACAGTACTAAATTCAGTGGACATGAAAACAAAAACAAGTTTCTACCATAGCAGAAAGGATGATTCTATAGCATGCTAATTTCCTAGAATAGCCTCTAGTTTCTTCTTTTTTAAAACGTCTATTTACTTACTTATTTGGTTGTGCTGGACCTTAGCTGTGGCATTCAGGATCTTCAACACAGCATGTGGGATCTTTAGCTGTGGCATGCAGTCTCTTAGTTGCAGTATGTGAGACCTAGTCCTCTGACCAAGAATTGGACCCCGGCCGCCTGCACTGGGAGCGCACATGGAGTCTTAGCCACTGGACCACCAGGGAGGTCCCTCTGCTTTCTTCTTTCTAGAATGATTTTGTGTGGATATGTGCCCAAAAGTGGCAAATATTTTCTAATCTGTACTTACTTTCCTCAAAAATTATGTAATACTCAGCAGCCTCTACATAAATTATGATATCAGGCTAAATGAGAGATGATCTCTATTATACTTCTTTTAAATGTCTCATATAGAAAATTTCTAACAAAGGTTGAGATTACCATATTAAACAGTATCCAGAACTAGGACACAGCCACTCTTGTTTCCTCTGTGTCTCTTCTAGTATAAACATCCCTAGCATTCCTGGTATCAGCATGAAACATGGTATACTGGAAACACCACTGAATGGAAGACATAAAATCTGGGTTCAGGTCTTTGCTTGATGCTGGGAATCCTCTATTTTTTTTGCATAAATCATTTACAACATGAGGCATATATAACCAAGTATCTTTACGCTTTCTTCA
The DNA here is from genome assembly GCA_006410515.1 of Procapra przewalskii. Taxonomy (NCBI): domain Eukaryota; kingdom Metazoa; phylum Chordata; class Mammalia; order Artiodactyla; family Bovidae; genus Procapra; species Procapra przewalskii. The sequence continues at coordinate 3,405,840 of SJYF01000097.1, read as the reverse complement.
CCATCTAGTTTTACACCCTAGGCTGTAGTAGCATATGTTGGGTCAGTGTCATCCACTGACTGCATCTTGAATTTTCAGTGATCTCTCTCTTTCTAAATAGATACTTGGATGTAATCTATCTACACCACAAAGGCAAAATTATAACCAACTTAAAAAAGAAAAGAGAACTTACAATGAAATAGTTCTTTTAAACATGGCTATTTAACCATTATAATGATATCAACTCTTTAAAAAGGCTGATGTAGCAGATGAATGGATAAGAAAGCAGTGGTACATATACACAATGGAGTATTACTCAGCCATTACAAAGAATACATTTGAATCAGTTCTAATGAGATGGATGAAACTGGAGCTGATTATACAGAGTGAAGTAAGCCAGAAATAAAAACACCAAGACAGTATACTAACACATATATATGGAATTTGGAAAGATGGTAATGATAACCCTGTATGCGAGACAGCAAAAGAGACATAGATGTATAGAATGGACTTTTGGACTCTGTGGGAGAGGGAGAGGGTGGGATGATTTGGGAGAATGGCATTGAAACATGTATACTATCATGTAAGAAATGAATAGTCAGTCTATGTTCAATGCAGGATACAGGATGCTTGGGGCTGGTGCACGGGGAATATCCAGAGAGATGATATGGGGTGGGAGGGGGGAGGGTGGTTCAGGATTGGGAACTCATGTACACCTGTGGTAGATTCATGCCAATGTATGTCAAAACCAATACAATATTGTAAAGCAAAATAAAGTAAAAATAAAAATTTAAAATAGAAAAAAAAAAGCTAATGTACCAAAGCAGAAGCACAACCTAGATATATTTTAAATAGACACATCAATCCATGAAAACCAAGACTCATATTGTAAATGTGCTATAAAAATAAAACATTCTGAAATAGGCTGATGGCATTTCAAAAATGACCCCAAATTGTAAACCAAGTAGTTTCATCTCAGCAGTAGAAGAAAAAGTTCTGAAATTTATTTTCATGTGGTGAGGTGGCTATTAATCTGACAATTAAAATTGATTACACGTGCAGAATTCATGTGACGGTTGTCAGTGAAACAGAGTCTACTCCATGTTGCCATTGTTTGCTTGTTATGAAATCTGTAAAACCGCAGACCTAGTCTGTCTGGTTCACTGCTGTATCTCCAGCACCCAGCAAAGAACACAGCATACACTAAAAAAATGAGTAAATAAATAAATTCCTCATCAGTGTATTATATGAAATAAATATAAACATGATAATATGAATCACTCACACCTGGTTATTTCGTTTACACTCACTGAGATGATTTTTAGATATATTCATATATATTTTGAAGCTGATCATATTCTAGTCATTAATATTTCCTCATCTACATGTGGATAAAGACATCCATGCATTTAGCTATAATTTTGGTAAAATGAACCAAATTGAAATTAATGGTGTGCTTGTAAGGAAGATAACAAATATGTCTCTGGACAAATGTGTCTACAAAAAGATGATGATGGACTGAGGATACAGGAAGTGTTTCAAGGTGAAATTTGTCAAAGGTACATATGAGACTTCCATGCATGTACAGTCAACAGGATTCACTGGTACAAAATAAGGAAGCCATGACTTGGCAACTTTATGGTTATCAGCACATTCAATATCAAATAAAGGGGTATTTTTGTCACCAAGAAGATAATACCATCTCAAACTTTATTAAGGGAAGTGTACTGTAGTTAAAATTAGGGAAGCAACACTTTAGCTCTGTACTGATTAGTCAGTGCTCGGACTGTTTCATTCAGTTCTGGGTGCTTTCATTTAGAACCATTTAGAAGGATTAAAATTCATTTATAGATGAATGACTAAAATGGTATATGAGAAATATTTAAAGGAAGTAGAAAAATTTAGCCTAAAGATGTGAAGGCTTATTTAAAAGAATATAAAAGTTTTAAAAATTAATGGATATTATCAAGAAGAATTTCTGTTCCTTTTAATTCTCATTGGGGCTTATTTTGATCCAACCCTCCCTGAGCCACCATTATGCATTGTCTGGGCCCCAGAGGCCCTAGAGGCAATTAATCACTTGTCTTCTCATATCAGTTCTTGATCCCCACTCCCTAATTTCACTATTAATTTAGCAGTTAGAGAATTTCTTCTAAAGGGACATGTGATGTGAGCAGAAATGACAACAGAGCTTATATTAATGTTTGTCTTATCAGGCCCTCAGAGCATTCACAAGAAATAAATGTTACAGCCTTCTAACATGCAGAAAGATACTCTCAAAACTGTCAAGGGACTTGTTCCAGAACACAAGAATAAGAAGTCATGAATCTGTCATCAGAGACCAGGTCTATCTTATTTCAGAATCCATGTTTTGTAAGCGACAAAACTGTGGGATATTAGAAATAGAGTTCTCCAATTAGTTATCTGTTTCTCTGTAACAAATTACCAAAACTATAGTGGCTTAATGCTGCAAATACTTACTATCTTTCACAGTTTCTGTGAAGTACATTAGTTTTATTCAATAGTTTACTTCATATGTCTAGTGCCTGATACTAGCTTGGAACTCAATTATTAAAATAGATATGAATAAGTGAAGCAGTGAAAGTATGTGTGAGTACATGCATATTTGCTGTTTAGTCAGTAGTTGTGCCTGACCCTTTTGTGACCCCATGGATTATTATAGCCTGCCATGCTCCTCTGTCCATGGGATTTCCCAGGCAAGAATACCAGAGTGGTTTGCCATTTCCTTCTCCAGGGCATCTTCCAAAAGCAAGGATTAAAACTGTGCCTGCTGCATTGGCAGGCAGATTCTTTACCACTGAGCCACCTGGGAATCCCATGTATATGCATATACATGTAGATAAATGCCTAAACACATACAAGTGGATAATATTTTAAAATGTGGTTATTTCTTATATGTTTGCTGTTAAATGCATTTTTTCCCTACAAATTTGTTAATAACAGCATTTGGGGTGGTGATATTTGGTGAGGTTGGGCTTTTTTCCAATTAATCTTATTTGAAAATACCTTGTACTTTGGTTATCTATTGCCAAATGATGATTGACCCTAACACTTAGTGCCTTAGAACACCAATCCTTTTGTCTCACTTCAGTTCAGTATCTCAATCGTGTCCAACTCTTTGCGACTCCATTACTGCAGCGCACCAGGCCTCCCTGTCCATTGCCAACTCCCAGACTTTACTCAAACTCATGTCCATTGAGTCGGTGATCCCATCCAGCCATCTCATCCTCTGTCATCCCCTTCTCTTCCTGCCTTCAATCTTTCCCAGCATCAGGGTCTTTTCCAGTGAGTCAGTTCTTCCCATCAGATGGCCAAAGTATTGGAGTTTCAGCTTCAACATCAGTCCTTTCAATGAATATTCAGAACTGATTTCCTTTAGGATGGACTGGTTGGATCTCCTTTAGGTCCAAGGGACTCTCAAGAGTCTTCTCCAACACCAGTTTTCAAAAGCATCAGTTCTTCAGCATTCAGCCTTTTTTATAGTCCAGCTCTCACATCCAAACATGACTACTGGAAAAACCATAGCCTTGACTAGACGGACCTTAGTCAGCAAAGTAATGTCTCTACTTTTTAATATGCTGTCTAGGCTGGTCATAACTTTTCTTCCAAGGAGCAACTGTCTTAATTTCATGGCATCGGTCACCATCTGCAGTGATTTTGGAGCCCAGAAAAATAATGTCTATCACTATTTCTCCATCTATTTGCCATGAAGTGATGGGATCAAATGCCATGATCTCCATTTTCTGAATGTTGAGTTTTAAGCCAAATTTTTCTTTCTCTTTCACTTTCATCAAAAGGCTCTTTAGTTTTTCTTCACTTTCTGACATAAGGGTGGTGTTATCTGAATATCTGAGGTTATTGATATTTCTCCTGGCAATCTTGATTCCAGCTTGTGCTTCATCCAGCTCAGCGTTTCTCAGGATGTGCTCTGCATAGAAGTTAAATAAGCAGGGTGACAATATACAGCCTTGATGTACTCCTTCCCCTACTTGGAACCAGTCTATTGTTCTATGTCCATTTCTAACTGTTGCTTCCTGACCTGCATACAGATTCCTCAAGAGGCAGATAGGTGGTCTGGTATTCCCATTTCTTTAAGAATTTTTCAGTTTGTTGTGGTCGACAGAGTCAAAGGCTTTGGCACAGTCAATAAAACAGTAGATGATTTGCTGGGACTCTCTGGCTTTTTTGATGATCCAGTGGATGTTGGCAATTTGATCTTTGGTTCCTCTGCCTTTTCTAAAGCCAGCTTGAACATCTGGAAGTTCATGGTTCAGGTATTATTGAAGCCAGGCTTGAAGAATTTTGAACATTACTTTCTAGCATGTGAGATGAGTGTGGTAGTTTGAGCATTCTTTGGCATTACCTTTCTTTGGGATTGGAAGGAAAACTGACCTTTTCCAGTCCTGTGGCCACTGCTGAGTTTTCTAAATTTACTGGCATATTGAGTGCAGCACTTTCACAGCATCATCTTGTAGGATTTGAAATAGATCAACTGGAATTCCATCACCTGCACTAGCTTTGTTCATAGTGATGCTTCCTAAGGTCCACTTGACTTCGCATTCCAGGATGTCTGTTTCTAGGTTGGTGATCATACCATTGTGACTATCTGGGTTGTGAAGATCTTTTTTTTTTTTTTTGTATAGTTCTTCTGTGTTTTCTTGTCACCTCTTTTTAATATCTTCTGCTTCTATTAGGTCTATACCATTTCTGTTCTTTATCGTGCCCATCTTTGCATGAAATGTTCCCTTGGAATCTCTAATTTTCTTGAAGAGATCTCTAGACTTCCCCCATTCTATTGTTTTCCTCTATTTCTTTGCACTTATCACTAAGGATCAGTGATCCTTTTTGTCTACTTGAACACAGTTTGGGTTTGTTTCTATCAGGGTGATTCCAGCTACAGGAGCTAATCTCAGGAACACCAAATAAGTATCCACTCCCATGATGACTCAAAATTAATATGCTAACATTCTAACCCTCAAAGAGATGATATTGGAAGGTGAGTCCTTTGAGAAGTGTTTGGTCATGAGGGTGCAGCCATGGTAAATGTGATTAGTGCCCATATAAAAGAGGTCTAAGAGAGATTCCTCACTCTTTCCTACATGTGAGGTTAACAGTGAGAAAGCAGGCTCTCACCAGACACTAAATATGTCATGATCTGGGATTTTCCTGTCTTCTAAATAAATGTTCATAAGCCACCCAGTTTATGGTATTTTTGTTTTGGTAGCCTGGATGAACTGAGATAATCACATCCATAAAAATAGCTGACTATTTTCCAAGTAAAAAGATATCAGTAGTATCAATTAGTAAAGTTTAAAAGAAAGAATCCAATCAGGAAAAAAATACCAAGGAGAACTTATTTCTTTTACATACATGCTAGTTTCTGTACAATTACTATTTCACTAATATAGAGATTAATTATTGGCTAGCTCTTTTTTAAAACGTTTGAATGTAGGATCATAAAACTTGTTAGAAGTTACTATTCTGTAGAAAATGGTAAGTGCCATTCTGTGAAAAACATACAATCTTCATACTTAGCAATGTCCTGCTGGAAAAACTCAAGTTTCAACCACTATGGGTCACACAATAAATCAATCAATTATATATTTGAGTTTCTGTCAAAATTTTGTTAAATATTTGGACCTTGGGCAAATGCTCAAAAATCCAAAATTGGCTGTGATATAGTTACTGTTATGCCTATCATATCATTGCTTGGTTTCACTGGACAGTTGGGTTTTATTAAAATGCAGAAAAAATTCAGAGTATTAATATGCTTAATATATATTTTGCTTGGCAAGTATATTTTCCAACATATTTTCTAGATAAATAATAGTCAACATATTGGAAAGTGAAAACAGACACTCAGTTTGCCTTTCTATTCTATATAGGATAACCCTGAACTACTGACTGGAATATATGGTTAATACAGTATGGGCTTCCCCAATGGCTCAGCAGGTAAAGAATCCACCTGCAATGCAGGAAGACACGGGAGGTACAGGCTTGATCCTCTGATTGGGAAGATGCCCTGGAGGAGAAAAGTGGCAAGCCACTCCAATATTCTTGCCTTAAAGCTTCTGTGGACAGAGAAGCCTGGTGGGCCACAGTCCAAAAGGTCGCAAAGAGTTGGAACAAGTGAGCAACTACACACACATGACTACTCATTCAATACGTAAGCTCATTCAACCATATGTATTGAGAATATTAGTATATTATGTTCCAAGTCTTATTCTATGCTTCAGAATCAATCAGTTATCAAAATAAGAACCACTGTACTCATGGAGTTTGCATTTAATGGGGGAAATGAAAAATGAATAATAATGATAAGAGTACATTATGTTGTGTGTGAGAACTTAAGACATGCTATGGAAATAAAAATGGTAGAACACCATATGGAGGTGTAGTGTCAAGGCAGAAGGGAGGACTAGGATACACTGTTAAATACAGCACTGGTAGGTATCACAGGGGTAACACTGAGCAGAGTCGTATGGTGTAAGAGAAGAGATTTTCAGGCCAATAGAATTATTGGTGCCAAGGCTCTAATGCAAGACACAACCTGTATTATTTGAGCAACAGCAAGGTATTAACAATAGAGGGAGGGAAGTGAATGAGGGAGAGGATTGCTGTTGTTCAGCTGCCCAGTCAGGTCTGACTCTTTGTGACCCCGTGGACTACAACATGCCAGGCCTCCCTGTCCCTCACCATTTCCTGGAATTGGCCCAAGTTCACATTCATTGTATCCGTGATGAGATCCAACCATCTCATCCTCTGACATCCTCTCCTTCTGCTCTCAGTCTTTCCCATCTTCGGGGGCTTTTTCAATGAGACATCTGTTCACATCAGATGACCAAAATACTGCAGCTTCAGTTTCAGCATCAGTCCTTCCAGTGAATATTCAGGGTTGATCTCCCTTGAGATTGACTGGTTTGATCTTTTTAAACCAGGGAGAGAATATCACAAGATAAATCTAAGACGTTATAATGGAAGTTAGGGGAGAGGGATTGTTTATAAAATTTCATAGGTCTTTTCAAATTTGGGGCTGACTTTTTAATAGAAATACAGAGCCAGTGTAAGTGTTTTGTGAAGAGAAGTTGTATGTTGTGAATTAGACTTTTTTAACACCTCACTCAGACTGTTACACTGAGAATAGCATTGAATGGGTTAACCCTGCTCTCCCCCAGCATGCAAGTCTAGAGTTCTTGCCTTATTGCCTCGAATTTGAATTTCTTCATCAGTCATCTTATGATGAAGCTGCTCACATGATTTGAGCAAGTTTTTTGGAGCACATGGTTTTTATTTGTTCTCTTTAGTCTAATGCCATGTAAATTAGTCATAATGAAGAGATTTGGACACTTTAATAATCTAGACAGAACAAAAGTGATTTTTTTTTTACTCCAACATCTGCATTTGTAGTCTTTACATTGGTAAACCTCTAACATTAGAAATATGAATTAAAGAGATATTTATTATATGTCTACTATGTGTCAGGCACTGTTCTATGACCTGGGGATTTAGTAGGAAACCAAGTAAATCAGGAGCCTACTCTCAGGAAGCTCATATCACACAATATGTGCAATTCACAATGTACATATGGGAGATTAGCTCCTATACACTTAAGCTGAGTCTCATTTCAAAGAGGTAGACATGGGGAAAATTATACTTAGGTGTACACTTTCTTTCATAGACACCACAGCATTAATGATCACAAGACATTTTCTGATCCAGTTTTGTGTCTTTGAAAAGAGAGGGTGTAATTGTGTTTATCACAGTAGTTCCTCCTTTTTCTTGGTAACAGTCTGTTAATATTATCCTACTTTCTTCTCTCTCTGCGCAGCTCATGTGACAGGGGACAGTGCAGGCAAGTTGAAATAGCCCAAACCCAGCTGTAGGTATGACCCAACTGACCTAGGCACAACCCATGCTGTTGGACTTCAGGGATAAGCACATGATCCATTTCAGGTCAGTGAGATGGGAGGAGAGGTTTTGAGGGCTTCTGAGAAAGAAGCTTTCATGTTTTCCCAAGAGAGCTTCTTGGACCAACGTTCTCTCTCTCTGCTCACAGTAAATGAGTCACTAGTAGCCACTAGCAGACCCTGGCTGGCATTTTACAACCCCAAGAAAAAGCAGCCATAGATTAAAACAGCATGAAAAAAGCGCCAAGTTGTCATGAAATGAAAAGTCTTTTTTGATATTATCAAGAACATTTGATCAAACCTTGCCTAAATTTGGACATACTTCTCGTGGTCACTCACTTAGCCCGTTAGATTCCTCTGTTTTTTAAGCCTGAGTCTGAGTAAAGTCTTCTGTTACTTCAAGGAAAGGATTCCTAAGTGCCCAGTACTGGTGATAACAAGGGGGTTACACAGAGTCTGTGATTCCAAGGGATTTACATGTTAATAACAAACAGAAAAGAAACAAACTAGATAGAGTGATAAGTTTTAAGAGAAAGAGAAGGCTCCATCTAGCAAGGAGAGCTCACTCAGGTTGTGGTGAGGGGCAATGACAGATTGACAAAGTGGATTTCTTTGAGATGATCCCTGAATGCTTTTCATAAATAAGTGAGACAGAGAAAAAGGAGAGTCAGTGGAAAGTAACAAGTCCAGCACTTAATGATAGAACTTGCTAACCTTTCTTATCTGCTATCTCTCTGCTGTGCTCAAATATTTACAGATACTGTCTCATTTAATCCTTAGAACAACTCTGTGAAGTAAATACTTTATAACAATGGGGCCACTGAGGAAAATAAAGGTTATATGTCAACCCATTTTCAAATAGCTAAGTAATTGCAGACCTGGGAACTAAACCAACACTTTGTAGGACCCACGTCTGAATCCACTATATGCTACCGGCTTCCAGAATTTGGGGCCAAAGCAAACATTTTCTTTTTCTTTTTTTAAGATTTTTTTGGATGCAAACCATTTTGAAAATCTTTACTGAATTTGTCACAACATTGTTTCTCTTTTGTGCTTTGTTTTGTTTTGTTTTGTTTGGCCACAAGGCTTGTGGGATCCTAGCTTTCTAGCTCCCTGACCAGGAATCGAATCTGTACCCCTATATGGGAAGGCAGAGTCCCAACCCCTGAACTGCCAGGACCCATAAGCAAACATTTTCATGTTCAATAATATTTCTTTGGGCTTCCCTGGTGGTTCACACGGTTAAGAGTCCACCCACAATGTGGGAGACCTAGGTTTGATTCTTGGGTTGGGAAGATTACCTGGGGGAGGGCATGGCAAACCACTCCAGTATTCCTGCCTGGAGAATCTCCATGGACTGGTGGGCTCCAGTCCATGGCGTCACACAGAGTTGGACACGACTGAGCAACTAAACATAACATGCACAGCACAATATTTCTTTACATCTGAAATGCTGGACAAGAGCAGGAGTGGAAATAAATAAAAACAAAGAGGAAATCAGGAGCTATACTAAGGGTCTCATGCTCCAAAGTTTATATTTTAGGCCAAAAAATTTAATTTCTTACACAATGGTATTTTAAATGTCATAATTTGGGATCTCACCAAGATGTGTCTGATCACCAGAAAACATCTGCATCAAGCAGAGGTCAAATATTGAGACTCAATAAAACCAACATGACTAGTGATTATCTCAGAAGAGCTGTAGAAATTCCTGGGACTCATCAGCTGCATATCTAACTTATAGTAATATAAATATACATGAAATGTAATAAACATTATCACATGTAGCTAAAGTGTTTTTAAAGGAGATTATGCAAAAACAGGTTTTTGTATACATGGAATAGTTTAATGGATAGTAAAGTCTGTAAAACAACATTATTAAACTACATCAGACTCTTTTTATCTTGTGTAATCAAGAATTCCTATGATATGAAGTATAAGTTAATTGATATTTATTTACTAAACTCTTCACACTCAGGAGCTATTTGGACCAACTTTATTTATATTGTATTTCTTAAAATAAAAACATTTGTGTATAGAAACTCTCACTATTTTTAGTGGGAACACAAAATGAAACAACCACTTTGTAAGACAGTTTGGCACTCTCTTACATGTTAAACATAGTCTTAAAGCCAGCAATCACGCTCCTAGATATTTACCCAAATGAGTTAAAATTTTATATCCACACAAAAACCTGCCCACTAATGTTTATAGTTGCTTTATTCACAGCTGCCAAAATTGGAAGCAATGAACACGCCTTTCAATAGGACAATGGATAAACAAATAGTAATACAATTATGTGATGCAATATTTTCAGTGATAAAAAATAAATAAGCTATCAGGCCACAAAAAGACATGGAGGAACTTTAAATGCATGCTGCTAAAAGAAAATAGCCAACCTGAGAAAGCTACACACTGTAAGATCCTAACCACGTGATATTGTGGGAAAGGCAAAACTATAGAGTTAGGGGCGGAAAAAATCAGTGGTTTCCCAAGTTCAAGAGAAGGGAAACAGGAATGAATTGGTGGAGCACAGGGTACTTTTAGGGTTTATGAAAGTATTCTGTGTGATACTATAACGAGGTCACAAACCATTATACATTTGTCAAAACTACAACACAAGGGGCTTCCCTCATAGCTCACTCAATAAAGAATCTGCCTGCAATGCAGGAGACCTGGGTTCAATTCCTGGGTCAGGAAGATCCTCTGGAGAAAGAAATGCAACCCACTCCAGTATTCTTGCCTGGAGAATCAGTCTGTCAGGCTACAGTCCATGGTGTTACAGGAGTTGGACCCAACTTAGCAACTGAACCACCACCACAACATAAGAGGTGAACCGTAATGCAAACTATGGAATTCAGCTAATGTACTGGATATATTGGTTCATCAGTTGTAACAAATGCACCAAACTAATGCAACATGTCAATAATAAGGGAAACCGTGAGAATGGAGCAGAGAGTAGATAGGCATGCCTTGTACTTTCTGAGCATTTTTTTTCCTGAAAACCTAAAGTTACTCTAAAAAAATTAAATATATTAAAATTTAAAGAAAAAAATTATTTAGAGGCCATTTTGGGGCAGCATATGCCACGGATATTTGAATTCTAAAATTCGAAGCCTAAGTTTCAATACATTTCAGAATTTAGAAGGAATCTGGAGATTCTCTAGTAAAGCATTTTCTCAGTTACTCAGTCATGTCCGACTATCTGTGGCTCCAAGGGCTGTAGCCTGCCAGGCTCCTCTGCTGATGAAATTTTCCAGGCGAGAACACTGGAGTGGGGTGCCATTTCCTACTTCGGGGGATCTTCCCAGCCCAGGGACAGAATCTCTTATATCTCCTGCATTGACAGGCAGATTCTTTACCACGAGCTCCACCCGGGAAGCCCAGGTTTAAGTGTGACTGTGTTCACTTCAGAATCTCGCACTCAGGAACTCTAATGCCCGTCCCCATGACCACAAAACACGCTAACGGGAGAACCTGGCTTTGGACTCAGTTTGCCTGACATGTAGTTCATAACACTCTTCAGAACACCAACTCACTGTAGCTGTAAAAGGATCAGTGATACAGATCAAAGGTTGAGGTCCTTTGAACAGCAGTGAGAACGTAAGTGTGCATTACCCATGTGCTTTTTGGTTTTCCAGTAATGGTCCATGTTTTGAAAACGTGCTCACAGGCAAACCACAAACACTCTCTGTCAGGGGCTTTGATGTGTGTTTCTGATAAAGAAATATACTCAGAGCAAGGTAGAACCTCCTTATTTGATTGAATCACTGAAGACTATCCGAGTTGCTGTATTGCATTTTGAGGGGGATGAAAGAAGGAGCAGTTATGAAAAATTTCTAACTTGCACAGTCCCTTCTTTTTCAAAATCTAGCGTCTGTGTAGATTTTTGTAATTTGGCAGATCCTGTATCTGGACAAGACAAATTTCAGCTGGAAAAATATGTTGTGAAAAATCTTTCAGATGTCACATCACAACTGGGGCCTCTGCTAAATCCAAAGTGCAGCTGGACCATATTATTACATAGTTATTTTATTTGCATTCCTGACCCCTAAGGAGTAAGTGGATTTCCATCTGGTATATTATATCATTCTTCTGTGATGAGGGTAAGCATTTTTTAAAAGTTATACTAACAGCATAACTGAATTAAACATTATTAATCAATTATTTGAAATAATATTATTCTTTATTAACTTAGCAAGGAACTGGGAAGCCAACTGTATCTCAAAAAAGAATTCATATTTGAATATGATCATTGTTAAATAACTTTGTACAGTTAAAGTTCAGAATTAAAGACAAAGTTAAATATATTTTATTCAAAGGGCTTTTAAAAATAATATATCTTTAAAGCATCTGCATATATATGGAATTTAGAAAGATAGTAACGATGACCCTCTATGTGAGATAACACAAGAGACAGAGAGGTATAGAATGGACTTTTGGACTCTAAGGGAGAGGGAGAGGGTGGGTTGGTTTGGGAGAATGGCATTGAAACATGTATACTATCATGTAAGAAACGAAGTGCCAGTCTATGTTCAATACAGGATACAGGATCCTTGGGGC
>SJYF01000097.1:3334000-3356656 GCA_006410515.1 Procapra przewalskii | reverse complement strand
AAATAAAATCAGATAGGATTTTCCATATGTGTTTACTGGTTTACATAGTCCTTAAAAAGGATTCATTTGAGAAACCATGCAAAAGATTTATGTTAAAAACTGAATCATGCTTATATCAAGCTCAGGTTTTCAATTTGATATCTTTCTTATGCTAGAAATTTAATATTTAAACAAAGATAACCATATTTTAAGAAATCAAATTTGGTTGCTTAGAACAAATTGAATAACTTGTATTATTAATAAATTGACGGTCAACTGAGTCATTTATGGGCAAAATATTGTGCAAGGCCCCGGTACAGAACAAAGGATAATAAGACACGCCCTGAAGGAGTACATCTTCGAGTGGGGGGGCAGACCAAGCACGCAAAACAAATTACAATATAATGTGATAAGTTCTTTAAAAGAGGTAAGCAACGTGCCTTGGGAGCACAGAAGAAGGAGAACGCAGCATCCTGCCTGGATGCGGGAGAATACCCAAGGGAAGCCCATTATCTCATTTAGCCTTTACAGCACTCTCACAAGGTAGGTATTTTGAATGGTGATCAGCTTTGAGTGTCAGGGTTGAAGTGGAGACTGGGAGTAGAGAGAAAATGAAGATAAATATGGCTTATTATCAGTTGGTGTCAAATCGTGCATGGTCTTATTTGCAACAAAGGAGATGCAGACTTTATTGGCAAGCTGTGAGAAGTCAGCAAAGGATTTGCAGTAGAAAATTAATACAATGAAACTGCATTTTTAGAAGATGACTTGGGCAGCAGAGTGGAAGATGGCCTGGAGTGGAAGAAATATTCGAAGCTGAGACTATTTGAAAGCTCTTGTTCAGGGAGTGATGAGAAGGGTCTGGACTGGGATAAATACAGTGTGATGGAGAAATCAGATTGGCTTCCAGAGATATTTCTGAGCAGGAATTGGAGAACTCTCATATGTACAGACAAAACTTAACTGTGGCACGGCTTGTGTTGAGTGAGCATTGAAAATTCCAATGTGATTTGTCATCGCAACAGTTTTGCAGGTTGACTATATAATCTGCAGTCTTAATTCAGACCCCAAATTCAATGATTCAAATGCTATTTAAATTTTTCTTCATAAGTAAACAGTACAAGTTCATCTCTACTGAACCTTGTTACGTTCCAAATATATGTCTAATGTTCTGCTCCTAACACTATATAAAATACTACTTTATAATGCTTTTCTCTATGTGCACTCCACTTACATAACAAATACATTAGGCAAGGCTATTCTTCTAAACCTTCTGCTATTTCCCAGGTTCCTCGGTTGTGAAAATATATGAGAGAAATCATGAAGGCAACTATCATCTTCCTCTTGGTTGCACAAGTTTCCTGGGCTGGACCGTTTCAACAGAAAGGCTTATTTGACTTTATGCTGGAAGATGAGGCTTCTGGGATAGGCCCGGAAGAGCGCTTCCCTGAAGTTCCTGAATTAGAGCCTATGGGCCCAGTCTGCCCCTTCCGTTGTCAGTGCCATCTGCGAGTTGTCCAGTGTTCTGATCTGGGTGAGTGGGATGCCGGCTCTCTACCTACCTTGTCTGCTTTATTCATGGGAATGGCTTCCCTGGGAGTGCAGCATCTTCAGTTTTAATTTCTGCAGTTCCAAATGTGAGAGACAGTGCCACCTAATGAGGAGTTAGGGAAGCAGAGTAGGAGTGAAAGAAGGAACTTTGAAGTTAGGGGACTTGATTCTTTTCTTTAAGTCAGAGAAGCATCACTCTGCAATCTTGGACAAATCGCTAAAAAAATTTTTTTCTAAGCTTCATGGCTCCCCTTATGTAAAATAAAATTTTGAACAAATAATATATTGTGTTCTATGATTCCAAGGTGATAGATTATTTTAAGTCTGTGATTTGCTCCCATGAAATCTTAGATATTAAGAAAACCTGGATAATCTCTCTACTCTTGGCTTAGCCCAGATAGCAGGGTTTGAACAAAACTGTAAAGTATGCAGTGTTATCAAAAGCAAAACCAGTAAACTTTTAGAACAAAAATTTATCTTTCAAGTACCAAAATACACTCATAATCCCTGGGTCTTAGTTTTGTCTCTGCCTTTGGAATTTTGTAATCTAGCTGTTTATATTCTTTAGAAAGTTTCAAAGAAAATCTTTATAACTAAGTCATGGTATAAATATTTGACATGATCATGAAGCCTATATCTTTAGCCTAACACTGCAAATGCATTTTGATTTATTATCTTTCAAGAAAAATTTGGCCTGGGAATTCCAAGAGCCATATACTCAGAAGATAAATCTCCAGAAAGCTTGGAGCCCCAGCAGATGAGCCAAAGGGGAATGAATTTAGCTTACATGGCAGCTGATTCACATTCCTCTTTTCTTTTGGTTCGTTTTCTTACTGGAAAGAAAAAAAGAAGAAAAAAACCTCACAGAATGATTCTGCCATGGAGCATTTTCTTATAGAATAAACTCCTTAGCTTTGCAGAGTACTTATTTTAGAAATCCTATAGTTATTCAGAATATGCTTCCTCGCGGTATTTTGCAGGAAAATTTGCCACTAACTCCTAGAGCTGGAATAAACACATACAGGAACCCAGGAAAACATGAAGCTTGTTAAATAGTAACAGCTGCTGAAATGCAAACACTTTGAGCTAGATTCTTCGATGCTAACATGTACTCTATAGCCATTTAAACCCAAATAAAAAATGTAAAGGGAGATTTTTAAAAGGCTACAGGATAATACCATTAGAGTAATTAATTATTCTTTCATTCAGCAGATATTTTGAGATCTTATGATGGGTCGGATCTGTTCTGGGCCCTACGGAAAAAGCAATGAGGAAGACAAATATGGTCCCAGTTTTTGTGTGTCTGTTATTCTACTGGTGATGATTTTCCTTTTTTTGAATTGTATATTCGAGACAAAGGGGATTAAATTACTCTCAAATTCTACAGAAACTTTTATAGCGTCTAGAGATTATCTCCATAACTGGTTTAGACAAGATATCTAAAGAAGAGAATAAATGTGTGATGGATATACCAGTAGTAAAATTTTTCAAGTGTTGCAAAAATGGCTGGGTTCCTAAGAAGTGTGACGAAAATGGAATTTCACTTTGCCTGAGGACAAGTTTAAAAGAATCCATACCAGGCTCCTCTGTCCATGGGATTTTCCAGGCAATAGTACTGGAGTGGATTGCCATTTCCTTCTCCAGGGGATCTTCCCGACCCAGGGATCGAACCCGGGTCTCCCGCATTGTAGACAGATGCTTTACTGTCTGAGCCACCAGGGAAATCCTGCATATATTATCAACAATAGAGTTGATATTTTTAAGGAAGATGGGTCCAGTCACTTCACTGAAGTTTTATTTTTTTCCATATAGTTTTACTTTGCTTTCTTGATAAATAACTCATAAAGTTTGACTCTTGATGAAAGCATTGGGATAGTTTATTAATTGTCTATCATGAATATTTCCCAAGCCTATGGTTCAAAACTAAACAGAAAAATGTAACCTAATGAAACATCAAGTCATTGATGTGGCTGTTTCATGATACAGTTTCTTGGTTGTCCTTGAGATTGTTTTGTTTATTTTGTGTTGTTTTCAAATGAGAAAGTTTTCCAAGTTATCTTTTTCTCTAAGATCTCAGAGAATACAATATTCCTTTGGGCTTAATCATCTTTTTACAGAAGAAGTAGCTGAGATTGAAATAATGATTCATTTTGGAGAGCCATGTTTGAAGAGGAGCCCTGAGTTCCAGTGAGCAATGAATGGTCTCATACAAGTTACTTTATTATTTTTTTAATTTCACAGATGAGTAGTTAAATACATATTCAAAAAATTGGTATTTCTAAAGCAGAAAATACATTTTTTAAAAAAAGAAAAGCAATCCACTTGCCTTTAAAGAAAACACTGTATTCACATTTTCAGTGACAACATAGCCTCTGCTCCCTTTATGATCATGGTAAGCTGTTCAGAGTCTTAACATTTTCATCTGCAAAGAAATCACAGTCCTCAAGATCCTATTATCTGTGTGAAGTACCTGGGCCATAGTGGAGGTTCAGTAGGTTTTTGCTGTGTGAAGATTACATGGAGTAAAAATGAAAGAAGCATAGGAAAAAGCAGAGAGGTGGACAATCTCATTCATAGTAAAAGCAAGCATGCTAAGTCACTTCAGTAGTGTTCACCTCTTTGCAACTCTCTGGTCTGTAGCCCGCCAGGCTCCTCTGTCCATGGGATTCTCCAGGCAAGAACACTGGAATGGGTCGCCATGCCCTCCTCCAGGGGCTCTTCCTGACCCAGGGATCTTGCATTGTCAGGTGGGTTCCTTACCACTAGCACCACCTGGGAAGCCTAAAATAAAGGCAATGCAGTTTGTTTTTTAAATTCTCTAGTGAGCTGAATACGAAGCTTGAATTAGTACCATTTGTTGTTCTTCAGTTGGTAAGCAGATAAAAAATGAAGTGCACTTTGGGTAAGAAATGTGAATGCTTATCATGCAAACAATTAATGTTTTCTTAAGGATTATTTTTGCCAGAGCCTTTAATGAACAGGGAGGAGCTTCGGTGTTGAAGGATAATCGTGCTTTGTCATCTTATTATCCAAACAGTGTTTAATGTAAGCAAACATTTCTTATTAAAATGTCTGATTATTTTGCCGTAAGTATTTCTGACAAAGTTAAACAACATGTCTTTAAACAATTCTTTCAAAGCTGAAATGTAAAAACTGTGAAGTTAAAAATGAATAATCAGCCCATGGGAAGCTTGAAGTGTTCAAGAAGACCTGTTGACTATTTTAGTTCCTAGTTCCAACTTACTGAATAGTATTATCATATATTTTTCTAGAGCATAGGGAATTGAAAAAGTAAACATATATTTAGGCTAAGAAAGTTATGAATTCTCCACTGATATTGACCAAATTATTTGGCTGAGCTTGTATTTAACTTGTAATTTGAACCATAATTTTATGAGACACATATATTCTTTTCATTATCTATCCTCTTAAAGCATAAAAATACACTCATAATTATAGCATTTATAAAAATATCAATATAAAAATAAATGCAGGGTTAGCAAATTCAGAAACCTATGGATTTCCTTAAAATAATAAACCCACAGTGTAGCTCATTCTTGTCAGATCTTTTGAAAAGATGCTTTATTTTATGTACTTAGTACCTTAAGGGAAGACAGTTCCCTTACTTATGTACTCTTTGGCCCAACCATTCATCTTTGGATCAAGTGTCAACAAGAAGTATTATTTGGTACTTTCATCTCATTTATTAAAACAGATCAGCCCTAACTGGTGAAATAAGCATAAGTATTGCTTTTTGACTATTCTTCCAAATTAAAGCAATGTTTATTAAAATTTTTATTATAAACAACTTTCAAAAGATTTGAAATACCCTTAAAACACTTGATCATGGAAAGATATTGGGTTATGAAGTTCAACATCTCTGGACTCAAGTTCAGCTTTACCATTTATGGTGGTTCAGACAGTAACGAATCTGCCTGCAATATAGGAGACCTGGGTTCAATCCCTGGGTTGGTAAGATCCCCTGGAAAAGGAAATGACAACCCACCCCAATATTCTTGCCTGGAGAATCCCATGGAGAGAGGAGCCTGGTGAGCTACAGTCCATGGGGGTCACAAAGAGTTGGACACGATTGAGTGACTAACATGGAGACTGACACCTATAACTTTGAAACTTTCAAAGCCTGTCTCCTCACTGGATAAATGGATATATCTCTTACTTCATTAGGTACGAATAGAAAATATTTATACAAAATATCTTTCATACTAAATGTTATGTCCAGTTTACTACTTAAGTAAGCTAATAACATGAGGTTATTTCTCATCAGTTCAGTTCAGTCGCTCAGTCGTGTCCAACTCTTTGTGACCCCATGAATTGCAGCATGCCAGGCCTCTCTGTCCATCACCAACTCACAGAGTTCACTCAGACTCACATTCGTCGAGTTGGTGATGCCATCCAGCCATCTCATCCTCAGTCGTCCCCTTCTCCTCCTGCCCCCAATCCCTCCCAGCATCAGAGTCTTTTCCAGTGAGTCAACTCTTCGCATGACGTGGCCAAAGTACTGGAGTCTCAGCTTTAGCATCATTCCTTCCAAAGAAATCTCAGGACTGATCTCCTTTAGAATGAACTGGTTGGATCTTCTTGCAGTCCAAGGGACTCTCAAGAATCTTCTCCAACACCACAGTTCACAAGCATCAATTCTTCAGCGCTTAGCCTTCTTCACAGTCCAACTCTCACATCCGTACATGACTACTGGAAAAACCATAGCCTTGACTAGACGGACCTTAGTTGGCAAAGTAATGTCTCTGCTTTTCAATATACTATCTAGGTTGGTCATAATTTTTCTTCCAAGGAGTAAGCGTCTTTTAATTTCATGGCTGCATGGTTTTTATTTTTATATGAAATTAAGAAACACTAAGTATATGGCTTGCCAAGCTGGATACAAAATAGCTCCTTTTCTCCCTTCCTCCTCCAAAGAAAGCCGTATCACATCCAAAAATAAATAGACAAAAATTAGAAAATTGTATAATTATCAAATTAATATAATTATAAAAATAGTATTCTCCAAAAACTTTTCCTTAGAACTAAATTGGTTTAATTAAGTAGAGGACAATAAAGTGTTTGGCTATTTTATAATCATAAATGATTCACAACCTATATAGTTAGCCCTCTAAAGAAGAGGCCAGAAGGTGGAACATTTTATTTTTCCAGGCAAAAGCATTATGAACAACTAATGTTCTTAAAATATACCTCATGATGCAAATAATATTTTACTTGTCTAAAATCTCAGGAAAAAGTACAGCCCATTAAATTGCATAGTTTTCTTTTTAAAATCATTTTGCTTCAATTAGGAAAATTTTGTCAGTGGTCACCACTTGGGGCTTAGATGCCACAACATCTAAGGGGAAACTGTTTTTTGAGAAGCAAATCTTATGTATGAGGTAAATGAACCATTAGACTTCTTCCATGAAATCATCTTGGAAGAATAAATTAGTCCTCTTTGTCAAGGGTCAGAGAGAATGCTGGAAGCTTAGTTGCTTTCATAGTTTATATCTAGCTTCACATCAGCGGGGATGTGGGATGACCCTCATTCAGAGTTTCAGATGCATCGAAAGGGCATCTTCTAAGATATGGTACGAGCAGGAGGCTGTGCACAGAGCATGCCCATTGGTTGCCTACAGTAGTTTGGGTTAGGAGTAGAGTATGACAGCTCTCAGATGCAGCAAGAGGGATGCTCAGGTATGATCCAGATAACCAAAGCCTCTGATTCAAGGGGTTAAAGGGAAGGAGGAGGAAGAGAGGAGTCAGAGAAGGCCAAAGGAAGCATCTGTCTCCTTGATCTGACTGACAACTAACATATCCCTGGTTTCCTTCTTAGTCCCAGAGGGGAGAAGGAGGCAGCTGTGTGGGATCAAGGCATTTGGTTAGACTGCAGCTGTGATGCATTCTCCTCTGGAAGATCATTCCTGGCTCCAGAGGACAGGATGGGAATAGGTTAGCCAGAATATCAATTTCCTGGATGAAAGAGGAAATGCAGAACACCCTCTAATCTTAATTTTCTCCTTCAAAATCTTCAATTTTACTCCGCTCAATAGTAGTGAGAAAATTATGTATTTCTTTGAAAATAGGCACAAAGGAGAATTAACTCAGTTTGCAATCCAGTCTTAATAAAAGGAAGAAGCCCTGTAGCAGCTATACTGTAACACTCAAGATTCAATTAACCCTTGACTTAGTCTGGAGATGGTTTTCAGGCAATTTCTTCAGCTTGTCTGCTTCCATGATTTCACTGTAAATCTATATTTGCCTTGATGATGAGAATAATCAATTAATTACATTTAAATAGATGATAATTATTCATTACCTTTAATCATCTATTTAAATATCTACTTTCTGGGACTTCCCTGGTGGTCCAGTGGTTAAGACTGTGCTTCCAAAGCAGGGGGCAAGAATCTAATCCCTGGTCTGGGAACTAAGATCTCACATGCTACAGAGCATGGCACAAGAAATTAAAAAATAAAACCAACCAAACAAAATGTAATTAGATTGTTATATAAAAATAAATCTCTACTTTCCCTACCAGAAGTAAAGCATGGTGATAATTTATCTTTTGGCCCTCCACTCCAAAAAGTGCCTATTACTTGGTAGGTTCTCAAACATCAGTAAATGCTTGATATGAACAAATTAACATATAAAGACTTAGTGCCTGAAAGAGTAGTTAACTTTATTTTCTTGACTCTATCAAGCTGGAAACAGGATAGAACATGACTGACTAGAAATTAGGAGTCATGAAACTGTAGTGTATCCTTTCTTATTCTTTTTGAGGATGACTGCTGAACCAGGAGTGGGCTTCCCAGGTGACTCAGGGGTAAACAATCTGCCCGCAATGTGGGAGACCTGGGTTCAATCCCTGGGTCAGGAAGATTCCCTGGGAAAGGGACTGGCAACCCACTCCAGTATTCTTGCCTGGAGAATTCCCTGGACAGAGGAGCCTGGCAAGCTACAGTGCAAGGAGCTGCAAAGAGTAGATCATGACTGAACGACTGACACACACACAGAACCGGGAGAAGGTTTCCCAGGTGGCTCAGGGGTAGAGTCTGCCCGCCAGTGCAGGAGATGCGAGTTTATCCCTGGGCCGGGAATGTCCCCTGGAGAAGGAAACGGCAACCTGTTCCAGTGTTCTTGCCTAGAAAAATCTCATGGACAGACAAGCCTGGCAGGATACAGTCCACGGGGTCCCAAACAGTTGGACACAACTGAGCACACACACACACACACACAGAATCAGGAAGCTCAAACTTTCTTTAAGTTATTTGGAAAGAGAATTAAATTAAAGGGAAGTTTTAGTGTTTCTGAATCCAACTGCCATCAGTGTTAAATTGCCATTTTTAAGAGAAGAAAGAAACGTGCATGCCTTTAGCAGAAATGTTTTATGATGGACCTGGGACTCCATTATATTATACTGGTCATGTGTCAAATCTAAGTGTATCACCATTGTCTTGATTATTACATTGGAGACAGAAATATTAAAAAAGTGTTGGAAGTCAATGAGAATAAATCTTGCAGTTTGGACCCCCGCCACAGGGCAGAAAACAACAAAAAAGGCATGGTATGTTAGGACATCCTGGCCTTTGTCCAACATGATGTTTACCAGATTGCTGAAATTTACTAGCACAGCAATACCATTCATCACCAAGACAACTAGAAAAAAAATGCACTTCTTAAAAATATACTTCTTATTTGCATTTATTTCAGAAATGATTTCCTGGTAATGTCTTAAATAGAGTGTTATTTATTTTAATTAATAACCTAATTTTAAAGAAGATAAAGTTTCCTCTACTGAATTTGGAAGAGCAACTAAATAATTCAGTCTAGCCTTGAAAACAATTGCGTTTTAACAGAAGATTTAGAATTCTATTAAAGAATGCTCACTGAAAAATAATTGGATTTAGGAAACCACTTTGTTCCTGTTACTATTCTGAATAAATATTACCTCAAAACTTAGTGACTTAAAAATAATTTTATTTGCTCATAATTTAAACTACAGAAAATCTGAGCAGGTCTTAGAAGGGCTGCTCTCCCTTGCGGTCTCTTAGGCATTTGCAGTCAGGTCCTCCTGGTTTCCCAGATGGCACTAGTGGTAAAGAATGCACCTGCCAGTGTAGGAGATATAAGAGATGTGGTTCCATTCCTGGGGTGGGAAGATGCCCTGCAGGAGGGCATGGCAACCCACTCCAGTATTCTTGCCTGGAGAACCCCATGGACAGAGGAGCCCAGCAGGCTACGGTTCATAGGGTCGCAGAGTCAGATGTGACTTAGCATGCATGCGTGCTGGCTGAGGCCATGCGCATGGTGAGGGTAACCCAGTCTGGGTCAGCTCAACACAGCTCACTCTAGTGATTGACAGTTGCTGCTGCTGTTGCCTGGGAGCTTAGCTCTTCTGTCATCTGGAGTGTCTTCCGGTGGCCTCACCAGCACAATGGTGAGCATTCAGTGGCCTCACCAGCACAGTGGTCTCAACGTAGACAGACTCAACTTACATGACCCCACACTGTTCCCAGAGCAAGCATGCTGGAAGAATTGGATAGAAACAGCCTTTTCTGACCTAGTTCCAAAAGCCACACCATGTCACCTTAACCTTTAGTTCTGAGAGACGCCATAAGGCCATGCCATATTTGAAGGGAGAAGAATTTGACTCCATCTTTTAATGGGGTTGGACAAGTGTGTATTGAATAATAATATGTAGGATACCAAGTTTCACAACTAAGACCTGGAGCAGCCAAATAATTACCTTTTTTTAAAAAAAAGGTCTATTTTAAACGGAGGCAGGAGCTAGCCTCACAAAGGTGTGTGTGCACATATATGTATGTATCTGATAATTTACATTAAAACTAACCAAATTTCCCTATAGGTTTCTGATTTTAGTGCAGACTAATAAGGATATCATCATAGAGTCTACCTGATCAGCATTTAGGAATCAAGACTAGCTGATATTTAATGGTCCTTCCCTTTGTGACATTCTAAGAATATGTAGCTAGGATTATTCCCCCTTCATATTCTTCTGGTAATTTCTAAATGAACTTAGTTAGCACTCTGATGCCTTGTCTAGCCCTTTTCAGTATGTTATTGAGTCTGATGTCAGAACAGATCTTGTTAGGGATATGAATAAGGATGACAGGAAAAAAACGATATCCTGTTGGAAACCAAGAAATAGTCTTTTCATCTGCATTTTGTCACCCCAGTGAGCTTGTTCATGTGACCTAACTTTTAAAATGAAATTTTCATAGTGCCTTAACTATTTCATTTGATTGCTGTGAGATTAATGAGGTAACATATTTTCATTTTTTATAAATTGTAAAGCTATGTAAATATAAAGTTTTAATAATAGAATACAAATCTGTTAAGACTCTGAAGTGAATATGAATTTTCTAGCAATTCAGAGATTGTAGGGTTATGATTTTAATAATTAAGATGATTGTCTAACAACTAAGCTGCAAAAGCCACAACCCTGATTTTTTTATATGGTAAATCATCAGGGGAACGATGTATATAACTCCCCCCACATAGTTCTTGTTATTATAAAATTCTAGAATGACAACATAATCAAAATGATCAGCCATCCAGACATATTATTTTTTGTCCGCATCTGAAATGAACTTGCACTTTGGCACTGAACAACTGTTAAGGCAACTTTGACACTGAACACTAGAATTCACATTCAACAATATATAAAAGTAAGCAAAAGCAGGAATTAAGACAAAGATGAAGAAGCCCATGAAGTAATTATAAAATGTAGGCAGTAACTTTTTTCCAAATGAAAGGAAACGTGTCTTTTCTTCATTAAAAACACTAATTATCAAAGATTTGGCAAAAGTCTGACACTCCTTAATTGCATGAAATTAGCAAACTGACATTTCTGAAAATGGCAGTGATCAGGAGTGTATAGTACAGTTAAATATCCTCCCACAAAGTAGCTGTTCTGTGGTTTGCTGTTCGTCACTGAAAACACTTCATTTCTTTTATTCCTCTGTGAACTATTTCCGTAGTTAGTTCTTAGAATGTTTTTATGCATGTGCAGAATCACCTGCATTTTGATATTCAAATTTATAACCATAGCTGACCACTGAATTGGAAACTATAGACTTTTTTCTACTATCATCAGATCAGTAATAATGTGAAAAATTACTTGGGAAGAAATTAGAAGTTGGTGATTTCAGATACATTTTCTGTAATTTCCAAGGAAATATGAAGATAGAAATATGGTTACCTTGATAATCTACCTTCATATGCTTATATATAATAAAAATTGAAAAGATATCTTCCCAACCTAGTTATTATATCCCGTTGCAATTTTCCTTTTAATTGAAAACTGTAGATTGAATTTTTTTTTTTTCCATGAGAATTTGGGCAATTTCTATCTTGTGCCTGCTATATCCTTAGACAGGCCCTGCCTAATAAATTAATGATGTCTGACTCTTTGTGACGCCATGGACTGTAGCCTACTAGGCTCCTCCGTCCATGGGATTTTCCAGGCAAGAGTACTGGAGTGGGTTGCCGTTTCCTTCTCCAAAAAATATTCAATAAGCCTTTATTGAATGAATGAAAGAATGATCTTCAGCACTTCAAGGTTCAGATATGATGAAGAGGTTAAAAAGTATTTTTGATTTGTTATACAATCTTAAAATAATATGAAAATGATCATATGAATTTGAGATAATAAAGCCCATGGAACAAAGCAAGGCAAAAGGCCTCAGTTCAGTTCAGTTCAGTCACTCAGTCTGAATGTTCAGACACTCAGTTCAGTGTCTGACTCTTTGTGACCCCATGAATTGCAGCACGCCAGGCCTCCTGGTCCATCACCAACTCCCAGAGTTCACTCAAACTCACATCCATCGAGTCCGTGATGCCATCCAGCCATCTCAACCTCTGTAGTTTAATATTATCTCCATTAACATTCATCATGATAATTTATTTTAAATGCTGTACCTTTTGAATAAAAGCAATTTATCCTATACGAGTGGAATGACTATGAAAATGTTTTTTTAACGCCATAGAACATTTAGTTTTTCAATATATTTATATTTATAAACTAAAATCTCAGTTATTTAGATCCAAATTTAAGTCTGAAAGTAATGCTTTGTATAATACATTTTAGAGAAGTTACAATCGCAAATTTTATTCATTTTATTCTGATTAATAGTCATAAAATTGATGCTGTTTTGTGGATTAAAACTGAAAGAACCATTCTCCTAAAAGTTTGAATAAATTTTCAAGTTGTTGACACAACAGCATGGTTACATATTCACATAATTTAAATTTTACATGTAGATCTGTGACAGTGCTAAGTTTATCAAAAGAATATTTGATGATTTGGTTTAAAGTTATCTACTGAAAGCATGTTTATATAGAAAGGTATAGATTTACAAATTACTCCCATTTATCAAAGAAATGACTCTAAAATAAGAACAATGAGGTGAAACACATTGTGTACTGAGACATTTGAACCATGCCTGGCAAAATATTAATTTTTATTTTATGCAAAAGAATAATTACATGGGTAAATAGTTTGCTCTGTTTATGACTTTTTTTTTAATGTTTATGACTTTTTAAAATAAATCCTTTGACTTTGTTAGAAAAGGTAAAGCAGATATTTTAAACAACAGTTGGTATAATTCCTAGAAGAAGACAAATATGATAGCGGAAAACTATCACTGAAATACTGATGTCTTTGTAAACACATTCTTTGTGACTCTGCGGTCACGTGTCCCTTTTTAATGACTGCATGTTGCTTTTCCTCTCCTGCTAGGTCTGGAAAAAGTGCCCAAAGACCTTCCTCCTGATACTGCACTGCTGGACCTGCAAAACAACAAAATAACTGAGATCAAAGATGGAGACTTTAAGAACCTGAAGAACCTTCATGTAAGAACTGCTATTTTCTTGCGCTATAACAAGATCTGACTTAAAGTATTTTTGAAAACAAAATGTACGTAAGGTCAAGAGTGCTCTATGGTACTAAATAAGCACATAAGTGTTTATTAAATTCTCTTTTTAGGGAGTGACGGAGTAAAGCAGGATATTAACCCCTAAAAATCAGAGCCAATTTTCTCACATATAGCCCTATATAGGCTTCCCAGGTGGCTCAGATGGCAAAGAATCTGCCTGCCAATGCTGGAGACTTGGCTTTGATCCCTGGGCCAGGAAGATCCCCTGGAGAAGGAAATGGCAACCCATTCCAATATTCTTGCTTGGGAAATCCCATGGACAAAGGCGAGCTACCTTTCATGAGGTCACAAAAGAGTGAAACATGACTGAGAGACTAACCACCAGCAACAACTTCTATATAGCTTTAGTATCAGCTGTCTAAAAGATACATTATGTCTTAATCTTCTCACATTTCATTGATAAAAGTCTTTCTCTTTCCAATATCTTTCCAGAACCTATTTCAACAGGGGAACAAAATGGACTCATCTTAGTTTCTTTCTTTCTTTCTTTTTTGTAAATTACTTTATTCTATGTTATAATACTGTATTGGTTTTGCCATACATTGACATGAATTAGCCACAGGTGTACACAATCTCCCAATGCCGAAGCCCCTTCCCACCTCCCACCCCATATCAGCTCTCTGGATCATCCCGTGCACCAGCCCCAAGCATCCTGTATCCTGTATTGAACATATTGTTTGGTTTTCTTTAGGAGGCTTAAGAGACATGGGTTTGATCCCTAGGTTGGGAAAATCCCCTGGAGGAGGGCATGGCAACCCACTCCAGTATTCTTGCCTGGAGAATCCCACGGCCAAAGAAGCCTGGCGGGCTGACTCTGTCCATGGGGTCACAAAGAGTGGAACACAACTGAGCGATTGAACATGCACGTGCTGAATCCTTATCTGTATCTGTGTGTGTATTCTGATTTTTCACTTCCCTCTAATCTTTTATACGGTAACACAGTCTATCAGTCAGGATTCCAACAGAAAAGGGATGTTATAATCAAGACAGTATCTACTTATCAACCTTCAGACAGCCAAGATAAGAAAAGCAATAAACATTTACCCAGTAGAACATTTACCAGACTTTAAAAAGGAAGCAAAGAATTTTTCCTTGACATTTTAAGATTGCTCATGAAACAGTTAATAAAAATAATAGCACATAATAAAATGACATAATCAAAAAATTACTGAAGTAATGTAAGCACATTATGATATAAATAGTGAATATTATGGGCACTAATGATGAGGAAAAAAAAGACATGTTCCAACATCAGTTTACCCGGATAGTGTTTTGAGATAATGAGACAAAAGGGTTGTAAAGGATTAGCAGAATTTTGAAAGGAGAAGAGAGTTTTCTGTGCAAGAGGAAGGAAAGGCAGAAGAAAATGAGCGAGAGATAAGAATAGAAGATGGCTAAAGTGAAAGATACAGGCTCCAAAATAGTGGTAGCTAAGGCCTGAGCTGGAGATGAACCCTGGACCAGTGGGATCCTTCTCCACTGCCAGGACACAGGACATGAGACCCTACTCATCTTCCTCTGCTTTTCATGTTATGATTTCACTGGGAGTGAGCTGATGGAGATACCAACAATGTTTGTTAGTGATTGTTTAAGCTAACTATTGACTAAGGTAAAAGAGGCAATAATAAAAAAATGAATATTTAGCTTCAATAAACAAAAATATAAAATGCTTCATTTTATTTGCATAAATCTATCCTCAAGCTACTTTGTGAGAAAGGAAAAGTCTCTTGATCTCAACTTCCTGTCTGTTTAAATATTATCTCAAAAGTTTGTTTAAACTCTTCATTCCTTAAATAAGAGATACCTAGCTTCTGTGACCTTCTCACTAAATCTGATGTTTGTAATAATGTGTGCTTTTTTTGCCGGATCCCCTCCTAAGTATGTTTTTAGGCAACTTATCATCTTGGCAATCCGTTTCTTTCTAATTTAAAATATATACTGGAAGAAGAGAGAGAGTTTATTAGAGCTTCTAAACATTTAGAGGATGTTAAACAGCTATTTTTCTCTCACTCTTTCATTCATGATCATTTCTATCCTTGTTATTATGCAAATAAACATCATAATTTTAGCAAAGAAAGCCACCCTTGAATGAGAAGGGAGAGAAATAAAAATTTACCAAGGACTAAAATGGAAAGGATTTAAGACAAAAATCTTGCTTTTTTCCCTCAGTTAGTTCAGTTGCTCACTCATGTCCGAGTTTGAATTTTTTTCAGTTTACAACTGCACCTCCCTATGAGTGGTACGTACTGCTTGAGAGTAGTTGTATTCTTATAAATAGCATACAAATAAACAATTAGTCTATAAAACAATGGAAAGTTAAACATTATAATCCAACATTCTGTGCATTTCCTTTGAGTTAAAGTTTAGTTGCATTTGTGCTCAGTTGTGTCTGACTCTTTGCAATCGCATGGGCTGTAGCCCACCAGGCTCCTCTGGCCATGGGATTCTCCAGGCAAGAATAGTAGAGTGGGTTGCCATTTCCTCCTTTAGGGAGTCTTCCCAACCTAGCGACTGAACCCATGACTCCTGTGTCTTCTGTGCTGGCGGGCGGATTCTTTACCATTGGGTCACCTGGGAAATAAATCTAGTAAAAAAATTGTTTTAAGTTAAAATGAACAAACATCATCAAGGATTGAATAATAGCAAACCTTTGTGGGGTTTTTTTGGATTTAATAGATAGGTGTTTTTTTTAATTGATTGAAAGAGTCTTTAAATTCTATAGTGCTTTAATTTTCAAAAAGCAAAGCACTTATTTAGTCATTACTATGGGGCTTCTCTGGTGGCTAAGCTGGTAAAGAATCCACCTGCAATATGGGAGTCCTGAGTTCAGTCCCTGGGTTGGGAAGATCCCCTGGAGAAGGGGATCCTGTGGTTATCCACTCCAAGATTCTGGCCTGGAGAATTCCTGTATAGTCCATGGGGTCCGCAAAGAGTCAGACACAATTGAGCAACTTTCATACACGTACTAAGCACTGTTTCTAATATCTTATATTCATTAACTTATTTAATTCTTATAATTATTCTTACGAAGCAGACACTCTAGACAACACCTTAATACAGATAAGGGCACACAGACACATGAAGTTATGTTAATTTTTTATTGTCACACAACAAATGATAGCCAGAGCTTGAGATCTAAGCTCAGAAGCAGTCTGGCTCAAGTCCGTGCATTTATAATTGCCTGTAAATATGATAATAACAATAAAATTCCTTAAAACAACCCCTGGTACAGTATGAGCCCTACATTAGTGGCTTTGGGGAAAGTTGAACATACTATTAAGTTGGGTTTCAACATTTTTTCTTTCAGTTTTATTGAACTATAATTAATATACAGCACTATATATCTTCACCAGGGATACCATGGTGACTTAGCCAGCAAAGAATCTGCCTGCAATGCAGGAGATCTCGGTTCGATCCCTGGGTTGGGAGGATCCCCTGGAGAAGGAGATAGCAACCCATTGCACTATTCTTGCCTGAGAAATCCGTGGACAGAGGAACCTGGCGGGCTGCAGTCCACAGTGTCGCAAGGAGTCAACTGAGCAACTAACGCTTTCACTTTCATACAACTTCAAGGAGTACAGCATAATTACTTGGCGTATATATATTGTGAAGTGATTCCCATAGTGTGTTTAATTAACATCTATCATCTCATACAGATATTAAAAAAGAAGAACAAATGTTTTCTTTGTGATGAGAACCTTTAGGACTGTCTCTTAGCAATGTTCAGGCATACCATTCCGCAGCGTTCACTATAGTCGTCATTTTGTACATTACATTCCCAGTAAACTGGTCTTAAGACTGGAAGTATGGGCCTTTGGACTACTTTCTTTGATGAAGGTGGAGAAAATGCTTTTACTCCTCCTTCTACCCTATTTTTGTTGCCACTTTTTCATCTATTCACTTTTTCATCATCTCTCCCCTACCTACCAGGCTACATCACTTTTTCTTTAGTTACAAAGAAGTAGGTAGGTCTGATTTTTTGAGCCTGTGCTTCAGTTTTAGGTTATATGGCACTCAGGGCATTTTCTGATCCTCAAGCAACAGTGTTCCTCCTAATTCGGCTTCGCTCAGCCCATTATCTAAACAATGATAGTCCATTTCTGCTTGTCTTTCTTCTTTTCATCAGCTGATCTCCTGAACAATATATGTGGTTTACCTTTGACTCTTCCTCTGGTTTATCTGGGCTTTGTCATTAGTCAATGTAATTAGTCCACTTTTTTCCATGTCAACATTTGCCATATAATTTTATAAACTATGCTTTCTTAAATACCTATCCCTGTGTATAGAACTAATATTAGCCATTCTCAGCAGTACTATATATACATGAGTAACTTTTTTCACACGTGGATCTGTTTTATATGAAACTCTAATTTATACAGGTCGTGGAAAAGAATCTGCCTCCTATGTAAGAAAAGTGAAAGTGAAAATGAAGTCTCTCAGTCGTATCCGACTCTTTGCAACCCCATTCTTGCATTGCCTACAATGCAAGAAACCTGGGTTCATTCCTGGGTCAGGAAACTTCCCTGGATAAGCAAATGGCAGCCCACTCCAGTCTTGCCTGAAGAATCCCGTGGACAGAAGAGCCTGGAGAGCTATAGTCCATGGGGTCACAAAGAGTCAGGCACAACTGAACAACTAACACTTCACTTTATATCATGATGATCAAAATTTGTAGCTTATTTATTTTTCATTACAGATTCTTTTTGCTGGACTAGACCTTTTCTACAAACAATACTATTTGAAAGTTGCTTTGCAAAAAAGCATTCTATATACATGATTGATTTTTTTAGTCCTCACAACAAGCCCCTGTAGGTGTTATTATTATTTCTGCTTTACTGAAGAAAAAACTGGGGACAAATATCACACCACCTCCAAAATATAGCAGCAGTTATTACTACAGCATACTCACCAGTAGAGACATTGTCTAGTCATTCTCTAGTAAAAGAAGTAATATTTTATTACCTGAAATGGCAGGTAATACATCAGCAGGTTGACTCCTCATAACAGGTCTCAACATTCAACATAAAATAAGATAGATTTTTCAGACCAGGTCTAATGCATTTAATTATATCAGCCTTTCAGAATTTCCTTCCATGAATGGCAGTTAAGGACATCCTGTGTTTACATTTAAGCATCCACCATTTTGACTGTTTTTTAATGATACAAGTCCTCTCTTCTCTCCTCTAGCTCTGGCTTCTACTTGCTTTTCTGGACATTTTGCTTATTAATATCAATTTCCTAAGACTTTAACCTTCATGGTTTTTTTTTTAACTTTCTGTAATGGTTACTGAAATTTCCTAGGATATTGTTTTAATCAAACAATTCACCTGTGAGGATTAGTTAAAAAGATTATTAACTTATTATTTGTAATAAGTTTTAATTAATCAAATAATGTGAACTACATGAGAATGTACATGGGTTATTAAACCTTCTAAAAATAGTCATATTTTTGAGATGGAAAGTTCCTACTCTTCTCTTCCTCTTGTTCCTTTCTTGCCCCTTTGCATTTTCACATGTGCCTAAAAACAAGCTACAATTGAAAATAGAAGTTTCTTAGATCTTGATAAAATTATCCTAAATTCCTCATGATAAGCCAACAAGTTGACATAATGCAGTGTGGTTCTGTATACACATAGATCACTGGAAGATAACTGAGGTAGTCCAAAAGTAGGTGTAGCAGTATCTATAGTATAACAATAATGGATTACAAATAATTTCTTATATTAAGAGAACTTAGAAACACACATTTTAAAATTGCAAAAAATTAACATATTTGACTACATAACCATTATGTGCAAAATGAGCAGAAACAGAAGAAAAATATAATGTATCCATAAATCATTTATTAAAATATATTAAACATTAAGAAAAATGAGAAGTTTTGTGACCAAGCAATCCTTTTCCTCCAAAAAATAAAGCTAATGGTAGCAAAATGAAAGGAAATTTCTTTAACCTCTCAAGAGACAAGGAAATGCAAAGTAAAGCAATGAACTACAACATAATGTGTTGATTTGCAAACTTGTGGAAAATGATTATATTAAATTCTGTGAGGCTGCAAGATAATTTTACTCTCTTGCATTGTTGGTGATGGTATAAATTAGCGCCACCATTTTGTAGTGGATTCCATGACAACAGTCAATGAAGATAGACTTAGAGGTTGAAAAGCTGACTGGAGAATGGATGTCTGTGGCACTAGATTCTTTCCAGGTCACTCCAGTAATTTCAATATTTTGGAGCATTTATTGTTTTAAAATTAAATAGCTATATCTCTCTAAGTATAATCTGCTTTTTATCAAATTTCTCTCCCCTTCTCTCCCGAAGTTCAGGTTCTCATGTGCTTTTCAAGTGATCAGATCAGTTTAATTTTTTTCCAGTTTCTTCTAATTTTGCAGACTTCTCTGCTAGTCCCTTAAATGGAATGAAATTACCACACTTGCTTGACATACATATTTTATGAGTGGAAGGTTCTGGAATTAAGATGTTGCTTTTGTTCACTATCTACAGACACTGATTCTCATCAACAACAAAATTAGCAAAATCAGCCCTGGGGCGTTTGCTCCTTTGGTGAAATTGGAACGACTTTATCTTTCCAAGAATCAACTGAAGGAATTGCCAGAGAAAATGCCCAAAACTCTTCAGGAGCTGCGTGTCCATGAGAACGAGATCACCAAAGTGCGAAAGTCTGTGTTCAATGGATTGAACCAGATGATCGTCGTAGGTACAGATATTCTTATAGCTCTAAAACCAGGATTCAAGGTTCACCTTAAGAAATTACAAGTAAGCGTTAGCTACAGGAAGGTAAATTAGCTAAAATTTACAGCTCTTAAAGCATGTAGAAATAACAGTAGCTGGGCCAGGAGAAATGGATATTGAATCTGTGCCTTAAAAAGATTTTATTCTTGAACTTGAGGATCTGAAAACGTAGGAAGAAGTCTCTAGGGCTGATGCTACACTACCTACTGCAGGCCCAAGATGCAGGATGTAATTAAGCTGTGCTTAATTAGAGATATTTGGAGAATACCTTTACATTGTGGGAATTTATTCTAGTCCGAACATCTATAAATCATTTGCTTTAAATAATGTGTTCTAATATTTTTCTCTATATGAAATAAAATATTTGTCATATTATAATTGGCTTACAAAATGCTAAATTCATATTATTTAACAGTATTTTAATATATCTTAATAATTGCCCCATAACAAGTGTGATTTATAAACACTCACTTTTATTGATTTCTAGGCAAACCTGTGTATGGACCTTAAATAATTTTGTTGTTATTTTTTTCATATTATGCCTTTTACCTAAATCATTTTTGTTGTTGTTATTGTTTTTGGTTATTTTAATAAGGGAAACTTTTACCACATTTTGCCATCCCTTTGAGACACAAGCCCTTTAATTTCTCTTTTGTATTTTCAGTCAAGTTGTTATTGAGCCAA
Source organism: Procapra przewalskii (assembly GCA_006410515.1). Taxonomy (NCBI): domain Eukaryota; kingdom Metazoa; phylum Chordata; class Mammalia; order Artiodactyla; family Bovidae; genus Procapra; species Procapra przewalskii. The sequence continues at coordinate 3,335,732 of SJYF01000097.1, read as the reverse complement.
ATTTTTTCTTGTTGAGCAGACACTGCTCTGGCTTGCAATTTCCTCAGGTTGTCCTCTAAAAGTTTTGCACTTATTGCATTTGTAGAACTTGGCACCAACCCGCTGAAGAGCTCAGGCATTGAAAATGGAGCCTTTCAGGGAATGAAGAAGCTCTCCTACATCCGCATTGCTGACACTAATATAACTACCATCCCTCAAGGTGATGAAAATTCTTTCTTTATATATATTTTGTTCATTTGATATTTTTAATTAATTTATTTATTTTAATTAGAAGCTAATTACTTTACAATATTTTAGTGGTTTTTGCCACATGTTGACTTGAATCAGCCACGGGTCTTCAAAGCAATTTGAATATCTAAATCCAAAGACTTTGACACTAAAAAAAATATGTCTTTGAAAATTTGAATGGTGACTCAAATGGCCAACATTATTTCTAGTAAATTCTCTATCCCTTAAAGTGTTCCAGCAAAACTAGCTGGCCACTGGGCCATCCAGGCTGACTGTAGAGATGGGTAGACTCTTTCAGCTATAAAGATACTTATATCTAATGTAACATGCAAATTAATAGACAATGATATTATATTAGAGAATTGTGATATCATAAAGAAAAAAATTACAGTTATTTAAAAAATAGACTGCTTTTGTAGTACTTTGTTTTAAAAAATGAAACCATGGAAGAGCATCTGAAATTGAGCCATTTTTTACTGAGTCTCTAATCCCTTAGTGAATTCCATTGCATTTTAGGACATTCTAGTCACTACTCTCTGAATAACAGGATCCACAATGGTCACGCTGTAAGAGTGGTGGTTATATGTTGTAAAGAGTGTGGATTTTGGAGTCTGCTTGAGTTCAGACTGTCATTAATTGGCTATGATCTTGGACAAGTTATTCAACACCTATGACACATTTGTAAAATCATAAAGTGGTAATAATATTAGTATCTACTTCATTGGATTGTTTTAAAATTAAATAAATGGAAAAATATCTGGCCTGTAAATAAGTTGTGGGTTATTGTTACCTTCTATTATTCATTAAAAATATTTTAAACACTCATTTAGCTTAGGCAAAGTATAAGCATGGATAAAGGGCAGTGAATAGGATATAGGCCTGCCTTCAAGAAGCTTATTGCCTAGAGCAAAGCCGGCAAGTAAACAGCAATCATCACAGTCACAGGGATAAGCTTACCATTCTAAGGTTTAGTCAGGAGAGGCTTTTAAGCCAACAAATCAGCAAAAATAAGTTTCTCTAATTTTCACATTGTTCTGGTCCCAGGTTCATTTCAGTCACAGAAAACCTCCTCCGTACTCTCAAATTTTCTCCTCAATCTGGCCTTTCCTCAGTTTAGATGTCTTGTTCTTGATACAAAATACAGGTTCTTGCCCACAGAAAACAATTATCCTTTATTATGCTTCTACTGAAATTTCAGGTCTAGAGAGTACTTAGTCCATAGGATGGTTCTTACTACCCCTTGCCCTCTCTATAATATTTTTGCTACAAAGCATTTTTGATACCCATTGATAGCAACTACTGGTATAGATGATAGATAGATAGATGATAGATCAATAGCCAGATGATAGACTGATAGATAGATGAAGGGAAATTGGTTTATAGTTCACAAAGTACTTTCATATTGAGTTTCTGACTTGTTACATGGTAATAGGTTATTTTTACATCACCAGTGCAGGAATTTTAGATTTGTAAATATATTTTAATTTACATTTACAATAGTGCA
>SJYF01000097.1:3310310-3321630 GCA_006410515.1 Procapra przewalskii | reverse complement strand
ATATAATTGGAATAGCAAATAGCAGAATGGGATAGTCAAGAAAAGCTTCTTTCGTAAGGATAAATGAATTACATGAGTCAGTAAGCCTGGCAGACATCTTGGAGTTTATGGCAAAAGAAGGATAAGGTGTGTGTCAACCTGAGGAGGGACAGTGTTCTAGTTGAAGAGAAGCGAGTAGGTCAGGGAGGTTGGACTGAACAGTGAAGAGAGATGAGCTCAGAGTAGAAGGATGGCCTGATCAAGTAGAATGTGTCAGCCATTGTGAGAACTTTAGATTTTACTCTGCATGAGAGGGGAAGCTGCTGGGGTACTGAGGCGGGAGGATATAACTTGCTTCCTTTTTAAAATAATAGTTGGAAGGAAGGAAAGTAAGAAGGTAGGAAAGAGAAAGAAAGAACAGACTTCAAGAAGGCAAAAGAGGAAAAAGGAAGATCAGAGCAGCTTCAATAATTTAAAAGGAGATAATAGTGGCTTTGCATAACGTTGTAGGAGTGGATATTGGGGAGAAGAACTGGATTACATGTTTTTTTTCTTAAGGTTACACTAGCAGGATTTGTTGATGGTAGGGCAAAAAGTGTAATACAGGGAGAGTCCAGGATAACGACAATGTTTTTAGCCTGAGTCATCTAGAAAGACTGAAATGCCATATCCTGAGATGAGGAAGACTAAGGAAGGGAAAAACAAGATTAAAAAGGGAGAGAGAAATCAAACATTTGGTTTGATAAGTATTAAGATATTTAAACTGAAGGATGAGCATGCTAAAAAAGAATTAATTGTTTACCTGTACGGTCTCCGTATATTTAGAGAAAAATAACCATGTGCCATTATTTGGGTTGCAGGTTGTCTACCTTCACAACAACAATATCTCTGCAATCGGCACTAATGACTTCTGCCCACCCGGATACAACACCAAAAAGGCTTCTTATTCAGGAGTGAGCCTTTTCAGCAACCCAGTCCAGTACTGGGAGATCCAGCCATCCACCTTCCGATGTGTCTACGTGCGCGCTGCCGTTCAGCTTGGAAACTACAAGTAGCTCCCAAAAAAACCCTCATTTTTATAACCTGGCAAAATCCCATTAATGTCATTGCTCGGGAAAAGAAAAAAAAAAAGAAAATTAGATACTGGAAATCTATCTGCAATGTGGATGTTTTTCCCACATGGCTTACTATGCATAAAGCCAAATATGCAGTTTAAATAATTGCCTACAATAAAAAAATATTTTGCCTGCCATTTTCAGAATCCTTTTTTGAAGCTTATTATTGATGTTAACTGAGCTATTGCAGATATTCTTATTTCACTAAATGTAAAATTTGGAGTAAACCATTTTAGTGGAGCATTTAATTTCCAGAAAGAATCAAATAAAGATGGTATCAAACTTCTGTAACTCACGGCAGGGGATTAGCTCTGTTGACATAGTCTAGCAATGTATTCATCCCCATTAGTATCGATAAAGCCTCATTTGAGTGTGTGAATTCAGTCCAGGCTATGTAAAATTTTTGCTAATGTCATTATTTTGAAAAAAAATAAATTCACAAGTACATTTAAAATTACTATTGTATAAAGTTGTAATTTTAAATCTTCCCTAAACTCAATCTGCTGAAGAGAGTAGACATTGCTTTCTTGATAAAAACAGCACATCTTTTCAAGTTCTCAGATTTGTATTCTACCCCTGTCCTTTGATGTTTGTGTATTATAACTTACTTAATCTATATTCAGTGTTAAGCTGATAAGGCACAAAACTGACTTTTTCTTATTGGTCTAAAAAAAGAATATTTTCAGTTACTGGATACTAAATCGGTTTTAAAACTTTATGTATAATCAATCTGCTCACATAAACATTTCTGTCCTTACTAGATGTATTAGAAATATTTTGTGCATTTAGCTAAACCTTCGGTTTTATACATTCTTTTGTGTAGAATTTAAAAATAGCTATCAAAGCAGATCGGGGAATGGGCTGCTTTACCAAGAGTAAATATTTATCAAAAAGTACGTGTATGATATCAATGTCTAATAAGCAAACACATGAGAACAGTTTATGTGTTCTATAACCTTGTATGTTTTCTGATTGTAAATACTGCAACCCAAACTGGTTTAAACTATGAAGGGGAATACAAAACAGTCTTGCTCGTAGCTGAGCCTTTATCAGAGTTTCTCATCAATTCTTTCAGCTTTGCCTCCCTGCATCACGTTTTCAGGCTGGCCTCTCTCATGGCTGTGAAATATGAACTTCCTCCATCGTTGACCCCCAGACAAGAGCATATTAACACAAAATTCCAGGAAAAGTCATGAGATTGTCCCTCACTATCACATACAAACCACAACCCTGCAGAGTAAATACTATCTATCATTATCCCCATTTGGTAGAAAAGTCAACTAACATTAGAAGAAATTTAGTAACATTCCCATAGTCAAATACCTGGGAAATATCTGGCAACAGAGTTTTCTGTTTTAATCTTTGCACAAGTCAGGGTCTGGTAGAAAACAGGATTCACCCCAGAGAATTTGAATGGAAGCAATTTGATGACGGGGCTGTTCTAGAGTGTGCTCACAGTTAGCCACAGGGGACAAGGGCTGGCGAGGCACCTAGGAATGGACAGTGGAGGAAAGGCATTCCCACCCATGTGGCCGATGGACAGGAGCAGCACTGAATTTCCGGAGCTAAGTGAGAGGATGTATCCAGGGGACCGTGCTCCTGGTGGGATGTACCCAGCAGAGGTGAAGAACTGAAGTAGGGTAACTGCCTTTCCTTCCCACTCAGGTCCTCCCACTGATCAAACTAAAGGGAAGACAACCCGTAAAGAAAACCAGAGAGATTAAGCCTCCTCCTGGGCCCAGTGGGGAGGAGAGGGCAATGGATCTCTTCAGGACACTCCGAGAATAACTAGCCTAAACACTGTACCTGTATCTGTAGGGTCATTGGACACGTTCCACCAGCCTCAGCTAAGCAAGAGCTTCCCTGGTGGTAAAGAATTCGCCTGCCAGTGCAGGAACATAAGAGATGTAGGCTTGATCTCTGGGTCAGGAAGATCCCCTGGAGGTGGACACAGCAAACTACTCCAGTGTTCCTGCCTAGAGAATTGCATGGACAGAGGAGCCTGGTGGGCTACAGGTCTTGGGTTGTAAAGAGTGGGACACGGCTGAAGCGACTTAGCATTACATTTGCATTGTAGGTCATCCCAGGCAGTTTTTCTGACCCCAGTTATTTTAGACTTTTCTGCATTGAGCAGAGGTGCTAATAAATACAAAAAAATATTTGACAAAACTTTGTCAAACGATTAGCTAAATCTGATTTTCCATTGTGAAACACTTTTATAATGGCTTTGACTAAAGCAGTTTACTTCTTGAAAGAAATGTGGTTAGTGTCAAAAATCAAAGTGTAAACAAAAAACGCACACTGTCAATACTAATGGGCAGTCAATTATGAATTGTACATAAATATAGCAGAAAACAAAAATAATATTTGCATAATCATGAGGTTCATAAGAATCAAAACTTGAGCTCTAAGCCGTTTTGGTTAACAAATATTCTCCTCATACCAGTTATTGCCTGGGATATACAAAGCTCTGTTGGACCAGTTTAATTATGTGACTGACTCCCACGAAGTGATTATGCTAGTGATTTTTATTCATAATCTGTTATCAGTCCATAACTGGAAGAAGCTATTTACTGCTTTATCATACTCTGTTCATTCTTTTGTTCATTCATTGATTCAATAAACTAGCACTGAATGTATTGCAGACATCTTGGTAGAAAGATAAGAATGACACCAATAACAGTAGCAGAAATAGACATTTATGTCTGGAGTTTATTCAGTGCAAACAACAAATTGCCAGCTTTTGTAATTTGCTCTTTGGGGACCATGTCTCCTTATCACAAAAATTCCATAAGACTGTGTTATTCCATTTCACAGATGATGAAATTGAGATATTGGAAATTCAGAGTCAGAATCGTAGTCTGATCAGGTTAGAATCAGCCTTTGCTTTTGCAAAAATTTATATAGTTCATAGCATGTCAAAACCAAAGGTGATAGTCTTAAAAACTAAGAAGGGAATCTATTCATGGTTCTCAGAAGTTCCTCTGTGTTAATGGGTTAGAGTACTGAGGTGCAGTTTCCATAAAAATAATCACTGTAATTTACTGAATATTATTATTTAACTGTATAGAAAGCATCCTATTTGAGGTTTCTTTGGTGACTCAGATGGTAAAGAATCTGCCTGCAATGCAGAAGACCCAGGTTCAGTCTCTGGGTCGAGAAGATCCCCTTGAAAAGGGAACAGCTACCCATACCAGTACTCTTGCCTGGGAAATCCCATGAGCAGAGGAGCCTGGCAGACCACAGCTCATAGGGTGGCAAAGAGTTGGACACAACTGAGTGACTAACACACACACATGCACAAAGCATCTAATTTAATATTTACAACAGCTCTGTGAACTATCTCTGGTTATTTAATATCCCTTTTACAGATGAGCAAATGGAGCCCCAGAGAAGTCAAGTAATTTTCCCATGGATACACAGCTTGTAAGTAAGAAAGGCAAATTATCCATCACTTCAATGTGTTGTCTTCTGTTATTTTAAAATAGATCATACCCAACAATGAGGAATCACTGAACATCTCCCATAGAATGTAGGGATATAAAATAATGGACAGTATTACTAGTTCAAATTCGTGTCTTCACTTTTCAAAAAGGATACATTTGTTCATAAAAATTCGAAAATATTCTTCAACAACACTGTTCAATTTTGAAACTGTTCAGGCCTGTATCCACTAACCAAACATGACTGTGGAGCATGAGAAATGTGAAAGGACTGAAGAACTTACTTTTAAATTTTATGTAATTTTAAGTTAATAGCCATATGTGGATATCATAATGGAGATCATATTCTTAATCATCACAATGATTCTAAATATGATTTTCATGGTACAGAGTGAATTTGTATTCTTGGAAAAATATTTACTAGGTCTGTGTCAGACACTGGAGATACAAGTGATGAGACACCGTCTTTGACTTTAAGGTGATTGGAGTTTAACAAAGGACACAATCTTTTAACCAAACAATAGAAATTCAGAGAGATAAATATTATCATAGGAATGTATGCAAATTACAGCAATGGCTCACAAGAGGGATGGTCACCTCTTCTAAGAGCAGGAGAATAAGAACAGAGGGGCCTGAAAAACTTCACAGGTAGGGACTGAAAAGGGTTTTGATGGTTGTGTGAGCCTTCCACAGGGAGATTTGGGGGTATTCAAGGCAGAGTAAGTTCTACCACTCAGAGGTATACCTAGCACATTGTCTGATCCTCTGGCATGAAGGAAGGCTTTCTGCTACTTCTTTACCTTCTTCTGAAGCAGAAGCAGTTTATAGTTACTTATGGTTTACACTGGAGAAGGCAATGGCACCCCACTCCAGTACTCTTGCCTGGAAAATCCCATGGACAGAGGAGCCTTCTAGGCTACAGTCCATGGGGTCGCTAAAGAGTCTGACACAACTGAGCGACTTCACTTTCACTTTTCACTTTCATGCATTGGAGAAGGAAATGGCAACCCTCTCCAGTGTTCTTGCCTGGAGAATCCCAGGGACGGGGGAGCCTGGTGGGCTGCCGTCTATGGGGTCGCACAGAGTCGGACATGACTGAAGCGACTTAGCAGCATGGTTTACACAGAGCTGAGGATAATGTTAGGGAAAGAGGATTTTGTTTTTCTTTCCACAGTCTTGTTGGTACACAAAATATCAGTTTTCCAGAATGTTCAATAGGAAGGAGGAAATGTCTTTCTTCTTCTTTTCTCTCATATTTCTCAAGAGGTCTTACTCTCATGACTACAGTGAAAAGGTCATTTCTATTGGAAGGCATTTGGGGTTCAAGGTCATCTCTGGATATTTTTTTTCAGAGCTGGAATGCTATACAGTGCTCTCAAGTCTGGCCTCCTTCATGCTGTAACCTTCCTCCTGGAGAAGAAATGTTTACATCTACCCTGCTGCTTAACCTATAGCTGGGGGAGGGATGGATAGAGAGAGAACCATAGGAAAGACTTTGGGCTTTCCTCTGCAAGGCAGATACTCAAACTTACCTTTTCCAGTGGTAAAGCTATTTTTAATTTTTTTTCCAATTCATGGGAAAGAGGCCTGACCCTTCAGAATCCCACTCTTAGGTGTCAGCACAACTTCTTTTTGAATATCTTTTCTTTGAAATAGGGAAAAATGCAGTTCATTTCCTTGATTTCAACATTTTCTGTTCACAGGACTTAGGAGAGTTATTTAACCTTCTTATTGAGGCAATATAACTCTAATCTCTATCTCTGTCTCCAACATGGCCTCTTTATCTTGTGTGTCTGTTTTTTACAGTATTGGGATAAGTCCCATTCCAACTCAGTATGGCCTTATCTTCATTGCATCTGCAAAGATTGTTTCCAAGAAGATTACAGTCACAGGTACTAGGGGTTAGATCTTGAAACTGTCTTTGAGGGGATATAATTAAACCATTAACACTCACTTTCTTTTTATCTTTATAAGATTTTTTATTTGTTTTTCTTTCTATTAACACTTTTGTTTGATTGTGTGTGGTTTGCCTAAGAGGTTGGGAAGTATGAATTTTCTCCTGACCCTTTGTGGCTGGGTAAACCACACATTCTGCTAGCTTAGGCTGCACACCTTTTTATCTTAAGAGCTGTCATCTCATCATATTCAAGTATCCCGAAATTTCCAAAACACAGTATTTATGTTCTTTTAACGCACTCCTCATCAATGACCTTGACCTGGCAATGAAAGTACCTATGTCTTTCTCATCACATAAATTAGGAGTAAACTGCATGTCCGCTTTTTTTCATGGTTCACTCATTTTACTGAGTCATGCCTACACCTTCCTTCTCTTTTTTCCTCCTCCTTCTCCATAATACAGTTCCTCATTCCACGTTTTCTTATAGCTGCAGCTGCAGGATCTCATTGCCTTGTCTTCCAGGCAAACAAAGAAATGCCTGATCCCTTAAGTAAACTAAAAACTATACAACACTTTCTCGCTCATCCAGCATTCCAGTGAGGGCTGTTCCAAGATTGCTCCTCAATGAACACTGTTAACTCTTGACAAGACTTTATCGCCCTGCAGACTCTCCTCCTGCGACACACATGTTACAAGTTGTTGAGTTGATATTTCATTTCTGATTTTGCTGCTCATCTTTTAATTCCTATACTCATTGCTAAAAGAATTTCTTTTAGGGGATCTGTTCATGTATTCTAATGCACCATATGTCACAGTTATTTCGAGTCACAGGTCTGTGACAGACTGTCAGTTTCATACTACAAGGTGTAACAGTGGAAAAAAAAAAGAAAAATCAAGAGAGGGAAAACACTAAACTTATTAAAAATCAAACATAAACACCCAGGAATGTAAAACAACCTTCCAATAGAGTTAAATTTGAAGAGAAAGTCTATATGTCTGCCACTCCTGCCTCCACAATGCAAGATAACCAGAACAGGACTGAATGAGTTGCTTACCAAGTACATGACTCTCAACTATTGATTAACCATTGATGAAGAGACAACTTGCTCCCCAGACACCTTATTCCAATAGTGACTATGAGGGCTAAGTTCATACTCCCAGGCCTTCACAGACAAGCATAGGAACACAAATCAATTTTTAAATATACACAGAAATCAAATAATCCAACCCTTCTATCCAGGTCTGATATATCTGCCAACACATATCACCTTATTTATTCAACACATATTTATTAAAGACCTACTGTGTGTTTCACATTGCCCTAGTGTTGACAAAGAGCAATGAACGATGTCTCACTCAAAGACAGCAGACATCACAGTGGGAGGAGACTTTCTGGACATGAAAAATAAAACAGAGGAAAGTCAAGGACCAGGAAATAGGCAGAATGAGAACAGAACTTGCTATTTTATATAGCATGGTCACAAGACCTTAAGATAAAGTGACATTTGAGCAGAGCTATGAAAAATGGAAGGAAGCAAAGCAAAAAAAAAAAAAGGAGCCAGAAGTTAGGAAGATGTGTGGTAGGTTCTAGTAATACCAGAGAGATCAAATGTGAGCAGGTAAAATGAATAAAGAGAGGCAAGATATGGCATGAGGTCAGAAAGGCAATGGGAACCTAAATCTTACAGGACTTTAAGACTATCTTTTCCTCTGAGCAAGACAGGAGGCTGTTGAAAGGTTTTCAGTAGAGAACTGACTTGAGTCAACTGTCTGTGAAAGGGTACCTCAAGTTGCATGGGCTGTAGAGCAATAGGGATGGACCTAGGAGGGCTATTTATCAAGAAAGAAGTGATGATGGTGTTGACCTGCTTAGTATCAGACAAGGAAGTGAGAATGGGGTCAAGATATGGAAATGTTTTGAAGCTACAGAGGACTGGATGGCTGAGAGATCAAATGGGGTGTGAGAGAGAAAGAAGAGAGACAGAGATGACTCCAAGAATTTTGGCCTGAGCCACGGGGAGGATGAAGTCACCCTTGCCTGGGATGGAAAACACTGAGGAGGCTGGGGTGGATGAAATGAAAAGTCTGGTTTGGGACTTGTTCTTTTAAGATGGTATTCAGTTTCGACGAGGAGGTATAAAAGAAGCTTCTGATCTAGGCCTCTGGAGCTCCAGGGAGAGGGTTGGGTTGTAGACATAAATTTGGGAGACGTCAGAATATAGATTACCCTCCTTTATCAGCACAGAAATGACTTGACTTTACCCAAACTAAGCAGTCATACTGTATATCTTAGCAACACATTTTATAGGGCCAGTTCTGGCCTCTTGCAATGTTCTTGTGGTTTCTAAGATAAATAAACATATTATATGTTTCCCTCTGGATGCCTTTGCTAAGATCCTGTCAGCATTTCCAAAACAGTCCTTGCTTGAACAACACCACGAAGGAAAAACCTCTTGAGGAGAAAGCATTTTATTTTTTTGAAAAAATTCCTGTGCTCTCTCTTCTGTGTTTAAAATTGTGTAAAAACACAGTCTCGTTTCTGTTTCCCTCAAGAGTTCACATTAACACAAATACAGCTTGGTGCCTGCCTTGAATGTGGATTAATAACTTGCTGGTGGCTTGACAGTTATGAGTAAACAGTCCTGTGCCGTAAAGAAAGTATATTTTTGAAACTACAGGAGGTCTCGGTGGGCGTCAGGCCTTGTACCAGCACATCTAACTAGAAAACCACAAAAACACAAACCAGTTCCACAGCTGGTCATTATTTCACAAAATCCCAGCACAGATGATTCTTTAATAACTTATATTGATCACCAGTTTATGAAGAACACGTGAAGTCACTTGTTCTGGCATTGATACGTGAAAAATATAAAACAGATTTTGTGAAACAAGTTACTTTTTCTCATCTTTCTGCAACACCAATTATGTGTGTGTGTGAGTGTGTCTGTCTGTGGAGGGGTGGTGTCTTCTTGCAGTCTTAACATGCTTATTGGAGAGAAAGTGGCTTCCCTGCTGACTCAGTGGTAAAGAATCGACCAGCAATACAGAAGACTGCCTGTCATACAGGAGACGTGGGTTGGATCCCTGGGTCAGGAAGAATCTCGGGAGAAGGGAATGGCAGCGTACTCCAGTATTCTTGTCTGGAGAATCCCATGGACAGAGGAGCCTGACAGACTATAGTCCATGGGGTCACAAGAGTCAGACACGACTTAGTGACTAAATCGCCACCAAGAGAGGAAGGAAAATTGTAATTAATTTGCTCATTCATTCATGTATTCACTTAATTCACACATTTATTGAAAACTTAGAATATGACTGGAACTATGCTAGGTCTGGAGAAGATAAAAACTAAAAATGTATATTTTGTTTCCTGCAGCCAAAAATGATGGGATGTGAAAGTGCAATATTATTATTTCAATAAACTTAAAAGTGAATAAAAGGATAATATCTGAGAAGATTTTGAGAGGAAATGAAAGTCAGAAGTATTGTGTCTCTGTTCATGATTAAAAATTATAATGTTAAACAAATTTCCTGTGGCTGCCTTTGACTTTGGGAAAAAAACATCTGGAACGCTGTGAGAAACACCAGGCCACCTACAACTCACAAAGCTTTTTCTGAGGTCTAGGAAATGATAAACAAAGCTTATGAGACCAGATGTTCATGAATGTTGTTATTTTGATTAAGATCCTTCTCATACCAGCTGGACTGATACATGGATTTTTTTCCCCCACTCTGGTATTTCTTCCCGAGCTTCAGAAACTCTCACTGATAAAGATACTAGCAATCTGTTTACCTAAGATGAGGGACAATAGAGTTCAGAGATTCTGAAATGAAAAGTTAGTGCAGAAAACAACTACTCATTACTGAGCTGTACAACATAGCTGGGAGGTCAAAGTTGCTGTCACATCCATAAGGCCTACATTTTCTCAGATATCTAGGGTCCCCTTGGACTCCTTTCTGAGAAAGAATGCCTTTGACCCTGCTGCTGCTGCTGCTAAGTCGCTTCAGTCATGTCCGACTCTGTGCGACCCCATAGACGGCAGCCCACCAGGCTCGCCCGTCCCTGGGATTCTCCAGGCAAGAATACTGGAGTGGGTTGCCATTTCCTTCTCCAATGCCTTTGACCCTAGTGGGCAAAAATTGAAAATCAGCTAATAATATAAACACAGTCTTTTTGTAGGTTCCTAGAACTCTTTGACTTTGGTCCTTTTTGACTCTGCAGGTAGTAAACTGATTTGAAGTTGTTTCGGCTTATTTTTTCACCTGGACAAACATGTATTTTTGCCCTGTTTTATTGATATATAATTGACATTATATTTAAAGTGTGCAATTGACCCTTGAACAACATTAGTCTGAACCATACAGGTCCACTTACACACAGATTTTTTTCAATAAGAACATATAGCGTGATCCGCAGTTGACTGAGTCCATGGGTACAGAATAGCAGATGCAGAGGACTGACTGGGACTTGAGTCCCCACAAGTTCTAGTGTCTGTGGGAGGTCTTGGAACTCATCCCTCATGGAAACCAAGGGCAGATGTACAACACAATGATTTGGTGTTTACTATACACACACACATACACACACACATATATATACATACATACATATATATATATACACACACACACACACATATATATATACATACATATATATATATATACACACACACACACACACATATATACATACATACATATATATATATACACACACACACACACATATATATATATACATACATATATATATACACACACACACACACACACACACATATATATACATACATATATATATATACACACACACACACACACACACACATATATACACATACATATATATATATATATACACACACACACACACATATATATAT
>SJYF01000097.1:3257304-3290781 GCA_006410515.1 Procapra przewalskii | reverse complement strand
TCTCAAACTCTAGCTGCACTGCACAAAATTAGCATATCAAAGAGAGAATAAGGAATCCACTCTAAAGACCTCTAGAAATGGTAAGTGAAAATGGGAATGAGCATCAGAAATATGATGAAAATCATATTATCTCTTGGCCTTATAGACATTAATAACTTATTTTGTCTTATGCTACAGAATATGTTAGATAGTTTTATGATGTCAGTTGTGTTGTAAGATCATTTTAAGAGCAATCGTTCAAAGTTGAAAGAAAAATGAACAAAGTATTTAACTTAAGACATGAGAGCCTCTAAAAGTCAAAAATTGTTTGTTATGTCTTTTCAAACTAGAAATAAAAAGCCACTGAGCATTTTACTGGGAAAAATATACTGCATAGGCTGAAAAGCATGCACAAAAGCTAAGAGACTAATGTGACATTGATGAATGCTCGCTGGATGAAATGTCAGTGAAAGATATCATAGTAAATCACCCAGATAAAGATTTAGCCAAAACATGAAGACTGAGTCATCACATCTGTATAACTGTACTTTTGCCTTAAAAATGGACAAATCTATAAATGACTCTGGCTGAACCAGCTACTTTTTTATGGAGTACTATTCTTTTTAATTTTTTTTGGCACCAAAACCATTTTGTATTGGGGTATAGCCAATTAACAATGTTGTGGTAGTTTCAGGTAAACAGTGAAGGGACTCACCATACATACACAGGTACCCATTCTCCCCAAAACCCCTCTCCCTTCCAGACTGGCACATAACACTGAGCAGAATTTATGGAGTACTATTTTTAATTTTAAAATGTGACTGATAGATGAACTATAGCTTATTAGATCAGAGTATTTCACAAATATATTCTCAAAAAGCAAAACATATCATTCATGTTAAGGAAAAAAAAGAGAGAAAATTCAGACTGTCAAGCAAAAAATATTGAATTGTATTTCTTTATTCTTAATTTATACTTTATATTGGAGTGGAGTTGGCTAACAATGTGTTAGTTTCATATGTACCACAAAGTGATTCATTTATACATACACGTGTACCTACTCGTTTTCAAGATTTTTTCTCATTTAGGTAATTACAGAGTATTGAGCAGAATTCCCTGTGCTATACAGTTGGTCTCTGTTGGTTATCTATTTTATATACAGCAGTGTGCACATGTCAGTCCCAAACTCCCAATCTGTCTGTTCCCCCTCCTCCCCATTTCCTGGAACCATAAATCTGTTCTCTAAATCTATGAGTCTATTTGTATTTTGTAAACAAGTTTGTTTGTATCTTTTTTTTTTTAGATTTTTGAATGTAAGTGATATTATATAATATTTGTCTTTCTCTGTCTGACTTACGTCACTTAGCGTGATAATCTCCAGGTCCATCTGTGTTGCTGGAAATGGCATTATTTCATTCTTTTTAACATGCTCAGTCGCTCAGTCATGGCTAACTCTTTGCCATTCCAAAGACTGTAGCCCACCAGGTTCCTCTATCCATAGAATTTTCCAGGGAAGAGTACTGGAGTGGGTTGCCATTTCCTTCTCCAATTCTTTTTAATGGCTGAGTAATATTTCATTGTGAGTGTATATGTACATATGTGTGTGTGCATATATATACATACACACACACACATATCACATCTTCCTTGTCTATTCCTATGTCAATGGACATTTAAGTTGCTTCCATGTCTTGGTTACTGTAAACTCACTGCAGTGAGCACTGGGGTGAATTTGTCCTTTTGAACCGTATTTTTCTCTGAATATATGTCCAGGAATGGGATTGCTCTTTTTTTAGTTTCTTAAGGAACCTCCATACTGTTCTCCATAGTGGCTGCATCAATTTACATCCCAACCAACAGTGTAGGAGGCTTTCCTTTTCTCTATACTCTTTCTAGCATTTATTGTTGGTAGACTTTCTGATGATGGCTAATCTCTGGTGTTAGGTATTATCTCACTGTAGTTTTTGAGTTGCATTTCTCTAATGATTAGTGATGCTGACCATCTTTCAGGTGCCTCTTGGACATCTGTGTGTCTTCTTTGAAGAAATATCTATTTAAACCTACTGCCCATTTTTTGATTGGGTTGTTTGTTTTGATGCTGTTAAGCATCATCTGTTATTTCTAAATGTGGAGACTAAAGCCTTGAATTTTAAAAACCAGTGTAAAAGAATGTTCTTCGATATGATTTCAGGTTTTACATTACAACTAACCTTTTTAAAAGGGTAAAAGTTTTTAAGGCTTTAAAGATTTTAAAAACCTTTCAAACATTTTTGAGGTTTGATGTTTATTAAAGATGAATATTTGAAATTATCTTTTAAAAACTATTAAACTATTAATATACTTATTTTCTCAGGTTAATATCTGAGACAAGATTTCCTTCATATGCATTAAGCATAGCAACATATCACAACAGACTGAATAAAGGAGCTATAAGAGTCCAGCTCTTGCCTACCAACTCATTTATTAAACATTTTACAAAAATAAAATTCCTCTCCTTTCACTAAGTATATTTTGGAAAATAAGGGGTTTTAATTAAAATATTATTTATGTTACATAATGAATTCACTATTATTATCTTAAGGAATAAAGAGAGGAGACTATAACTACCAAATATTATTTAATAAATAATGCTTGAACAACGAGATTACAGAAATGTTACACTTGATTATATCCAAACCTCATGAATGATTGGTGAAAATACATTCTCATATACCACTGATGGCAGTGATAATCAGACCAATAACTAGATGATAGCTGTAAAGTGTTAAAATGTGCACACACTTCTCATCAGAAATTTCACTTTTGGAATTTTCCTAAAGCTATATTGCACTAATGCACAAAATTTGATCCACATATTGTGTCAAATGATTAAACTGTGCAAACAACAAACAGCAAACATTGAAAGCACTGAAAAACTCACCATTGAGCAAAAACACAAGTAATATTTGATACAATAGTGTGTTCTATAACTATATAAAACATGATGCAGAGATATATATATTAGTTAGATAAAATAAGTAATCTAGATGAAAAGTGCAGGGATAAAAGGGAAAGAGAAAGATATAGAGAAATGAAATTTTGTTGGGTATATAGAACATGTCTGAAATACCTCAAGTAATAAAGATCGAAAACAATGATTACTTCTGGGGAGTGCAATTGGAAAGTCAGTTGGGTAAGAGGTTATTTTACATTTAACCTTGTTTATATCCTGGTATGTTATTAAATGTTTCAGCATGTTATACCATTCATGTATATTATTTTTACAATGCAAACTATTTAATGCAAAAATACGATAATCCTTATTATTGATAATTCTAAAAATATTTTTCATGTAAGATGCAAGAGAAATGGAAGCAGTTGTAGAATGAGTTTAAAAATACACATCCATGTGTAAGGACTCTGAAAATGAAGATAGTTCCATGGCTCGTGTGTGTGTTAGTTGCTCAGTTGTGTCCAACTCTTTGCGACCTCATGGACTGTAGTCTGTCAGGCTTCTCTGTCCACGGGATTCTCCAGGCAAGAATCCTGGAGTCTTCTCCACCTGTGGCTCATAAGAAATGCTAAAGTTGGTAAAAAGATTGACCTAAGGAGAGAAAAAAACTGAAATCCATACCTTTATTTTCTGAATTGAAGACATAAACCACCTACTAAAATGGCATTTTCATTTAAAATGTGGCTATCGAGATAAGCAGAATAGACAGATTAGGTACAACCAGTTTGGTGAAAGAAATTTCAATGCTGGAGACAGTGCTTTACAAATTATAAGAGAAAGCAAGTGTTCATTGTAATATTAAAAAATAACAATGACATTATGATACATTTATATAATAAAATTTAATGCAGTTAATTAAATTAAAATGACATTAGATAATAATATTTAATAATATACAAAAATACCCACAACTTAATCTCATGTGGAAAACATTGCAAAACTGTAAGTGTAATGTTGAAATATTTTTGTGAAAATCAGTGTCTGTTGGTTTGTGTGTGTACACATTCACACCTTAAAAAACACCAAAATAATATAGTAATCTCTGGGCTAGAATATATATTTTCACTTTTTCCCTTAAAACTATTCTCTAACCATGCTAAAATTCTTATTTTCCTCTGTATTTTCTAAGTATGCTGAAACAACTTTTATGAGAGATAAGAAGAGAGTTGAGTTTGAAATCTCAGTGTATAAAGTGGTAAAAATAGAACTTTCTCCTCTATTAGCAGGGAGTTGTCATTAGATTTCATCCTCTTCTATGCTCTGAGATGAGCTCATATCACTGATGCACAGTCGTATCTTACCGCCTAGACAGAGCGCGGGGAAACATAAGATGCCATTCATCCTGGGCTGAGCTTAGTCGCTCCATCCTGTGCGCTTCTTTGTGACCCCATGGACTGCAGTCCACCAGGTTCCTCTGTCTGTGGGATTCTTCAGGCAGGAATACTGGAGTAGGTAGCCATTCCCTTCTCTAGAACATCTTCTCAACCCAGGGACAGAACCCAGGTCTCTCTCATTGCAGGCGGATTCTTTACCAACTGAGCGACCAGGGAAGTCAGGCCATCCATCCTACACAAAGGGAAAACAACGCTGCAGTTCTTTGGGTGGAGTACTGGTAACATGTTAGTTTAGCTCTCCACATGGGAAGAAAAAGATCCAGCTGCAAAACTTGGGGAACTGGTTCCACAGAACTCATCCTTTAAAGGATATCTGAGACTCATTCCAAATCCGTGGTTCTATGACTATGAATAGTGATGTGTTAGTCGCTCAGTCATGTCTGACTCTTTGCAACCCCATGGACTGTAGCCTGCCATGCTCCTCCATCCATGGAATTTTCCAGGCAAGAGTACTGGAGTGGGTCTCCATTTCCTTTTCCAGGGGACTTTCCCAACCCAGGGTTCTAACCCGGGCCTCCCGCATTGCAGGCAGACGCTTTACCATCTGGGCCCCAGGGGAGCCCATTCAGAATGAGGTGGGTGAAACAATAAATGTGTTCTTCACCCCCCTTGCTGGTCTCAAGTAACAGAGAGAGTCCAGCTGATAGGCTGACGTGGCGACACAATCGTTTTAACATAGATTCTGATGAAATCTCCCACATCGATTACCACAAAGGACCTAATCTCCAGTCACCAAGTTGGAAAGCTCACCCAAAAGGTCTAACACGGGCTTATGGGAGCATGTGAGTATGTCAAGTACAAAGAAAGAAACTATTGCTTAGCTAACCTTGTGCCTTTTAAAAACTTTTGCCTGGCTAATATTTATGTATTTTCTCAACTGTTAATAATGTTGCCTAGAAAATATTTTAAACTGATTAAATACCTTTTCCTAGCTTCATCCTGTCCACCCTCTTTCCAGAGGGTGAAGGTGCTCATGATTTTGTTTTTCCCCTTACTTGTTAGGTGACTTTCAGTGAATTATTTAGACTTCCTGAGTCTCCATTTTTACTTCTCTGAAAACTTGAAGATAATATTTATATGGATTTTAAAGCACGAAATTTAAACTTTAGAAATATGTGAACATTTTGAAAATAAAGCATGGAATAAATTAGATACACTACAACTATTAATTTCATTTCTTTCTAATAAGCCTAAGAAATATGCTTTAAAAAGTGCAATAGTATCCAATTATTGGCCTCACAGAACTAATTTTATAGAAAAGGTATATAGACAATATCAGCTTCACAATAAGCTAAATTCAACTTAATGCCCTTGAACTCTGTTACAGACAACACATTATTGCTCCAAAGAAAAATCCTTGGAATATATAGTTGGAATTTTTCAAACAAAATTGCAGGTTATAGAAGTTGACACACTTAAAATTAATGCTTAGAATTGTTTTAGCTATCTTCTTACAATGAGGCATTTAATTATATATGACTGATCAATATAACCTTTTTTTTTTCTTGAATTCTTCTAAGTTTATTTATGTCCTCTATTGTAACACTGTGTTTGTTGGTGTTGTTTAGTGGCTTAGTCCTGTCTGACCCCATGGACAGACCCAGGCCACCAAGAGCGCCACAGTCCATGGAATTTCCGAGGCAGGAATACTGGAGTGGGTTGCCATTTCTTTCTCCAGGGGATCTTTCTGACCCTGGGATCAACCCGCATTTCCTGCACTGCAGACAGATTCTTTACCGCTGAACTATTGGTGAAGACCAATGTAAAACAGAGATCTTTCTAAAATTTTCTTAAAACATTATGCTACGAATTACCTTACAATTGTATCAGTTACTTGGAAGAAGATTGTTTTGTTTTTAAACTGTTCTCCGACAAAAATGAGGCATTTACACTAATGTGATCATGGAGATTAACTTTCAAAAGTCTCATAGCTAAAAAGTCACATATTTATCTTAAAAGGGAAAATCTTACAATGTGGCAACTTAAAGCATCTGATTCTAAGAATTCCTATAAAGATGAGAAAATGAAAAATTTGGATGGAAAAATCATATAAAAAAGCTACAAAGCTGATACAATCACAAAATGAAATAGACAAGAAATTGAGTAGATCTTCATTTTCTAGAAGCCTGCATCAGGAAATGATAAGGAAACATATGTCAAACCAGGCCTTTGGGAGAATGCAACTTAGCATAACTTTCAGTTTTGAAAAAAAAATTGCTAGCATGCAATGACAGTGAAAAATGATTACTCTGTGATATTTTTAGTATACATTTCTTTTTTTCATGTTCTTTTATGTTTTTTGGCAATAAGCTATAGAATACTATTCCCAAGTAAGGTTTTGGATGAATTCCTAAATTAAATCCACAAAATAAGAAACAGGCAGAATATTACTGATTGGTTCCAGACCTGAAGAGCATAAAATGAGTCTGCTTAACATAAGCAAACTGGAAATGTTGATACTTATCACTTGTATCAAAGTATAAATGAACCATTTTAAAATTTTAGAAACTAATGTAAGTTTCTCTTTTGGTCAAAAATTAAGTTGGTCCAAGTAAGTATAAATTTCAAGAGTAATGAACAAAAAGGATTCAATTCTCCTGAGTCTGCTCATTTACATTTTCCTGAAAAAGTTTATTCAGTTGATGATTTACGTGGCCTTTAGAGGAACATGATAGCTGGCTGAGAGAACTGCATTTAATTGTTGTCACAGCTATGGAAGGAAAGGGCTTTGTAGGAGAAACATTCTCACTGTAGCTGCCTCATTTGCAGCAGGACTCCATTTGGGGTTAAAAGTCAGGTTATTTGGGCGGGTTTAGCATGCATCTTTCTCTCACTCCATAGGGAGTGAGCTGGGCTGGCCTTGCTCACCGAGTCCACCTGCACCTCGTTAGAGAGTGTTTGCATGCCACACCACAAGATCCCCACAATGACATAACTCCATTCAGAGACTGGCGTGACTGGGCTGGGTTTCCACCCCCCCCACCCCAACCTCAGCTCTTGTATCACTAAGAATCTGGCAGCCAGTTCCGTCTGACAGAGTTTACAGCATATATTGGTGGATTCTTGTCCATAGTGCATCTGCTTTAAGAATTAACGAAAGCAGGGTCGAGTCAGTAAGGTAAGTGCTGTTTTAACTATAGCACTGGGGATGCTGACGGTTTGGGACAGTGTTTATTGTAATAAGAACAGAAAAAAAATTCCAGAGCAACTTTGCCAATTGCTACTCAACAGCAAATCCAGTTTTGAGCATTTACTTTCACATCTTGCATAATATACTTTCCATGATTTATGAATTTGAGATACATTTTATACAGTCTATAATGTCTTACTTAGCAAAGGATGTTATAAAAAGTTTCAAGATTTCATTAGAAAGTAGACACAGTGAAACAGTATGGCATTTAAAATGTTTGCTATTTTATGCTAAATAGTTCAATATGTTAGTTTTGTTGGAACTTTGGAACAAAGAAAGCCATTTCAATCAATATTCAAAATATTTTGCAACTGGTATGTCATTATAATTTGTTATGATTTGCTGTAAACACTTTATGCTGTTATAAAACCTGAACAAAAGGATTACTTAATTCTATTCTGTTAATTTTAAATATTTGGGTTGTGGATGTATGTCTTAAGAAACAGGAACATGTTTTAAAGAAATTCTGGGAAACATGATTTACTCTTTGGAAAAAAGCCTTTTCTTCATAGCCACAGGTATTCGAAAAAACTAGGGGAAAGTAAAGTGTGTTTTTGCTTCATAATGGAGTCATTATATAGTTACAAACTCCCTTTGAATCCAGAGCCCTTGTTTTGACTCTGCCAAAAAATATGGAAGCATTTTTCATTATTATTCAATACTCACATTATAGTTCCCATGTCTATTTTAGTGTATACTGAATTAAAATAAGGTGGACTTATTAATAAAGTAAGACAAATCTTTACAACATTAATATACTGTAATTTATAAAGAATCCTACAATTACATTAGCACTATGTAATGGTTCTCATGGCCAAGTCCTGTCAACTAAATTTAATGACTCCATCACAATCTTAGGGAATAATTTACTAACAGTCTGGCTACATGTTACATTATGTCTGTTATGAGAGTGATCCTAACAATCTTTTTGAGTGTTTCATCTGCTAAAATTAAGTATTTTATAATTACAAGTTAAAGCAAAGATGTTTAAAATTCCTGAGAGCAGAAAATCCTGCTTGTCCTAAACTACCCAGATCCAAAAGCTTGTACCTTGTTTCTCACAGGAAGAGATTTTATTTTATTGTATCCATTGGAATGTGGATGCTGCCTCACAGTTACAGTTTCCCTCCCAGAGTGGCCAGTTGCTCAGCTATAACTTTTCATTCTACAAAAGCCCAGCTCTTATATCCTATTTTCCTTTACCTACATTGCTGACCCTTTACTTCCCAAGCAACTGAAGTGTGCTTCACTGATCCTTAGCGACAGGTACATGTGAAGATCACTGATACAAATTGTTTTCAATGTATATTCCCAAACTGATCCTTTCCTACATGGTGCTTAATGCTCACTGTTTAATGCAGACCTTCCTTAGTTCCCACTCTTTTCCATCTTCATTCAGTGTGAGTGCTAAAATCCAGATAAGCAAACCCCACCTTCTCAAATTTTAACATGAAGAAGGAAGACAAATTGTGAGTGACTGAGAGAAGGAAAAGCTTTCCTTCAAAACTTTGAAAAGAATATAATTCTCTACCAGTTAGATCTCTTTCTAGGTTTAAAGCTGTTTAGATTTCGTGACATTTCCTTGATTAACAAGCAATAATTTTACTATAACTAATAGACTAAATACTAATTTTCGGAGTTTTGTAATGTGCTTAAAAGTATAGAATGTTACACAAAAGTTGACATAATATACACACACCCCCACTTAAGAAGTCTGTTTCCTCTCTTCAGAGTCAACAGTGAAGACAGTTCTAAAAGAATTTTCCACCCTCCCCAGCACCCTACCATTACCACCACCATCACAGCCCCCCAACCACCCCCAGCAGACACACATAAGAACAATGTTCTTCCAGACAAAATCACAGATTGCCCATGTTCTCAGGAAGGATCTTTTTAATAAGATATTTTAATGATGTTGAATGGTGGGGTAGAGGGTCCAGTTTACAACTGTCTTCTTCCTTTTGTTTCTTCTGGTTTTGAAGGTATTCTGAAGCTGTGTTCTAACATGGTGGTTAAAGGGCACCTCCCAGAACCTCTTGCAGGAATCCGTGTAATTAAGGAAAGGACCTGGAGAGAGGTTGACTGGAACAATTAGGCCTAGCTCGCCCAGAAGGGGGCGCCAGTGTATGCAATCTGTCCTGGAATCTGTTCCCTTCCCCACACATTGTTAACTTGCATCCTTATCCTAATCCTTAAAAGGAAATTAACAGACATCATTAGTGCAGTAAAAAAGCACTCTAAAATAATACAATTTGCATTTGGGAATGCATTTTCTTTCTTCTTAGTATACTTTTCCTGAAATAAGACTATTTTATAATACATATTTTTACTTTATTTAGGATTCAAAGCATTTGCCAAAATGAATCTAGGTGTGTTTCCTCTCCTCTTGGCATTAATTGGCAGTGCCAGCAGCACCTATCCTGATTACTATGATTATTACGATTTCCCCCAATCAATATATGGGAGGTCATCACCAAACTGTGCACCAGAATGTAACTGCCCCGAAAGCTATCCAACAGCCATGTACTGTGATGAGCTGAAACTGAAGAGCGTGCCAATGGTGCCTCCTGGAATCAAGTACCTTTACCTTAGGAATAACCAGATTGACCATATTGATGAGAAGGCCTTTGAAAACGTAACTGATCTGCAGTGGCTCATTCTTGACCACAACCTTCTAGAAAATTCCAAGATAAAAGGGAAAGTGTTCTCTAAACTGAAGCAACTGAAGAAGCTGCACATAAATTACAACAATCTGACAGAATCTGTGGGCCCACTTCCCAAATCTTTGGTGGACCTGCAGCTCACTCACAACAAGATCTCTAAGCTTGGCTCCTTTGATGGACTGGTTAACCTGACCTTTATCCACCTACAGCACAATCAGCTGAAAGAGGATGCTGTTTCAGCTGCTTTGAAAGGTCTGAAGTCACTCGAATACCTTGACTTGAGCTTCAATCAGATGACAAAACTACCTTCTGGTCTCCCAGTATCTCTTCTAACTCTTTACTTAGACAACAACAAGATTAGCAACATCCCTGACGAGTATTTCAAGCGTTTCAGTGCATTGCAGTATCTGCGTTTGTCTCATAATGAACTGGCTGATAGTGGAGTGCCTGGAAATTCTTTTAATGTATCATCTTTGTTGGAGCTGGATCTCTCCTATAATAAGCTGAAAAACATACCGACGGTCAATGAAAACCTTGAAAACTATTACCTGGAGGTCAATGAACTTGAAAGTAAGTAGAAAACTGTGCCCATGATTGATTGATACTTCCTCAAGGTTTTAAATGCCTGAGTTGTGTGACACAAATATTAAATTGGCTCCAGTTAAAAAAAAAAAACAACTAAAAATGCCAACAAAATATTTCTGTAGAACATAGAATTCTAGCTTAGCTGTTTATCCAGTATCTGGCTTTTCTTTGGAGTGTCCAGATAAGAAATCATTAAGGTCATATAGAATTTAAACACTCGTTCTTCAAATTTAATATTCTGGACTAATTAATTCTGTGTTAACTCCTGATTTTCATCTGTTATTATTTGCCTCCTTCATGACTTCAGTTTGTGTCCGCGTTCGTTTCTTGACAAGACGTAGCTAAGGGGGAAACCAAGCCCAGAGGAAACACAGTCATCAGAGACTGTAACATCTCTCTCCTGCTTGTCCCCGGAGCAGCCTGCGTACACTCATGGTCTCCTCTGACATCTTTACTTGGGACTCAACATGTTGCTCTACTTTCGTGACCACCATCTATCTCTGTTTTCCCTGGTATGGTTGGTGTGTGTAGTCTTCACAGTGTTCTTATGAGGACTGTGAGAAAGTTTAAGGAGGACTATGATAAATGTTTGGAATATAGTCTACTAGAATTACAGAGCCACTTTTTCTTACATACAACGCTTCACCTCATTTGATTTTCCCATCATTTCTCCTTCCTTTCTCTTACATCTGTAGTTTGTTTTTCATTTATCTGCTGGGTAGGACTTTGACCTGATCCACTCGGGCTGTTTAAGCACTCTCCTGACCTCCTGGCACATTTTTCAGTTTAAGCTATAAGGATTTAGATCGTAAATTGACTACTCACCAATATTAACCTTATTTTTGAATGGAAGTTGGCAGAAGAAAAAACCTGTAATTCACAGATGAAGTTTTTAAAATGAAAGCTCAGGTGGGAAACACTGATTCACACAGTAAATAATTCTATGTGCAAAATAATCTATTGAAATTGAATATGTTTATATTATAAAACTTGGTCCCCTTGTCATACTGGCTAAGGATATTGACACTATCAGAAAAAATTGCATTGTGCCTTATTAATATGCTACTTTATAATTCTGCAACAGTTTCATGTAACTCCTAGTAGAGTTGGGGTGTTCTCATGAAGGAAATCGTGACTGCCAGCTCTGTAATGCCACATCTTCTTTCTTGCATCTGGAAAGCTTGCCTGTCATGCAATACAGTCAAGCTATTAGAGCTAAACCCTTAGAGTTGTTTCCAGGGGAAAATTCACTATGTGGCAATATATGGTCCCACATTATAAACTTTTGTGGTCAGGAAAAAGGATATTCAGACAGGCCAAAATGCTAATGGAATTTAAGATGGTTGAGGGCTGAAGAAACCCATTAGATTTGGTGGGTGGAGGTTAGCAGGAGAAAGACTACTTCCTACTCTGAGACAAGAAAGGAGAAAGATATAAATGCAAGGGCATTCGAAGGTGGAAAAATCAGTTTTCATTGTATGAGTAAAAAAGAAAGAGCCAGTGTAGGAGATGGGACAGATGGACCAAGAGAGAAATGCCGGCAGCCTCTCAGTGCCAAGCTGAGACTGAAATTCCAGTGCCCAGCACGTTTAGTCATTTGCAAGTGAGTAGTTAAGTTTTCTCCCTTCCTTATCTTTGACACTTAGGTATACACATTTCAGGGATTCTTGTCATGTGACTCTGCCTGTGTGTCTTCAACTTAGTTTATCTTGCTGCATAATATTCACACATACCAATTGCCCACATTGTAAGATAAAGAGAGTTCCTTAATGCTTTTCTTATATTAGGAAATGTACAGTCAAAAATGATTTCTTATTTTTCAAACTTGCAACTTTAAGACTAGTCACAGATCCTCCTAGTATAAAGCAATTTAGAAAAGAGGGGGGAAAAAGGACACCAATCATTATTCAGTACATAGCAATGTGCTAGCACTGTGTGAAGTAGCTGATGAAATCTTCATGCCACACAGTGGGATACATATGCTATCCTTAGAATCTGATAAATGTTTCAGAAGGTAAATGGCAGAGATAGAAAATGAATATAGGCCTAGACCCATGGTTTTTACATTGTTCCATACTTTGTCAGAGGCAGTACTGAAAGCAAAATCCCTGGAATTTGACAGATGAGTAATTTAAGACAACATTTTAGAGGGAAAGACTGCAGTGTGTTTGGGGTTCAACTGAAGTCATTGTTAGCTAGAGTTGAAAAATGAAAGAAAAATAACAAGATAAAGGACCAGCATAAGGTTAATCTGAAATAGATTTGTGCCACCATAGGCAGTTTCAGTGTACATACACAGGTCACACTATCTAGTAACCATCTTGGTGTCCATTAAAAACTAAATCAGATGTTCATTTGTAGCAGCTTTTTGACCCCAGAAGAAAAGGACATGGACTGAGATGGTGGATATTCCATGATCTGGTTTTTTCTTTGGAGTTTTGAATCTTTGTCATGAAGTGTGATTGTTGGAAAACTCTCTAGAGTTCGTCTATATAACCCTTTTTATTTTAAGATGCAAAAACTCAGAATCCTCACTCTGCTGAGACTGCTCATGTTACAGCACCCTATCTTAGATTTCCTCAGGCTCAACTTAATATTTCAAAATAATGCTTAGATGACATGATAGGCTCACTGCATGCCTTTCTATAATAAAGTATTTCTAAATCAAGAACTCAAATAATACTAACAAAGATGTTTCATTAAGAATTTAAGTTCTGTTCCTTCAAACATTAATTGAATCTTCTGACTTAACCATAGGTATTCTTTACTAAATATTATTGGGCTTTTGGAAGTCTGAAATATTCTTTTAATAGTTTAAATTCGAAGATACATCAAATAAGTGGGAACAAATGCTATTGGATATTATTATAGTCTTAAAGATTTTCTTTTTTTTTTAATGATGCTTTCAAGTTCATGTACTGAAAGAAATGATTGAAATGTTTCACTCTAATTTTCCAGAGTTTGATGTGAAGAGCTTCTGTAAGATCCTGGGACCCCTATCCTACTCCAAGATCAAACATTTGCGTTTGGATGGCAATCACATCACCCAAACTAGTCTGCCGCCTGATATGTATGAATGTCTACGTGTCGCAAATGAGATCACTGTTAATTAATGTCTACTGATTCCAATTACATTGAGGTGTAGCCTGGAACAGCAGTTTATGGTTATGTTTATTTGTGTGTCAGTTTTTATGGTATTCGTTTTTTGTTGCTGTTTATTACTTTCATAAATTTCTAATTCTAAGGGGAAATGTTTTGTAAACATTTTACTACTTTTTTAAAAGAGAAGATGAAGGGCAGGCCTATTTCATCAGAAGCACAGACACACACACACACACACACACACACACCTTGACAAGAAACTTAATGCTTTATTTGTAAATTTAGTGTTTTTTACATCTCTACTGTCAAATGATGTGAAAAGCTTTTTACTGGTTTCATGAAAGTCAGTCAAGTTTTATAATTTCTAAATCTTAACTTAATGTGCCAAAAAGCATGGATTACATGCATATGGATGTTTACAGTCCTGAAGCAAATTATCTCAATGCTCAAATGTTCACATTTCAATGTTCAAATTTGTTTAGCTGAAAAATAGATGGTAAATTTTGAGACCAATGATTCTGCAAAATAATAGACAAAATTCATGAAACTACATATACTTACAGCAGTATTTTTAGTGTTAAGAATATATATATACTTACCTAATGAAACTTTTCTTTTCTAGAATTATGTTTCACCCTAAGTCATGTGTATGTTTCTTTTTGATTATTTGCATGTTATGTTTAACAAGCTAATAGCAAAATAAAACATAGCAAATGGCATCACTGTGTTTGATTTCTTGTGAAATTCATATCTCTCCAGTAAAAATAGATAAAATAATAGATTATAATTTTAAAAATCTCTGGCCTGAAATATTTTGCTTATGTTAAATAGAATTTTTCATTAACTAGATTATCTGCTTAGAGCATCCACTTGTAAAGAGTCTTTAAATACATCTTACAATATGTACTTGAAAGTGTGCAGATCCCAGGGGTGTCCTATAATATAACTCAGTTCTGACACCATGTGCCTAGAGATGGTGTCAGATTGTCCAGGCTAAATGTTCAGTCTTACAGTACTGCCTTCCCTCCCCACTCATATGCCAGTTATAAAGCCCAAGTTGTTACATCTTCTTCTGACCATGCTCCGTCATTAAGTCGTGTCCGACTCTTTGCGACCCCATGGGCTGTAGCCTATCAGGCTCTTCTGTCCATGGGATTCTCCAGGCAAGAGTACTGGAGTGGGTTGCCTGGCTGTAAATCAGAGGTTCCCCCCCACCCCCCAGACTTGAGGAATATGCTAAAGTGGCTCGCAGAACAGGAAAGCTCTTTACTCACTAGATTATTAATTTAATATAATGAATATGCTTCTCCAAGCATAGGCCGCTCTCCCCAAATTTCCACAGGTTCACCAATCAGAAAGCTGTTCCGATTTTGTCCTTTTGGGTTTTTATGCAGGCTTCATTTCATAGTCATTGGGCATTGGCAGTTGAACTCAGTCTCTAGCACCTCTGCCCTCCCAGGAGGTGAGGGAGAGGAACTGAAAGTTCAGGCACTCTCAGGATGTTTTGGGGTCTCTTATCAACCAGTTCCCCTCCCCCCACTTAGGTTACCTAAGAGCTTTCCAAAATCACTTATTAACATAACAAAAGATAGCTTTATTGCTCTTATTCAGGAAATTCCAAAGGCTTTAAGAGTTTTGAGTCAGAAACCTTGGGGTAAGAACCAAATATATAGGTAAGAAATATACTTTAGTCATCTGAATGACTAAAGTATATTTCTTGTTAATCACAGTATTACAATATTTAAATCTCACAACTTCCTTGGATATTTGTCATTATTTCCATTCCTGCTGGTTTCACTGATTTATACACAGTGACACTCTATTAAATAAAAAGCAGCTATAAGATCTCAGCAATCACTCACTGGTTGTAAGCAAAAATGGCCAATCACTCCCAGGACTGAAAATGTTGAATATATATAAATGTTTATGAATATGAGATTTAAAAGATCACTTTATCTTGAAACCAATATATTTCTAACGTAAACTTAAGAGTTTATAATGCAGAAAAGGATATCCATGTTTCTATACAATGGGGAACCATAAGGCATATAACTTATAACTTCTACCTCACCTAGTTAACAATAAAGCATATGTTTGGAGCCAAATGTGCAGTCAAAGATCATTCATCCATGGAAAAGCACATAATAGTCTCAAAGGAGTCTAAAACAAAGGCAACATTTCTCTAAAGGATTAATACATTTTAACAGAACATTTTTAGAGAACTCTATCTTGTGGTAAAATGGCTTATCATCAAAGGACCATTATCAACTATCATTATCTGGCAGACTGATGTATGACATGAATATTGTTTTGTTGTTTAGTAGCTAAGTCCTGGACGATTCTTTGCAGCCCCATGGACTGTAGCCCACCAGGCTCTTCTGTCCATGGAATTCTCCAAGCAAGAATACCAGAGTGGGTTGGCATTTCCTTCTCCAGGGGATCTTCCCAACCCAGAGACAGGTATATTATGTAATTCTTAAAGTGGTTGACAAGGACAAATTAAACATGCAATGACATTTCTTGCAGAAGCATCTGAGGACTAGTTAGATCCTGTTTGGGGACAGGCGCCTCCCCTTTCTCGAGGCCAAACCCCATCTCTCCAGGGCAGAGCTGGAGGAGGCAACATACTGTTTGCTCTTTCATGCATTGTGACAGACTTAGGGAGGAAGAGATATTGGAGACTCTTTATTTGCTCTTCTCTCTTCCCTTCCTCAACTCTCACACCAGTTTCTGTAATGCTTTCCAACCTCTCAAGTGTATAATCAGCATGTTCAGATGCTTTTCTAAATGTAGATTACCAGCACAATGCCCCAGATATGCAGACCCGGTAAGTCATGCAACATAGGATTCCACCTTTTTAAGGAGCATAGGGATTCTTATACTGGTGGTCAGCAATACACATCTTTAGAAACACTGAGTTAGTGAGATCCAGTCATTGAAATCCGAAACAGTTGAAAAGAAGAAACATCCTCTCTAGGGAAGCAGAGCAGAAGAAAGCATGTCATTTGCAGCATATATACATGAGTAAAATATTATTTTTTCTGTATTTTAATTTATTTACGCCCTCATCTGTGAGCAAGGAATAAAAATTGTAACTTCATGAAGATAATGTACATCACTTCTGCCTCAAAACTAACTCGAGTGTCTTCATAGATATTTCTTTCCTGCCTGTGCTCCTTTCCCTCTAAGCAAAGGTATCTATCAAGAGAGACAGCTTAGAATTTAGTTTGATTAAATGTTCAGGGAGGTGCCTAGAGGAAGAAAGTACTTAGGGGAAATGGTCAAAACAGGGTGAATTTAAAATAGGAACTTCCTTGACTATCTCACTAACAAAAGTGATTCTGATCTTGTCTTCTTCTGGATAAACAACGCTATGTGTGGATTAAAGCAATTATGCATGTGAATTATTTTTTACTAAGACTGATTTGCTGGAGAATTAATGATAGACTGTAAATAGGGCAGATAGTAGGGAACTGGGGGTAAGGAAAATGAGAAAAATCCTTCAACATCTCCATTTGAAAATCGATGCTAAGTCATGCCTTTATGGTGGAAGAGAACTATGATGTACTTGAGTTTTGAGGTTTGTGAGGAATTATCATGCCCTAATAAGTACAAAAATACAGATGGAAGATAGACCACTAAATGAGCCAGAGGAATGTTGATTTCTTAGTTAAAAGTTCTTCTACTGGTAATAGCTGTTTTCAGAAATACTGGAGAGTTTAAAAGACTGGTTTTATAAAGGACTATGAATTTTTTTCCTTGTGATCTTTTAAGGTTTGGGTTCCGGTTTTTTGTAGAGCTGTAATTTTATCATAATGATGGCCTTAGATTTTTTTCTTTGGTTGAATTTTGCAACAATCATGTAAACTTTTTTACCATTGTTCTCACAAGTAAAAAAAGTAAATGCTCATTTGAGTTAAAGTGAACTCTAAAGGAACTTTACTACCAGGAACTAAATATGTATGTAAAATAACAATGTTATCAAATTTAAAGTAGACATGCTGTGCATGCAGGCTGAGTCACTTAAGCTGCGTCTGACTGAGTCTCTATGAACCGTAGCCCACAAGGCTCCTCGGTCCAGGCAAGAACACTGGAGTGGGTTGCCATGGCTTCCTTCAGGGGGCCTCCCCAACTCAGGGATCAAACTGGCATCTCTTAAGTCTCCTGCACTGGCTTTACCACTAGCTGCACCTGGGAAACCCAGGCATGCTCTGCTGCTGCTGCTGCTAAGTCACTTCAGTCATGTCTGACTCTGTGCGACCCCATAGACGGCAGCCCACCAGGCTCCCTTGTCCCTGGGATTCTCCAGGCAAGAACACTGGAGTGGGTTGCCATTTCTTTTTCCAGTGCATGAAAGTGAAAAGTGAAAGTGAAGTCACTCAGTTGTGTCTGACTCTTAGCGACCTCATGGATTGCAGCCCACCAGGCTCTTCCGTCCATGGGATTTTCCAGGCAAGAATACTGGAGTGGGGTGCCATTGCCTTCTCCGAGACATGCTATAAGTACATGAAATAGAAATGATTTTTTAAAAATATCTAGCTGGGTATATTTGTTCACTCACTCACGCATTCAGTAGATTGTGTTTCCTAAAAAGGTATAAAAAACTGAACTGCAACACATGGAAGGAAAAGTAGAAATTTAGACAATAGGAGTGAGGTCCCATGTATCTTTATTTCACTTTGTTAATCCCTGCTTTCCACTTCTACTGTGTTGGTATAGTTAAAACTACATGACACTGGCATAAAAACAGATGTACAGCCCAACTGAACAGAATAGACAGCCCAGAAATAAACCCTTGCACTAACGGCTAAATGGTTTTTGACAAGGGTACCAAGACTGTACAAGAGGGGGAAAAAACAACCCCTTCAAACAAGTTTTGCTGGAAAAAAAAAAACCCAATAACTGAATATTAACATGCTAAAGAATGAAGCTGTACTCTTATACCATACATAAGATTTTACTCAAAATGGATTAAAGATCTAAGTATAAAATATAGAACTGTTAAACTCCTAGAAAAAACAGAGGAAAAGTTTCAAGGCAATTAGGTTCGGCAATGATTTTTGATTATTTAAAAAAAATTGCAGACATCAAAATTAAAACATAGATCAAAAGGACTACATCTAACTTAAAAGCTTTTGAATGTCTAAAGAAACAAGCAGCAGACTGAAAAAACAAACTATGGAAAGGAAGAAAGTAACTGCCAATCACTTATTTGATTAGAAGTTAATATCCAGAATGCAATAGGAACTTCCACAAATCAACAGTAAAAACAACAAATCTCCAAATAGTCTGATTTAAAAAATGGTTGAAGCATGCAAATAACCAATAATCACACTAAAAGATGCTCAACATCACTAGTCATTAGAGAAATACAAAAGAAAACCTCAATGAGATACTACTTCAGTAATAGAATGGTCATTTTCAAAACAACAGAAAAAAAATAAGTCATTGAGGATGCCGAGAAGTTGGATACTTGCACAGTGGGAATGTAAAGCCACGACAGAAAAGAACTATGGAGGTTCTTCATACAATAATATCTAATGGTATATATTAGATATACCATTATATATCTAATATATACCATTATATATATCTAAGATATACCATTATATATACCAAATATATCTAACATATGCCATTAGATATTGTTGTATGAAAGACAACTTGAAAAGACCCTGATGCTGGGAAAGACTGAAGGCGGAAGGAGAAGGGGACAACAGAAGATGAGATGGTTGGATGGCATCACTGACTCAAAGGACATGAGTTTGAGTAAACTCTGGGAGATGGTGATGGACAGGGAGGCCTGGCGTGCTTTGCATTTCATGGGATCACAAAGAGTTGGACATGACTGAGCGACTGAACTGACTGAACTGAACCTAATACATATTTTGTATCTTAAATTTTATCCTCTCAACATTCCTACATATTTGATATATCGTAAAATTACAGTGAAGAAACTGAGGAACAAAGAGTTAAGCTAATTTGCCAGGATAATAAATGATATCTAGAGATTTCTCAAGACCGCAAACTAGAGAGCATCCTTTCTTCTTCTCTTACTCTTACACCTCACATTCAGTTCATCAGAAATTTCTAATGAAAAAGCCACCAAAATGCATACCAAATCTCTCCATTTCTTCCCATCTCCACTTCTACCTCCCTACTGCAAGCTTCCCTGGTGGCTCAGTCAATAAAAGAATCTGCCCGCAATGCGGGAGACCTGGGTTTGATCCCTGGGTTGGGAAGATCCCTTGGAGGAGGGCATGGCAACCCACTCCAGTATTCTTGCCTGGAGAATCCTCTTGGACAGAGGAGCCTGGCGGGCTGCAGTCCATGGGGTTGCAAAGAGTCGGACATGGCTGAGTGACTAAGAACACAGTGCAAGCTTCAGTTGATCTGTCCTGAACAACTGCAGGGTTTCTAACTAATCTTTCAGCTCCCTCTCTTCTGCTATGGGTTGATTTCAGTTCAGTTCAGTTCAGCTCTGTCACTCAGTCGTGTCCAACTCTTTGCGACCCCATGAACTGCAGCACTCCAGGCCTCCCTGTCCATCACCAACTCCCAGAGTTCACCCAAACTCACATCCATCAAGTCAGTGATGCCATCCAGCCATCTTATCCTCTATCGTCCCCTTCTCCTCCTGCCCCCAATCCCTCCCAGCATCAGAGTCTTTTCCAAAGAGTCAACTCTTCTCATGAAGTGGCCAAAGTATTGGAGTTTAAGCTTCAGCATCAGTCCTTCCAAAGAACACTCAGGACTGATCTCCTTTAGGATGGACTGGTTGGATCTCCTCACAGTCCAAGGCACTCTCAAGAGTCTTCTCCAACACCACCTTCAAAAGCATCAATTCTTTGATGTTCAGTTTTCTTCACAGTCCAACTCTCACATCCATACATGACCACTGGAAAAACCATAGCCTTGACTAGAGGGACCTTTGTTGACAAAGGTCTCTGCTTTTGAATATGCGATCTAGGTTGGTCATAACTTTCCTCCAAAGGAGTAAGCATCTTTTAATTTCATGGCTGCAATCACCACCTGCAGTGATTTTGGAGCTCCCAAAAATAAAGTTTGAACCGTTTCCACTATTTCCCCATCTATTTGCCATGAAGTGATGAGACCAGATGCCATGATCTTAGCTTTCTGAATGTTGAGCTTTAAGCCAACTTTTTCACTCTGTTTCACTTTCATCAAGAGGCTTTTTAGTTCCTCTTCACTTTGGGCCCCTCCAAATATTCATATGGTGAAATACTAATCCCTAGTACCACAGAATAACCATATTTGGAGGTCCAGAGCTTATATTTTCAACCACTTCTAGCACTTTTCCTATCAGGTTTCCAGAGTTAGTTCTAGTGTGAGTTGCTTTGCTTCAAGGGTCAAAACATTGCTGAAAGATTTGGGCTGGGTAATACCCAAAGAAACTTTCATTCTAAAGTCCCTCATAAACTAGTAGATTCCTTGGCTTGAAATAACCTACTCAGAGATTACCTGGTATTTTTTTCTCCTCTGGGTGTTATTAAGATTCCCATTCTATATCAATTCAGTTTAAAATATTGCTGTTAAAAGATGAAGGAGAGGACTGGAGAGATCATTTGTTCTGCTAATTACACTTGGCCAGTGTTAATTCTTTTAAAGTAATTCTATTCCCCAGACAAATACACAGTCTGAAAAATTGGGGCCATTTTTATGGGGCCTGAGCATTTTGTTGATAGGAACATGGCTTTTCTTCTCTTTAGTTAGTAAGACTAAAGCTTTCCAAGATTTTACAATCACTTTTTCAATTTGTCAACTCACTGGCCAAAAAAAATTCCATCTGACTTCTCTTTTCTAGTTTTTGGCATTTTCCCAGAAAATTCTGGGATGAAGATTCCATTTCAAATTATTTTAATGGCCTTTAATCCTGGGTACAATCATCTTCATTCTAGGTTTATTACTAAAAACTCATTGGTCTATGAAAATAATGACCTTTATTGTCTAAGATGGAAATTAAAAGCACTATGACTTCATGGCTATTTGGATGTATGAATAGGTGTTCAAATGTCTTAGCCTTGAAAATGTCAAGACATTGTCCAAATTCTTAACCAAGACTTGCTTAAAAAAAAGATTATTTTAAAATTAAAAGAACTGGAAATCGAATGTCATTTGCCAAACTTTTTGATCATGGTTTAGATATCACAATTTAGATCATTTCAGTGAGAAACATTGCCTGGTGAATAAACTTCCAAATTTTAGCAGGAAAGATTGCCATCAATGCAAATAAATCACCACACTCAGAAGCTGATGTACCCACTTAAACTATTTTCCAGATACGTACTTTGTAAAACCCTTGGGGGAGAGTTTCTTGACTACTATAATCATGAGAACTACTTCTAACTCCTAGCTAGCACCATTTGCATTGCCGTTTCAGTTATTGCTAAGATCGGGGTTTCCTTGACTTTTACTAGCATTGTTTTAGCTGTTCTAGGCTAGCATTTTCCCTCTATCTTATTCTACAATTTTACAGTAGCTAAAAAGGTAATACTGTAAACAAACAAACAAACAAGAAAACCCTAAAAGCGAGCCAAACAAATGCCAGAAAGTAACTACAGCAATTTTAGCTTATCTTTTTGTAATAGGAATATTTTAAAATATTCTCAGTTTTAAACAGGGCAACCACTCTAAGTTCACTTTTATCTTTAGTCTTTCTTTATCCTTCCCCAGACGTGAGAAACCAGTAGAATTCGATTTCACTTAGACCTCGGTAAAGCAACTGGAGACAGACTTCAGTCTTATTTGTAACCATGATAGATGTCACAAAGGGTTTCTAATTCTCTCTTCAGAGATGAAGTATCAGGCAGCAGTCAGCCAGGTTCCAAATAATTCTTTTACTGCAAAAGTAAAATGCTTTCTTTGTTTCTCAAGTAAACCCATCTAGCAACTGCTGAACTGAAGTATTAAATGCACAAATTCCAATAGCATGAGTCCAAGATCTGCCTCTATGAGAGAATGAGAACGTTTAACTTCTGATAAAAGAATCCTCTCTCACTTGTACCTTTTCCACCTCAAGTTTAGAGTGAGGAGGACAAAGCTGGAAGGTTTGATTATTCTCTTGGAATGAAAGCTGTGATGCTCCCTGCTCTCTCTCTTGCCCCTCCTCTTCTTTCTCTTTTTCTTTCCTTTGTTATTATTATTTACTTATTTAATGTTTTTGGCTGTGCTATACGAAGGCTTTCTCTAGCTGCGATGTGTGGAAGCTACTCTATGTTAGGGTGCAAGGGCGTCTTATCTCGGTGACTTCCCTTGTTCCAGAGCATAGCCTCTAGGCCCATGTGCTTCAGCAGTTCCCGTGTGCGGATTCTAGGGTGGGTGGGTTTCAGCAGTTGCAGCTCACAGGCCCTAGAGCCCAGGCTCAGTATTCGTGGTGCATGGGCTTAGCTGCTCCATGGCATGTGGAATCTTCCAGACCAGGGATCGAGCCCATGTCTTCTGCACTGACAGGCAGATTCTCACCCACCGAGCCACCAGGAAAGTCTTTTTGTTCTTCTTTCTCTCCTTCCTCCTTTCTCCATCCTCGTTCCTCCTTCCTTCCTCTTCCTCCTCCTCTTCCTTCCCTTCTACTTTTCTCTGCCAAAGACAGTATAATGTAAGAATGTAAGCTATGGCAACAAACATAAACAGCGTTGATAAAATATATGATTCAATTTATTTTCAACCCAAATAAGCTACTTAAAAAAATCACTAACAGTGTTACTTAAAACCCTCATATAATTACCTTCTTTAAATATCATGAGATTTCCATGACGTAAATCTTTGTCCTTATTTTACACACCAGGAATTGGAGGCTCAGGAAAAACTAGCCAAGTTTCATACAGATGGTGAAATCTGCAGCTGAGGTTTAAACACAGATCAGTCTCATCCAAAAGACTATGAACGATTCGGTAGACATTCACACCCATTTTTGAAAGGAAGAAAATGAAGCAAAGTTTCCTGGCTAAGTAGGTGGTTTAATACAGCAGAAAAAACACTCAGTGGGAATGGGTTATAGTCATGGTTATGCCACGAAGTATCTAGTTGGGTGATTACTTCTTTGATCTTTGTTATCTTCATACCTAAATCAAGAAGACTGGAATAAATGACAGGGCTTCTTTGGAGCTCAAAGATTTTGTTATTTTTAACTGATTCAAGGCCACAGAGCTAGACTTTGGGATTTCCAGGTAACCTGACTATCTCAGTATTCTTCCAGTTTATTGTTCCCCTTGATGAGAAGGAACCAGAGACACAGGCAACCCGGGTAATTGCAGGAAGCAGGGCTAGACATGCGCCATCCTGCAAAGGAGGCAGAGGCAGACTCTGGCTCATCCTGGGTCGTTACCCCTTTGCCTATGGTTTCCAGACTGTCCATTCAGTCTCCAGGACCTTATCCTACCTGAAGGCTGCTCCGGGGAACTGAGAAGGAAAACGCAGATAGAAAGTAACCCATAGGCTTGTCTCAGTTCTTATACTCTTGAGAAGAAGGGTTACTCAGCTTTGTAGATACAAACAGGTCTCTTCCTCTAGGTCTCGGTGGCCCCTGCCGCAGGCTGAGGCAGGGTATTGAAGTCAGGTTGGGATGGTGAGAACACCAGGGCCGAGCCACTGGACCAGAGCTCAGCAACCAGCCCCTGGTTCTTCGACTCTGCAGAAATGAATGCCCACAAAGACAGAAAGCAGGGAAACAAAGCATTTACTAGGAGAAAAAGAGTACAGTATATGTGGATAGATACGAGGGCAGGCTCAGAGTCACTGAGTTGCCCTCCTGGCAGTTTGAATCACTTTTATGGGGCATTTCTTCCAGGGTTTCCTTTGACAAACTATTTTTATTTGCCTTGCCCTAAGTCCGTATTTAGTATTTATCAGGAACCTCCCATGTGAGCGTGTTTGTCTCTTAGCCAAAACGGATTCCAGTAAAGAGGCCTACGGGTAGTGCCCAGGACTTATCATGAGGTGACGCCGTGACTCTTCTTGACCTCCAAGGAGCCTTTCTGTGCATGCGGAGTCAGGGAGGTCTCCTTAACCCTGAGAATGAGGAATGTGTGGTCTTTTATCTCTTATCTGGGCAGGGGCCAGTCTCCCCCCATCATCCTGCTTTGATGGAGTTTCTGCTCTTAAGGAATTTTGTCCACAGGGGAGGAGCTGTTCGGCCCAAGGCCCATCTGTCTCCTGCCTCACTCTTTCCTTAGTTCACATGGCCAGTCCTTACTATTGTACTTACTCTTTCCCAATGACCTCACCCCTACAGAAATTTCTCACCCGTGTAATAAGCATCCTCTGCCTTCTATGGTGATTCCTGATTTTACTATGCCCTGAGATGAGTCAGTAATACTCTTTCCTTTAAATACAAAACTTCCAAAGTTTTGTTTGTTTGTTACATATTTGCTTATTTGTTTTCTCTTCCTTTCCTATGCAAATAACCCTGGTATCCTTCTAAAGAATCTCCTTCTATGTTTAAACTAGCCAGAATTGATTTTGATAATAACTCAAGCTAAATTGATTCAGGATAGTGGACTTCTTCACATCTTTATAAAAAGTATCCTTGCTCAGATTCCCTTAACTAATTTATGAAATCTCTCAACACATCTTGTCTTGTTCTTCCACACCTGTCATCAGCTAATCTATATTGTCATTGTTCAGTCACTAAATCCTGTCTGACTCATTGGAATCCCATGGATTGCAGCACACCAGGCTTCCCTGTCCTCCACCGTCTTCTGCTTTCCTCAAACTCATGTCCTTTGAGCCAGTGTTCCATCCAACCATCTCATCCTCTGTTGCCCGTTTTCCTGCCCTCAGTCTTTCCCAGCATCAGGGACTTTTCCAGTATGTCTGCTCTTCGCATCAGGTGGCCAAAGTATTGGAGCTTCAGCTTTAGCATCAGACCTTCCAGTGAATACTCAGAGTTGATTTCCTTTAGGATTGATTGGTTTGATCTCCTTGCTGTCCAAGGGACTCTCAAGAGTCTTCTCCAACACCACAATTCAAAAGCATCAATTCTTTCTCTCTAATATGTATTATTTATTTGCATTTTCTTCTTATTGTTTTGTCCTTAACAGGATACATGTTTCACAGAGGCAGATATTTCAGTCTTGAATCACCAGGGCCTACAATACTCCTGGCACATATAAGCCACTTTGTAAATATTTGTTGGCTGCATAGACATTTATGGCACCAAAGTACTGGGGTATCGTTTATATCCCTTACTGAGGACACTGAATCTCCTAATAATAAGCTGTTCTTCTTTCTCTTCTTTTCTCTTCTTTATCTCTCTCTCTCCTTTTTTCCACAAGGCCAAACTGCTGGTTAGTTCACCTTTGCAAACTGACAGATTTTTAAGATGATACAGAAGAAAATTTTCCCTGCTATACATGTATCTAGGGCTTACCATTCTCACCTATCTAATAATACAGAATAGAAAAATAAGGTTGAGGTGTGGGCTTGGAGAAAACTCAGGCTGTCTTCAGTGTTGTTAGCCTCTGTTGTCTGATCTTCCACTTGGGCCAACACTGTCAAGCAGCAAAGTAATGTTGGGCTTAAAAACCCATTTCAAAGAAATTTGCGTTCGTAAGACCTTGACGTCTGCACATTATTCTCCAGATGCCTGAGGTGGAGAAGAGCAGTGGAATGCAGGACACACAGAGACAGGGTGAGCCCTTGGTCTTGGCCATCGTTTAATGTCTTTTTCTCCTTGGATACAGGAAATTGAAAAGTTAAGAGAAAAGATCAATGCTAAGAAAATATAATAAACAGAAACAACTTGATGAAGATTCCTTATTCCACCTGTAATTCATCAGATTTTCTCACATTGTTTTTAAAAATGCACCAAGACGTTCCATTCAAAGAAGTAAGTTCACTGTTAGTTTAATATAAATGTGCACAAATTCTAGATGACACAAAACTTTTTTCTTTTGTTCTGTGAGATCCTTCATAGTGCTGTTTATCCTTTCTGTCAGGAGCCACAATAGGATCAGTAAATTGTGACATTTAAATCAGTTTTACTGATTATAGGAGAAAAATGGAACATCTGCAAAATCTCTTTAAAAAAAAACCTTTTCACAGATTAACTGGCCTTGCTTTTTATGTTTTTGACTAGAGAGTAAAGAAATTTTGTGATCTTGCATCCTAATGATTAGTTAAGAGAAGTATCAGAAATATATTTAGGTGTTACCAAGGGCCCATAGTTTCTTATGAGCTCTTTCTGATCTAAAGGGCATTTCTTTTTATTAGTTTACTCCGTCTGGACTGAAATCTTTGATTCCTTAGCACCACCTCTCCATTCTCTATCCCAGCTCTCTCCCTAGTCTCTGAGGAATGGATCCTTGTAGAATCTTCTTAGAAGGGACAAAATATCATCACTTAAAGACACCTGAAAAAAATAAAAGCACATGAAGTTATCAACTTAAGTTGTAAAATGTGATGTGGTCTAGACATTCTCAGATATTATAAAGATTATATGTTTTTAATAAAAGTCAACATTATTGATATCTCATGACAAAAATCCTGCCATGGCTAAGAAATTTGAGTCCTTATGATTATCTACTCTAAAATGTTAAAGGAGAAAGAGAAGTTCTGAAGTGCTTAATGCAAATCATTTTCATGCTCTGTAGTTCCCTCCAACCCACATTTCATGCCCTGGAGAACCTCCCT
Source organism: Procapra przewalskii (assembly GCA_006410515.1). NCBI lineage: Eukaryota > Metazoa > Chordata > Mammalia > Artiodactyla > Bovidae > Procapra > Procapra przewalskii. The sequence goes on along the minus strand of SJYF01000097.1, from coordinate 3,263,226 downwards.
GGCTCAACACTGATTGACTGAATGTAGTATCCAGTGGGTATTATCAGCAGTAATTCTAATGCTTCTTTAAAAACCTAGTTTGACCCTTCAATACTCTTAATTTATTATACTTTCTCAAGCCCATGTCTAAATGCTTTGGTGGAGGTTGGGGGGGGATTTAAATGCCACTTTTTCTATAAAAGTCTTTATTGTCTCCCATCATGAAATCAAATCATATTCTCTTTCCCTGAACTTCTTTCCTTCCAGCTGTCCCTCTCCCTACACTTCCATTGCTTTCTTTCTTCTTCTCTCTTCTTGATCTGAGTCCTGTGACATTCCCCACAATCTCATGCCACATACCCTTTAGAATTTTGCATTAAGTTTGTTTATTTATCTCTTCTCCACCTCTTCGGAAGATGAGTTCTGTGGGAGAGGTGTTTATCTCCATCTATTCAGATGATTACTGAAGGTAACACTTTTACCAAAAAGTGTTCTTGGCTTGTAGACAGATATAAGGTGGCTTCACACCTGCAACTGATATCTGCTAAAAGTGCCAAAGCATCTGTTGTGCTGGATGGTGGGAAAAGAGGAAAGTTTCCTTTCTCCATACCCAGGGAACAAGCTCATGATAACAAAGAAGCCAGCAAAATGAATTAACACTAAAGACCAATTAATATCTTTTGCAAAGATATTTGTAAGTTTCCCAAGAGACAGATGCAATGCCTAGAAACGGGGATCCTGTCAACGCTGGAGCTGACAGTTTGCCGACAGTGGACCCCTCCCAGCCCGAGGGGCTTTTAAAATGGATTGTCATGATAGATTCCATCTGGTGAAAATGGAAAGAAAACCATGCAGGTTTTTCATTACAGTCCCCACATTGGCATAGCAGCCAATTGGCAGAGGGTACATTCAAGGTTTCTCATTTTTCTCTCCCTTCTCATAAGCTATGGAAAGTTCTAAATTTTAAAGGACAACAAGGCTATATTTCAGAGGTGACAGAGTGAAATTCTATGCTGTTCTTTCTACCTCAAGCTTAAGTAACTCTTTAACAACTGATTATTCTATAGCTAAAGAAAAGTCCTCAGCTTTGACTACTTCTGCCACAGGCCCTGGTCTTTCTGGAAGCATAAAGGGAGAAAAATGTGGTTGATATCAGGGAGCACATTTTAATTAAAAAATATATAGAACAAAAACTTGCAGAGTGTTTTGCTTGAATAGTCTGAATCAGTGTCACCGTGACATCATGATAAAAGTACAGATTTCTAGGCTCCATTTCAAATTTACTAAGTCACATTCTTTGAAATGGAAGCTTTGGGACGTGAAAATTGGACAAGTTCCCTGGATTATTCTAAATTTTTTAGGTAAGGGTGTGGAAGAATATTGAAAGTTTCTAGAAAAAAATCTTCATTTAAAGATATGCTTCCTTTTTAACTTTTTAGATGCTTTATAAAGGATATTATTATTAAAAATTGAATTTAAATCACAGTTCTGAGAGTTTAGAGAAGGGTAAAGTGTGAATTTAAAATTACTTTGAAATACATTCCCTAATGCTCATAGAGTGAATAAGTTAAAACCATTGCAATTAGGTGGTCTTTCAAGGACTCAAAAAGCCAAAAAAATCAAACATATTTGCATAAAGATTATGGATTTGAGTTAAAGCCCTAGAAATGATTGGAGTAGGTTGTCAACTTATGAAACCAACAGCTTGGAGGCTTTTTGAGTAGTGGAAAATGAATTTCACAGTGAAAATATTTATTGTCCTTTGGCTGAAAATATTATCTGAAATTAATTTGTTTGGCTTGGGAGAAATTTGTGAAATGTATAGTGAATTATGTAGCCAGTTCTTTTTTAGATTAATAATATTTCAAATAAAATCTGCAATACCCTACCTGAGGGGAAAAACGCTTAGTGGCAAGTACTCCTAGCCAAGTCACATTAGATTCCAATAACTTTGCTTTACTTTACAAGAATTCTTTTTCTATAAAATGTGTATGCTTGTTCAATTTTCCCTTGGATTTTTCTTTTTTTCTAACAATTCTCTTTAGTCAAATCCCAAGCAGATGTAAGAACAACTTTGACTATGATGGAAAATATACAGAGGTGAGAATAATAACAATCATGTCATTTGGGTACAGATTAAAAAAATTTTTTTGAAGTATGGTTAAGTTACAATCTGTTCATTTTTACTTTTTAAAAATTTTATTTTATTGTATACAGATCTCTCTATAAACAAAACAATGCTTGAGCTCAATATAAACTTTCAAGTGAATGTGAAGAAACTATTTTGTAGTTTTGTGGGGCCCTAAATGGGAAACCTTAAAAAGAAAGGGGCTAGCTTTGTGGTTGAAAACCTAAGATGGCACCTGGCGGAAGAGATGGGGGCGTGGTCTATGTTGTTTGTAAAAGTTTTTTGATTGGCTCTCTTGATTTCCGTGCACGTAAACAGCAGGTGATCTCCATACTGTTACTGTTACTGGCTCAGTCGTGTCCTACTCTTTGCGACCCCATGGGCAGTAGCCTACCAGGATCCTCCCTCCATGGGATTCTCCAGGAAAGACTACTGGAGTGGGTTGCCATTTCCTTCGCCAGGGGAATCTTCCTGACCCAGGGATCGAACCTGGGTCTCCCGCATTGCAGGCAAACGCTTTAACCTCTGCGCTACCAGGGAGACTCCTGTTATAATGAAGGTACATGACGATTTTACCTTTAACGTGATTGGTGCAACTATGGAAAGTCCCTCTTAAACCCCCCCTGTTTGCCTATATAAGCTGGGAGTTTGGGGCAATAAAGCAGAACTGCTCAGAAAGAACCCCTGTCTCTCGAACGCCCCGGGGGGGCTGGGTTGGTGGACAGCGGCTCACCTCTCCTCAGGACCCCTCGGCTTTGCTGAGGGAAGTTCCACTGCCTCTCTCTTTCTGCGGAGTGCCCCCCACATAGTTTGAGGTGGCAAGGAAAAATATATTTTGAAACTCAATGTTGAGGGGCTTCCCTGGTGTTCCAGTGGTTAAAACTTCACCTTCCAATGAAGGAGATGTGAGTTTGATCCCTGATCAGGAAGCTAATATCCCACATACCTCTTGGCCAAAATTCCAAAGCATAAAACAAGTAATATTGTAACACATTCAATAAAGACTTTAAAAAGGATCCATATAAAAAAAATATTGAAAAAGAAAATCTGAAGTCTAGCAGTCCTCTTGCTGAGGTGCTAAGTCCAATTTCAGTATGGAAAGACTGTGCACAGACATTTCTGAAGGCTTCAGGCTGAAATCAGAACCTGCGCTATCTCAGGTGGCCCAGTTGATTATGTTTTCCCAGGTATTAGAAAGATAAGGTTTTACAAAATTTTAATTGGATAATGGTCTTTCCTTACTGGTTTAGTAAGGTAAACCCATCTTCATTAACAGCAATCTCCCACCCAAACTCTCTCACATGCACAAAAAGACCTTATGCAAGAAATAAGGTCTTCAGAATCAGCTGTGCCAGGGTGCTCAGCCACTCAGTCGTGTCTGACTCTCTCAGATCCCATGGACTATAGCTTAGGCTCCTCTGTCCGTGGGATTTTCCAGGCAAGAATACTAGTGGGTTGCCATTTTCCTTCTCTAGGGGATCTTCCTGACCCAGGGATCTAACTTGGGTCTCCGGTGGTGTTTCCCTCATTGGCAGAAACATTTCTTTACCACTGAACCACCTGGGAAGCCATCAAATTAAATAGACACAATTAAAATGATATGGTGTGTATCATTCCCTAGAATCTTCATAAAGCCAAATTGAGGAAAGACAGCTATTTGAATTAGATTTGAGGAAAAGTTTGTATGGTGTGACATTTCCATTATAAAAGGTAAGAACTATCTCAGAGAGGATTTATTCCAAGCTCTCTAATACCCTAGCACACAGTTTGTACTTACTGCATACAATTATTTCATAATAGCCTTAAAAACAAATTACGGCACAGAGATTTTGAATGGGATTATAACAAATTAGTCTTTGGGAGACTGAATAAATAGTGAATAAATGGATGGGGAAGTAGTTTGACATCTCAGTTCTTATGAAATATGACTATCTCTTCTCTATTATTTGTATCCTTTATAGCATTTAGCAACGTAAATGTTAACCTGAGTTGATCTAAATCTGAAGTACTGTGACATTTTTGGCTTAAAAACATGATTTAGTGGCCACGGAGTAAAAAACTGTCCCCAATATTACTTTCTATTCATATCTTTTACACTTTTTTTTAAAAAATACACAACACACAGCTTACGTTAAGGTCATTAGATACTGCCATGAAATTCTAAATTAATTACAAGAAAAGTGGCCAAAGATGATGATCATTTAAAAATCTTTATTTTCCTTGAACTTTCTGTGGCATTGAACATTAATGGGTAATTTGTAATAAAATTTAAATACATGAAAAATCTTTCTTTTTATTCTTGTTTCTTACTCACACAAGTTATTTTTCCTGCTTTCTCTTTAGTTCATTTAAATGCTACTTCATTTGTATTCTCATCCTGAAAAGAAACAAAATTACACTACATAAAAATTGCAAAAAAACCAGCATGATCCTGAGGGGTACAAGATTAGTGATGAGATTTTTAATGCAAAAAGATAGTTAATAACTTTTCATTTAGACTACTAGCAAGTACCTTTTAAAAAACTGGATGAAGAACAAAAGGTATCTGTTTCAACCTTTCACAGCCTAAGTGCAATCACTTTATTTCTGCTTCCTTAATTTAGCAGATAGAGGATGAAGAAAGGTTGGGTGTATTACCATCAACACAGTTTATTTCTTCAGATTCGATAAATGAAATTCACAGTGGTTTCTGGAATTTCCATTACTATACACTGGCACCAAACGTAGAACAACAAACACATATTTTATTTGGCTTAATTTAAGAAAAGTAGGTTTGTGTTACACTTCTTCAGTGCTCCAGCTATGGCAGTCATGCAATAGTACCAAACTTTTTTTTTTTCTTTTGAAAATCTTAGATAATTTCTTTTTTGATGCTGTAATTAGGAGTGGCATCCTTTTAGTAGAAAAAGCATTTTATCCAAAATTATGAATATGGAAAATGTGAATGTGGTTTCTAGCCAGGAACATGAATGATTATTCCAAAAAGAACACGAAAAGAACATTGTTATACAACATCCTAGCTGCTTTGAAAAGAAGATCTGCCAAAGAAAAAGTCAGGCTTTCAAATGATGGTTGTGGACAAAATGCACACACATTTTAAGGCTGAATCATTAAAAGAAATTGCTGTTTAAAAAGTAAGTGTCTCATTGCCTCTATTTTACTAATGGAAAGGGCCAAGTGAATGACCCAAAGTAAGAACTAGTTAGGCATCTGACTCTGGAGCCTAGCTTAGTCATTATATTCCAGTTGTCACTGAAATCTTATGTCAGCTTGAAATCAGTGTTTAGGATCTAATAATTATATACTATCTTTTACAAATGTAATTTGGCCTTCCCTGGTTTGGGAAGATCCCTAGAGGAGGGCAAGACAACCCACTCCAGTATTCTTGCCTGGAGAATCCCATGGACAGAGGAGCCTGGCAGGCTATAGTCCATGGGTTTGCAAAAGAGTTGGGCGTGACTGAAGCTACTTGGCAGGCACGCACAAATATAATTTACCTCACAGTGAGGAAACTACTACAGCAATGTTTTTATTTAAAACTATTTTACTTTAATATATTTTAAAATTTGAGGAAAATACAAAAAGTTCATTTTCATAGGTAATTTTTGTCCTAAAAATTTTACTATATGCTGACTATGCCAAAGCCATTGACTGTGTAGATTACAATAAACTGTGGAAAATTCTGAAAGAGATGGGAATATCAGACCACCTGACCTGCCTCTTGAGAAGCCTATATGCAGGTCAGGAAGCAACAGTTAGAACTGGACATGGAACAACAGACTGGTTCCAAATAGGAAAAGGAGTACATCAAGGCT
>SJYF01000097.1:3233923-3247100 GCA_006410515.1 Procapra przewalskii | reverse complement strand
ATCAATGAAGAGAAAATTATGTCTTTTACCAAACATACCATCAACTGGATTTAAACATAGGTCCTAAGAGTACCTAATAGTTCAACTTTTGTTAAAATAGACACATCAGATACATATACCAACAAATTTGAAATTCTACTACAGTTTTTTGTGTTTTATATCCTCATGTATTGCCTTTGTTTTTATCAATTTGTTTTTTCTTGTGGACCAAGTCTTTATTGAATTTGATACAATGTTGTTTCTGTTTCATGCTTTGGTTGTTTTTTTTGGCCCTGAGGTGTGTGGGATTTTAGCTTCCTGACTAGGGATCAAACCCACATCTCCTGTGCTGAAGGGTGAAGTCTTAACCACTGGCTCACCAGGGAAGTCTCTGCCTTCTTTATTTAAATGTCAAAGATCTTTAGGAATGCAGCAAGACTAATTCCCTGGTCTAAGACACTTTAGCACAGTATGTTTTTATCATTATCATTATTGTTATTTATTATGAGAAGGAGAAGCAAGAGAAGCAAATAGAAAACATTGAAATGTGCTAACAAAAGGGAAAGCAGTAACCCAACAAGATTTTAACTCCATCTCAAGTTTCTAGGACTTCTCCTGGGTAGTTTAAGTTCTACACAACAGTGTATACCAACCTAGGTAGTCAAGAGTGTATACCAACCTAGGTAGTCAAGAGTATATGCCAACCATCATACACTCTGCTGAAAGAAATTTCTGGGCCAACTGATATGTTCACCTTCATTATTTTCTTTGATTTTCAATTAACCCTTCATAGTAGTCAGATTAGGTGGTTAAGAGTAGACTTAGGCTTGTGATGGTTAAATAGCCTGTGCCAGCTTAAACTACTAGTAAGATGCAACAGGAAAAGTCTGTCACTATTTTTTTTTTTTTTACTATATTTTGAAGGCTCTTCACTATGTTACAATATACATAGTTCAGTTCAGTCGCTCAGTTGTGTCCGACTCTTTGTGACCCCATGAAATGCAGCACGCCAGGCCTCCCTGTCCATCACCAACTCCCAGAGCTCACTCAGACTCATGTCCTTCGGTCCGTGATGCCATCCAGCCATCTCATCCTCTGTCGTCCCCTCCTCCTCCTGCCCCCAATCCCTCCCAGCATCAAAGTCTTTTCCAATGAGTCAACTCTTCGCATGAGGTGGCCAAAGTACTGGAGTTTCAGCTTTAGCATCATTCCTTCCAAAGAAATCCCAGGGCTGATCTCCTTCAGAATGGACTGGTTGGATCTCCTGGCAGTACAAGGGATTCTCAAGAGTCTTCTCCAACACCACAGTTCAAAAGCATCAATTCTTCAGCGCTCAGCCTTCTTCAGAGTCCAACTCTTACATCCATACACGGAAACAGGAAAAACCATAACCTTGACTAGATCGACCTTAGTCGGCAAAGTAATGTCTCTGCTTTTGAATATACTATCTAGGTTGGTCATAACTTTTCTTCCAAGGAGTAAGAGTCTTTTAATTTCATGACTGCAGTCACCATCTGCAGTGATTTTGGAGCCCAAGATAATAAAGTCTGACACTGTTTCCACTGTTTCCCCATCTATTTCCCATGGAGTGATGGGACCGGATGCCATGATCTTCATTTTCTGAATGTTGAGCTTTAAGCCAACTTTTTCACTCTCCTCTTTCACTTTCATCAAGAGGCTTTTGAGTTCCTCTTCACTTTCTGCCTTAAGGGTGGTGTCATCTGCATTTCTGAGATTATTGATATTTCTCCCGGCAATCTTGATTCCAGCTTGTATTTCTTCCAGTCCAGCATTTCTCATGATATACTCTGCATATAAGTTAAATAAGCAGGGTGGCAATACACAGCCTTGATGTACTCCTTTTCCTATTTGGAACCAGCCTCTTGTTCCATGTCCAGTTCTAACTGTTGCTTCCTGACCTGCATACAGATTTCTCAAGAGGCAGGTCATGTAGTCTGGCATTCCCATCTCTTTCAGAATTTTCCACAGTTTATTGTGATCCACACAGTCAAAGGCTTTGGCATAGTCAATAAAACAGAAATAGATGTTTTTCTGGAACTCTCTTGCTTTTTCCACGATCCAGCGGATATTGGCAATTTGATCTCTGGTTCCTCTGCCTTTTCTAAAACAGCTTGAACATCAGGGAGTTCACGGTTCATGTATTGCTGAAACTTGGCTTGGAGAATTTAGAGCATTACTTTACTAGCATGTGAGATGAGTGCAATTGTGCAGTAGTTTGAGCATTCTTTGGCATTGCCTTTCTTAGGGATTGGAATGAAAACTGACCTTTTCCAGTCCTGTGGCCACTGCTGAGTTTTCCAAATTTGCTCGCATATTGAATGCAGCACTTTCACAGCATCATCTTATATTGAGTAAAAAAATCAGTTATCAAAATGACACAGGTGCCTTATGCATTTATTTGTTCATTTACTAATTTGGTAAATAGTTATTGGAAAACTACCATTTCCCAAGTACCATGGACTTTGGACAATAATAATCTGATGATATGATCACTCACCTAGAGCCAGACATCCTTGAATGTAAAGTCAAGTGGGCCTTTGGAAGCATCACTAAAAACAAAGCTAGTGGAGGTGATGGAATTCCAGTTGAGCTAGTTCAAATCCTAAAAGATGATGCTATGAAAGTGCTGCACTCAATATGCCAGCAAATGTGGAAAACTCAGCAGTTACTACAGAAAACTGGAAAAGGTCAGTTTTAATTCCAATCTAAAAGAAAGGCAGTGCCGAAAATGCTCAAACTACCACACAATTGCACTCTTCTCATGCTCTAGCAAAGTAATGCTCAAAATTCTCCAAGCCAGACTTCAATAGTACATGATTCATGAACCTCCAGATGTTCAAGCTGGATTTAGAAAAGGCAGAGGAACCAGAGATCAAATTGCCAGCATCTGTTGGATCACTGAAAAATCAAGAGAGTTCCAGAAAAGCATCTACTTCTGCTTTATTGACTATGCCAAAGCCTTTGACTCTGTGGTTCACAAAAACTGTGGAAAATTCTTAAAGAGATGGGAATACAAGACCACTTGACCTGCCTCCTGAGAAATCTGTATGCAGGTTAAGAAGCAACAATTAGAACTGGACATGGAAGAGAGTGGTGCCAAATAAGAAAAGGAGTACATCAAGGCTGTATGTTGTCACCATGTTTATTTAACTTATATGCAGAGTTCAGTTCAGTTCAGTTCAGTTGTCAGTCATGTCCTACTCTTTGCAGCCCCATGAACTGCAGCATACCAAGCCTCCCTGTCCATCACCAACTCCCGGAGTCCACCCAAACCCATGTCCATCAAGTCGGTGATGCCATCCAACCATCTCATCCTCTGTCATCCCCTTCTCCTCCTGCCCTCAATCTTTCCCAGCATCAGAGTCTTTTCCAGTAAGTCAACTCTTTGCATCAGGTGGCCAAAGTATTGGAGTTTTAGCTTCAACATCAGTCCTTCCAATGAACACCCAGGACTGATCTCCTTTAGAATGGATTGGTTGGATCTCCTCACAGTCCAAGGGACTCTCAAGAATCTTCTCCAACACCACAGTTCAAAAGCATCAATTCGTCAGTGCTCAGCTTTCTTTTTAGTCTGATTCTCACATCCATACATGACCACTGGAAAAACCACAGCCTTGACTAGATGGACCTTTGTTGTAGAGTATATCATGAAAAATGCTGGACTGAATGAAGCACAAGCTGGAATCAAGATTGCTGGGAGAAATATTAATAACCTCTGATATGCAGAAGACATCACTCTTATGGCAGAATGCGAAGAAGAACTAAAGAACCTCTTGATGAAAGTGAAAGAAGAGAGTGAAAAAGTTGGCTCAAAACTCAACATTCAGAAAATGAAGATCATGGCATCCGGTCCCATCAGTTCATGGCAAATAGATGGGGAAACAGTGGAAACAGTGACAGACTTTATTATCTTGGGCTCCAAAATCACTGCAGATGGTGACTGAAGCCATGAAATTAAAGATGCTTGCTCCTTGGAAAAAAAGTTATGACCAGCCTAGACAGAATATTAAAAAGCAGAGACATTACTTTGCCAACAAAGGTCCGTCTAGTCAAAGCTATGGTTTTTCTAGTAGGCATGTATGGATGTGAGAGTTGGGCTAGAAAGAAAGCTGAGTGCCAAAGAATTGATGCTTTTGAAGTGTGGTATTGGAGAAGACTCTTGAGAGTCCATTGGACTGCAAGGAGATCCAACCAGTCCATTCTGAAGGAAATCAGTTCTGAATTTTCATTGGGAGGACTGATGCTGAAGCTGAAACTTCTATACTTTGGCCACCTGATGCGAAGAACCAACTCATTGGAAAAGACCCTGATCTGGGAAAGATTGAAGGCAGGAGGAGAAGAGGACGCCAGAGGATGAGATGATTGGATGGCATCACCGACTTGGTGGACACGAGTAAACCGAGAGTTGGTGTTAGACAGGGAAGCCTTGAGTGCTGCAGTCCATGGAGTCGCAAAGAGTTGGACACGACTGAGGGACTGAAGTGAACTGAACTGAGTCTCTCATTAGAAAGACAGTACCAAAGCCTCATCATTAAACACTAGATTTCTTTTCTTCTCTTACCAGAATGATGTATGATTCAGCAGTCTTTCATTAATTCTTGTATCAAGTAGCTTAATTCAGATATTCTTACCATTATTTTCATTTAATTTACTGAACTTCCACATAAGTAGTTCTAATGAAGTGTTAGAATCATCTAAGAATCAGCAATCCAAGAAGGGTAGATTGAATTGTTATGGGAAAAACCAAGACATAGGCAGAAAAGATTATATAATGGTGGCAAACACCCTAGGTTTTGGTCTGGAAACAATGATACCAAAACTGGCAAGCATTGCCGATGATCCCTTTTAATTTATATCACGTCTCCCAGCATCCTTAAAATGTTATCACATGCTCACAAAATAAGAAGGAAGAGTTGAGAATGATTTCCAGATTTCTAGATTAGGGGACTGAATAAGCTGATAGTGTCACTCAAAAGTGTAAAGTGACAAGACAGTAAAAGATTCACGGCTGAGAGACCTGCAACAGGAGATGTCTATATAGTGCGTGGATACACACACTGGAGTTCAGGTTTGCTTCCAGAGGCTGGAGTGAAGAAAGAGCCTCAGAGTCATCGTAACGGAGGGAATGGTTAAAACTTTGGAATCGTTTAAAAATTTTGAGATCTTAGACTCTAAAGAGCTTTAAATGCTAGAAACAATTAAAAAAAATGAGACAGGAAACACAGAGCTTCAGTATACAGATAAAGAGAAGTCACAGGGAAAGAGGAGGAATAACTAGGAGAGAAACATTTCATTAAAGGGGTGGGTCGGTATTGCTAGAAGTCACAAATCAATTCGGCTAAAACTAAAAGACATCAGTAGATTAGTAAATATGAAGATCATTGCTGGTTTTTTTTTTTTTTTGGTCAGAGAAATGTGAGGGAAATGGAGGGGTTAGAAACTCTATTTTGGTGGCTGAATCGTGGATGGGATGGTGACTAGAAATGGAGATTAGAGGCAGCCAATATACGACTCTAATTTTCCTACAATGGACATGTAGCAACATTTTTGTAATAGAATTAAGAAGTGATTGAAATAAGGTTGGCTAAAAAAGAAAATTAAATAAGAGAGTAGCTGAAGGGGGTCATGCAGTTTAGAGATTATCTGTTGTTTATGTCATGAGGGTTTAGAAAAAGAAGAAAGAGAAAAGGAAAAATACAGTAAAGAGAGGAGATCATTGTTGTGAGAAAAAGTTGTGTCGGACTCGTTGTGAACCCATGGACTATACAGTCCATAGAATTCTCCAGGCCAGAATACAGGAGTGAGTAGCCTTTCCCCTCTCCAGGGGATCTTCCCAACCCAGGGATAGCACCCAGGTCTCCCGCATTGCAGGTGGCTTCTTTATCAGCTGAGTCACAAGGGAAGCCCTATGAGAAACGCAAATAACCCTTAATTTTTTTTTAAGATATAAATGTGCCTGTTGGGCTACTAAGAGATTATGTCTGATTTAGATCTTGGGCTATAAAAGACCTTAAATTGAAGGATATTTTCCATTTGAGAGTGTAGAGTTTATGCTACAAAAAGGCTAACATTTCCTATCCTTTATAGCAAACTTGTGAGGGGGTCCAGCCCTGTGTTGTAGCTGACAAGACTGTGTTTAAGAGAAAGGAATTAAGTGGTTCAGAAGTTTTGTGAGTCCATGCTCTCTGCTCTTCACTGTGTTCCCTCTCTGATAATACTTGCCTGAGCAGTGTCAAATAAGTCATATCAGTACACATTTCTTTTCCCAGAATGAGATAGATTTAGAAAACACAGTGATTATAATCAATCAACAGGATAACATCTGAAAATGAGATTTTCAAAAATTTTTGTCTTTCCTTAAGAGGCATGTTTTTTTCTCAAATACAAGAACTAGAAGAAACATTATCCTAAACTTATATGCTAAAGAAACAAAAGAGTGCAACATAAGGTCCTATAATGCCCTAAATGCAAAACATCTGTTATAAAGAGAAAAAATAATCTCATTTTAATAGTTATTTGGAATAAAGCTCCCAATATGAAAGAGAGACAGAAGAATTGCTTCTATAAAACAAAGCATAACAGCATATTTAGTGTCTACACCAGGTAGATTTCCAGATTGCATGTTTAAATTTCTCAAATATATTTTATATCTTTTTCCCTTATCAAAATCAATATATCTAAATAGAATTTCAGCAACAGTTTTATACAAGAAAAAATGAGTAAAAGATTTCCATATAAAGAGGACATCGGCCCTTATTTCTTTGTATCCAATTAAAAAAAAGAAAAATGCTTTCAAATTTCTTTTTTGTTGTACTTGAAATTAAAACTGCTTTTAGTTTCTTGCTCTTACTTCAGATCACCGCATTACGATATCTCTGGGACTGTGAACTCAAGAGTTTGAAAATGACACTGAATTTTTGTTATGGGTTCTTGAGATTAAAGTCAGAACTTTCTGTGCTGGGCTGCCTAGGTACGGAAGTGCTGTGGTTGTTCGAGGGGTTAAAGCTGGAGCCATGGATGCATATATATTAGGGAGGATTTATAAAAACACAAGCGTAGAGCCTGAGTCAATCCATTACTATGAATGTGCAGTGACCAATAGAAAGGGAAGAAGAAGATCCAAGAACTGAGGTAAGTGGTGCTCTGAGGCTCTGTCAAAGTGGAAACAATAGATCAAAGGTGTTCATGGTGGCCGGTCAGAGGAGGTTGTATCTTTTCCTCACAGGAGGTTTGACAGCATAAAATAAAAACAAATTCCCTTAGTCAAAGTTTTCTTTTTTTTTCCTTAACTGATTTTAGCAAACTTCAGCTCCAGACACAGGACTCAGCGATACATTCCTGGACAGCAAGGTAAATTATTTTTTAACAATTTTTGTAACTCTTAAAGTTAAGAATTCAAAGTTATGATTCATCTGAGGCAGGGTTACAGCGTCAGTAACTAAAGCAAATCCCTATTCTGAAAAAAAATAATGTTTTAATGTTTCTGGAGGATGACCAGAGGAGCATTCCGCAATCACAAGAAATTTGACAGCTCGAGGAAGCAGCTCTGTGCTTGCCTCGATTTAGTGGCAAAATCAAAAGATCAGCATTTCTAAATGATGCTCATTTTATCTTTTCCTAAGGAAGAAGTAAAATTTATTTGGTGTTCATTACCAAGGGTTTGAACTAAATGTACCTTGGTCACAATGTTACTATTATATAGATACACACACACATACACATACACACACACATATATATTTTTTTCACTTTAGGATAGTTCTTTGTTCCCATAGCCTTGCTGATTCTCAGCTTGGAGGATTTCTGTCTTTTAAATGTCTCACATATCAGTAAGTGTTAACCTATGCTTGTTAGCAGCCATACTGAAATTATGGAAATCACCTGTACCCTAAGCATGTTCTTTTGTTTTCTTTCTTACTGACCATAGCAATGCCACTTATATAAGTGTGATTATATCTGTATCTATGTCTATACCTATATCTATCTAGAGAGAGTTTCATAATCCAAATTTCTTGGCTAAACAGCCTGATCTTGTATTAAAATATTAGAAATATTTTCCTAAACCCCCCAAATAAAACTTACCTGAGAAGCTGGGCAACAGAGCAAGCGATTAATCACATACTTTTCTTCAAATCCTAAAACCTCCCCTCACACACACACAAAACTGCTAAAATATTCTTTGATCTTGCTATTTCTTTGGTTCAAGGGCCAAAGAGCCTGGGAAATCTCATCCAGATGTTCTGCTCATTTAGGAGCAAAAGTAAAAGCATATGCCTATTTCTTAGGAACATGTAGACTCTAAATTTGAGTTATTAAAAGGTCACTTTTTTGTACTTGTGTGTTCAGCTCTGGGTTTCAGTTATCTTCCTTGTATTAAATTGCTTGAAATGGAAAAGCACTTAGAGTTCCTAAAATTTGCTTTTTCTTACTCAGTTTTCGTTGTGATTGTGTTAAAACTGGAAAGTTACAAGTTGGTGAGTCAGTTTCACTTTTCGAAAATCCTTTGCAGACAGTGCTCACTAAATAGATGGGTAATGATTGATAACTATGCATCAAATGCTGCCAAGTCTTTACCTCCCTCCCTCCCCACTCACCAAAGAAGCTATGTTTACCGATCATTTTGGTGCACGCAGTTACCTAAAGGTCAAACTCTTTAAATCTCTGGTTATTGTATCCCTTACTCTAGATACTATAATGGCAACCACAATCTGCTTCATCATCTGGGTGTTATTCGTAACAGATACGGTGTGGACTCGAAGTGTGAGACAGGTTTATGAGGCAAGTGATCCAGAGGACTGGACAATGCACGATTTTGATTGTCCCAGAGAATGCTTCTGTCCCCCCAGTTTCCCTACTGCTTTGTACTGTGAAAACCGAGGTCTCAAAGAAATCCCTGCTATACCATCAAGGATCCGGTACCTTTATCTTGAAAACAACCTGATAGAAACCATTCCTGAGAAGCCATTTGAGAATGCCACCCAGCTGAGATGGATAAACTTAAACAAGAACAAAATAACCAACTATGGAATTGAAAAGGGAGCCCTGAGCCAACTGAAGAAGCTGCTTTTCTTGTTTCTGGAAGATAATGAGCTAGAGGAGGTACCTTCTCCATTGCCAAGAAGCTTAGAACAATTACAATTAGCTAGAAACAAGGTGTCCCGAATTCCTCAAGGGACTTTCAGCAATCTGGAGAACCTGACCCTTCTTGACCTGCAGCACAATAAGCTGTTAGACAATGCCTTTCAAAGAGACACCTTTAAGGGACTCAAGAACCTCATGCAGCTAAACATGGCTAAGAATGCCCTGAGGAATATGCCACCAAGATTACCGGCCAATACAATGCAGCTGTTCTTAGACAACAATTCCATCGAAGGAATACCAGAAAATTATTTTAATGTGATTCCTAAAGTGGCCTTCCTGAGACTCAACCACAACAAACTATCTGATGCTGGCCTTCCTTCTAGTGGTTTTAATGTATCATCAATTCTAGATCTTCAACTGTCTCACAATCAACTCACAAAAGTCCCCAAAATCAGTGCTCATCTGCAGCATCTTCATCTCGATCACAACAGAATTAGAAGTAAGTAACCATCAGGGTGTGTCATTGACTAAGATACTCCTTAAGTTAACGCTATATCTTCGTTTGTGCTTGTTGTTGTTGCAATAATGTTGCTGTTTTATTCCAACTCTTGTACTTTTAAATTTTTTAAAAGCATATCTTCAAGTTTTGTCTATTCATAGTGTCAATGATCCAAGAGGTTAAAATCTTAGATTGAAAAGTTGATTTTAGTAATCTACAGAGGTATATTATCTGTTGGATAAACTAAATGTCTCTATCTTCTCTTACTCTGAGTAGCTTCTGATATTCCTGCCTCAGTGGGCAGACTTACTGAAGAAAGTGTACCAAGCACAAACAATCTCATGGATAGTAAGAGACAGAATATGATTTAGGAGGTATCAAGAAGGGACCCCAGTCTTAAAGACTACAGAAAACTGATGCTTACAATCACCCTAGAGTTTCTGCTTTAGATCTGTGGGTTTCTCAAACTTTGGAATATGTAGATGGGTGGCCTCATTCCAGAGTTTCTGACCTGAGACTTTTCATAGCTAGCAAGTATCCTAGAGATGCTGAGATTCCTGTTTCAGGGACCATCCATTGGGAACCAATATTGTACGTTAAGGTTTTGCTCAATTGAAATTAAAACAAATGTCCCTGGAGGGTGGCAATTCCTTAAGACTAATGGCAATCAACAAGGTAGAATATTGACTCCTTTCCTGAAAATAGCTTTGATAAGAGAGAGATGAGTGCAGTATCCCTTGGAGGCAGAGATGCTGTGAAGGGAAGAAGCTGGAAACATTAAAGACAAACTTGGCATCTTCACAATTATGCCTGAGATGAGGCTGACTCAGTGGACAACATCTTAGTTCAGCTACAGGCTATGCTATCAGCCTGTCAAGTATCCAGGAATGCTCTATCCTCAAACTGGCCCCTAAGGAAGATAATCTTGAGGGGGGCTTCTGAACAACTTTATAAAATACATTCTTAAAGTGAGAGTCAGTTGGATGGTTTGTAGGAGGGTAACACAGATAATTGTCAGAAGGTTGTGCTGCCTGCTTATCACTCACTAAACTTTTATTTAAGCAGATAATTATGTAAATATCCCACTTGTAAGAACAGACCATTTTGCACTGTGTATTCTTCATTTATTTGATATATATATTTTTTTCCTAACAGCACACTTGAGCATAAAATCTAGGAACTAATGAGCAGGTTGCTGCCACAGCAGTGATTTTCTTTTTTACCATGGTGATGAGACACATTGTTTAATCTTGTAGTTAAAGCAAAAGATGCAACAGGAAAATATCTTAATAGCTGAATCTGTCGTATTGAACCAGACAGTACGACAGCCAATATTCACCTGTGTATGTGCATGCGTGTGTGTGTGTGTGTGTGTGTGTGTTGTTCTTCAGTCATGTTGACTCTTTGTGACCCCATGGACTGTAGCCCACCAAGTTCCCCTGTCTATGGAACTCTCCAGGAAAGAATACTGAAGTGGGTTGCCGTGCCCTTCCCGAGGGGATCTTCCTGACCCAGGGATTGAATTCTGGTCTCCCACATTGCAGGCAGATTCTTTACCATGTGACCCACCCGGAAAGCCCAATATCAACCTAAATAAATGTAATTTTTCCTGACAAAAGTTCTATGCTTCTACAGGTGCATTCCTTACCTGATAACAAAAGTCCCATAGACATTTGAGGTAGGAAGTCAATTTATAAAGGGATTCCACAGAGATTCCTGTTTGTGAATTGGGGATTCCCCTGAACTGGGCTATGGGCATGGGAGTGCTCAGGAGTGAGGCAGTAAAATTCAACACATGGTTGGGCACCCATGCAAGGTAATTACATAGCTATACAAGGTTACCCAAAGAAGAGAAGGACTCTATTCTACTCTGAGTGTTTTTTTTCCCATCGAAGTTTTCTCATGTCTCTGTTTTCCCACATTCCACCTTAATGTGCATCAGAATCACCTAGAAGGCTTATAAAAGATTTCTGGGCTCCAGTCTCTGTGTTTCTGACCCAGTAAGTCTGGGTGGGGTCTAAGGATTTAGTTCTCAGGTAGTACGGATACTGCTGGTCCACACTTAGGGAAGCACAAATGAAGCCACAAAGGAATCTTGTGTGCTATTATGAATTTCTGAAGATAGAAAAACTGAGGCTCAACTAGTTGAGGGTATTTTGCCAAGGACAAAGGAAGGGTAAGTATAATAGACAGGACCTGAATCCAAGGTTTCCCTTAGGTGATCTTTCTCAGTCCAACAGTATAATCATAGGACGTTTTCTTCAATCTCTAGAGTATAAGACTTAAGACAAATTTCTAGTCACAGAGGTAAAATCATTTTCACAGCTGCGAAGTCAACATAGAGAAATTGATTTACTTGTTTCTTAATGTAGATATCAAGCACAGTCATTTCTATATTCCAAGAAATAAATGGAAAAGAAGAATTTCCCTGGCAAGAGTTCTTGGCTCATGATTGTATCACACTGCGTTATAGTGACTGCTAAAGTACTTAGTTCTTCTTACCACATAATCTACTCTAGTTGTTAATAAATTGGTTTCCCAGAGACATAACTTTTATATGAAGAGTTTATAGGACAGCAAACATTTATCCAAAATGATAGAAATGTTTATTTCTTCTGAATGCCTTAGGGGACTTTAAATGTGGCAATAATGTTACCTATTCAAACAAGTTGCTTCTTGGTACTCTCTCAGAAATGTTACAATTATTTCATGAAAATATAATTACATTTAGAACACTTGTTTTTTATATTCCAGCTATTCAGACATGCATAGATTATGGGTAATAAGAGTAATAAAGATAAGAGACAACATATCAGAAAGGATATAATCTCCCCAGTAGGCAAGTGACCCTGTGCAGTTGGAAAAGGGTGGGACTCAGCTACTTACTTAATGAAATACCTGTTGCACATGACCTTACCCACCCGAGTCATTATTTAAGCAATACCCAGGTAGGGAATGTTGCCCAATAAAAGTTGCATCATGATAAGGTGAAAATATATGTGGAAAAAAATACCTCGAGGAACACAAATCTGCTATAAAATGCAAGTTATTACTTTTAGCAAGTTAAATTTACAAAATGGCATACAATCAGAGCAAAGCACCTTTGCAGTAAGCATAAAACCCTTCAATACAATGAGTCAGTGTGCACCCACGGGACACAAAAGGAAGGTCATTGCCAAAGTTAGGCGGGTCTTATCTTCTAAGGGAACATCTCTTCCTCAACACAATTGCAAAATGGGATAAACGGAGTATAAGGATTCATTTGAGATCAGTTATTAAGCACACCCATCAGAATTTTGCTGGTTTAACCCACCTTTCTCTGCTCAATGCTCCTAAATCTCAGTATAGACGCTGCTGCCAAGGGCTCTGATCCAAGGCAGGTGCGTGATTTCTCACATCCTAACAATGTGAAAAGGCTGACTGGATATTTCCTGGCTTGAATTTTTGTAATTCAATTCTTGGCAAATGTTTTTTCCCCCAATTAAATACACTTAAGTATGGAGATTCAAGGTTGTTTTCAGCAAGTATCATGTATACAAAGTTATTTTAATTGTACTTTAAATGAAAAAGTCATCATGTATGATTAGTTTGTGTTTG
>SJYF01000097.1:3144672-3155957 GCA_006410515.1 Procapra przewalskii | reverse complement strand
AAAAGTTGGCTGATTTGGAATTACCTGATGTGCCAAGATTAAGAGGAGTAGAATGCCCAGTCTTTTGAAAAGCTCTAGTCAAATGTATGGCTCAATAATGTAAATTTTGAAACAATGTAAGAAAAACTATGACTTAAAAAATTTGTTTCTTAAAGGAGTCTAAGCAATGAAATTAAAAATTTAATTGACATTTTACTTTGCACAAAAGTAAAATCTAAACTTTAAAAATTAAATGTAAAATGTAAATTGTCAGTTTATTTAAGTCAAATAGTTTGGAAATATTTAAAATATTAAAAACAGAAACATTATTTGTCACTATAAATATCAATTTCTAGAAATAATATTCAGAAGCTACATTGAGTAGGCTTGACTTATAAGTGGAAAAAAAAACTAGAATTAAAAACAATTGTTGTGACTATATATAATTAAGCAATTACTGCTAAGTTAGCATGGCTGTATATATAGAAGAAGGAAATGCTTTTCTTCTTGAAACTTTGTGATAAGTAGAAAATATTTATTTATAATAATTGGAGAAATTAGCAAGTATTAAGGAGAAGGAAATAGCAACCCACTCCAGTACTCTTGCCTGGAAAATCCCATGGACAGAGGAGCCTGGTAGGCTACAGTCCATGGGGTCGCGAAGAGTCAGACATTACTGAGTGACTTCACTTTTACATTTCACTTTCAAGCATTGGAGAAGGAAATGGCAACCCACTCCAGTGTTCTTGCCTGGAGGATCCCAGGAATGGGGGAGCCTGGTGGGCTGCCGTCCATGGGGTCGCACAGAGTCGGCGACTGAAGTGACTTAGCAGCAGCAGCAGCAGCAAGCATTAAAAATTTTATAGCTCTCCCTTAAAAATTTTTCCCAAACTTCCATTCCTAAAATAGCTTTCATTCCTGAAGTTGTTATAAGTGATTTTTTTCTATTTAATGACCTTGTTTTCTTGGGAATCTTAACTTTATAATTAAAATCACTAAAATCCGCCTGCAATGCAGGAGATGGGTTCAATCCCTGGTCAGGAAGAAGGAAATGGCAGCCCACTCCAGTATACTTGCCTAGAAAATTCCATGGACATTGGAGCCTAGTGGGCTACAGTCCATGGAGTTGCAGAGAGTCGGACATCACTTAACAACTAAACAACAACAATAATAAGACCTTTGTAGGTGCATTACTAATTCTTGATCTCAAGCCACAAATGGATCCTTCAACAATGGTAACCAAATGTCCTGATTTGCCTGGGAGCGAGGGATCCCAAGACACGAGGCTTCCAATGCTGAAATCAGCAAACTCTCAGCCAAATGAGGATCAGCAAGCAATTCCAAGAAAGTCTTTCATCACTTTTTTCTTCTATCTCTTGTGGCTATTTCACTTTATCCATCCATCTCAGGTCTCACTACCATTCTCTCCTTCTCCCTAAACTCTTCACACTCGGCAGAGAGCTTAGCTTCCTCCTATACAAAGAAAATACAGTCTTCGGGTTAACGGCTCTTTGGTCTTTCTATTTTCAGACACATAATTTACCTACATCTATATCCACGCTACTGGAGAAGGCAATGGCAACCCGCTCCAGGACTCTTGCTTGGCAAATCCCACAGATGGAGGAGCCTGGTGGGCTGCAGTCCATGGGGTCGCTAGGAGTAGGACACAACTGAGTGACTTCACTTTCACTTTCATGCATTGGAGAAGGAAATGGCAACCCACTCCAGTGTTCTTGCCTGGAGAATCCCAGGGAAGAGGGAGCCTGGTGGGCTGCTGTTTCTAGGGTCGCACAGAGTTGGACATGCCTGAAGCGACTTAGCAGCAGCATATCCATGCTCTACATGTTTTACCTACATTCCCATCTACATCCAGCAAATTTGGAAAACTCAGCAGCGGCCAGAGGACTGGAAAAGGTCAGTTTTCATTCCAGTCCAAAAAAAGGCAATGACAAATAATGCTCAAACTACCACACAATTGCACTCATCTCACACATTAGCAAAGTAATGCTCAAAATTCTCCAAGCCAGGCTTCAACAGTAGGTGAACTGAGAACTTCCAGATGTTCAAGCTGGATTTAGAAAAGGCAGAGGAACCAGAGATCAAATTGCCAGCATCTTCTGGATCATTGAAAAAACAAGAGAGTTCCAGAAAAACATCTACTTCTGCTTTATTGACTATGCCAAAGGCTTTGACTGTGTGCATACCACAAACTGTGGAAAATTCCTAAAGAGATGGGAATACCAGACCACCTGACCTGCCTCCTTAGAAATCTGCATGCAGGTCAAGAAGCAACAGTTAGAACTGGACATGGAACAACAGACTGGTTCCAAGTAGGGGAAGGAGTACGTCAAGGCTGTATACTGTCACCCTGTTTTTTTAACTTATATGCAGAGTACATCATGAGAAACGCTGGACTGGATGAAGCACAAGCTGGAATCAAGATTGCTGGGAGAAATATCAATAACATCACATATGCAGATGACACCACCTTATGGCAGAAAGTGAAGAGGAACTAAAGTACCTCTTGATGAAAGTCAAAGAGGTGTGTGAAAAAGCTGGCTTGAAACGCAACATTCAAATAACTAACATCATGGCCTGGCCCCCTGGCAAATAGATGGGGAAACAATTGAAACAGTGACCGACGTTATTTTCTTGACTCCAAAATCACTGCAGATGGTGACTGCGGCCATGAAATTGGAAGATGTTTGCTTCTTGGAAGGAAAGCTATGACAAACCTAGACAGCATATTAAAAAGGAGAGATATTACTTAGCTGCCAAAGGTCTGTATAGTCAAAGCTATGGTTTTTCCAGTAGTCATGTAAGAATGTGAGAGCTGGACCATAAAGCAAGCTGAGCACTGAAGAACTGATGCTTTTGAACTGTGGTGCTGGAGAAGACTGTTGAGAGTCCCTTGGACTGTAAGGAGATCCAACCAGTCCATCCCAAAGGAAATCAGTCCTGAATATTCACTGCAAGGACTGATGCTGAAGTTGAAGTTCCAATACTTTGGCCACTTCATGGGAAGAACTGACTCATTGGAAAAGAGCCTGATCCTGGGAGAGAGTGAAGGCAGGAGAAGAAAGGGACAACAGAGGATGAGATGGTTGGATGGCATCACCAACTTGATGGATATGAGTTTGAGCATGCTCCAGGAATTGGTGATGGACAGGGAAGCTTGGCGTGCTGCAGTCCACGGAGTTGCAGAGTCGGACATGACTGAGCAACTGAACTGACAGACATCCTCGCCTCTTC
The DNA here is from genome assembly GCA_006410515.1 of Procapra przewalskii. NCBI lineage: Eukaryota > Metazoa > Chordata > Mammalia > Artiodactyla > Bovidae > Procapra > Procapra przewalskii. The sequence continues at coordinate 3,152,726 of SJYF01000097.1, read as the reverse complement.
CCCTTCCTCCTGTTACAGCAGAGGAGCTGTCTGTGCTCCCTCACGTGGGATGTAAATGCCTCCCACTGTGTTCTTGCTTCCATTTCCTGCTGCCCTCTCAGGATCCTTTTTATCTTCAGTCTCTCTCCTTTCGGATACTTTTCTTCAAATCTCTCCCACTTTAGTCCATTTCCTCATCAAACACACTACAAATACGTTCTATAGTTACCCTGTCTCTCTTTCCTTTTTCTTTACAGTCAAACATCTCAGAAACATTGTCTGCGTGTTTTGTAACTGTCTCCTCACCTCCTGCGTCCTGCTTCAGGGATTGTGATCTGGCTTCCAGCCTTATCACTCCACAGCTCTCACCGAAGGCTCCTTTAACCTCCACGATAACTACTCCAAGAGACACTTTTCAGTCCTTAACTGATATCTCAGCAGATTTGGATTATTTTCTATTCCCTGTTCCTTCAAACTCTCTCTCCGCTTGGCCTCCATAATCCTGATCATCTACTAGCCTTCTTTCCTTCTGACCATTGCTTCTCTATCTCCCTTAGAGGCTCTCTATCCTCTATAAGACCAGTAAGCAGAGAGTGAAGGAGGGAGCCCTGTGTGTGTGTGTGAGAGAGAAAATAGATTAATAAATGGAGATACAATTTGAATTTTTAGGGGGGGCGGGGCGTCTGTTGCCTTTTCTTGGAGAAGAAAATGGCAACCTACTCCAATGTTCTTGCCTGGAGAATCCCAGGGACGAGGTAGCCTGGTGGGCTGCCGTCTATGGGGTCGCACAGAGTTGGACACGACTGAAGCGACTTAGCAGCAGCAGCAGCAGCACTTACCTTTTCTATCACATTATCATAGCCAAGCAAGCACCACCTTTTATCTTGATAACTCATTGCCCCATGCCCATCTCACTCTGCCGCCCCCCACCCCCATCAATCAGTCTTCCAGCTCACCTTCAAGCAGGGTGATATCTTAACATGCAAATCTGATCATGTAATACTCCTGCCCATCCTTAGGACAAGAGACCAAACCTGTAACACAGCCTATAGGCCTGTGTTTTGTGTCCTACACATTCCAGTGCTCTGTGCTGTCACTACAGGGACGGCCTTTCAGTCCCCCAGGAGCGAAGGCTCCTGGTGCGTGCTGTGCCCTCGGCCTGCAGATTCCACTCACCTGAACAGTCATGTCCTGCTCTTCCTGCAGACCTCAACTCAGTCATCACCTCCTCAAAGAACCATGACTCTCAGACTGGATCAAATTCTCCTATTTTATGCTTCTATGATATTCAATGACATTTACCACAATCATCATTTTTTTGTGTGTGATTAACATTTATCTTACACAGCAGATCATGAAACAGAACTGTGTCTTTGTGCTTACCACTGTTCCACCAGCTAACACAGTGCAATTTACATAGAATAGATTCATTAAATGCATATTGAGTGAATTAATATTAATGACAATTGCCCTACCCTTTCCCTTGATTTTATTTCAGTGGGGTGTATAAATACTGAATGAAAGATCTAATGAAAATATTATACGTGATGTTTTAAATTTATAAAAGCCACACTTTTAATATTTACTTCTGAAAATAGAATTTTCAAATAAATAGAAAAGCAATGATCATGCAATATTCAATAGATAATTTAAAAGAAAATTTTAAAACATTACAAAGACTATATTAATTATTAGGGCAGCCTGGGTTGTTATATTTGACTTTAGTATTTTATTTATAGGAAACTACATAAGAAGATATTAAATATGCCAGCATAGTCTATATGAGACTGTAATCTTGCTTAATAAACATTTGTAATTCCATTATTTGTTAGAAATTGCTTGCTTCTCATATATATTATTTGCCTCTCTTTTAGACCTTCCAGCCTGCCTTCTGTGTACTTGTATAAGTGCCACCGTATACTGTGATGACCATGAACTTGACGCTATTCCTCCGCTGCCCAAGAACACAGCTTATTTCTATTCCCGTTTTAACAGAATTAAAAAGATCAACAAAAATGATTTTGCAAGCCTAAGTATGGATGCTGGCACTAATATCCTTCTTGTTTCTTAAATGTTTGCATTATAAAATGTTGGTACCAAAAATGAAACTTGAATATTGAAATATGTCTCATAAATCAATTTTTTACTTATTTGTATGCCTGAAGGTTTGTTTTAATTACAATAAGAAAGAATGATGACTCACTAAAGGTTGTTACGAAACTATATGGACTTCCCAAGTGGCATTAGTGGTAAAGAACCTGCCTGCCAAAGCAGGAGATGTAAGAAATGTTGGTTTGATCCCTGCTTAGAGAAGGTCCCCTGGAGGAAGGCATGGCAACCCACTCCAGTATTCGTGCCTGGAGAATCCCAATGACAATCCCCAGTCCATGAGGTCACAAAGTATCAGACACGATCGAGGTGACGTGACTTATGCACATGAAACTATATAGTTGTTGATATTCTCAAACTATTTTCAAGTAGACAAAAATCACAATTATATTTTATAGGCTAAAATTCATTATCATGTTATCACAATAAGAACAGAAAGTCATCTGAACAGAAAGTAGGATCTGGCTTGTTCGGATAGACTTCCACTGAAGCACAATTAAAAAAAAAAAAAGCACAATTGCTTTATAATTGATGAGTGAATTGAAGTTGCTCAGTCGTGTCCGACTCTGCAACCTGTGGACTGTAGCCCACCAAGCTCCTCTGTCCATGGGATTCTCCAGGCAAGAATACTGGAGTGGGTTGCCATTTCCTTCTCCAAGGGATCTTCCCAACCCAGGGATCGAACCCAGATCTCCCACATTGAAGGCAGATGCTTTGAACCTCTGCACCACCAAGGAAGCCCTATAATTGATGAATGCAAATCTAAATTCTGGCCAAAGTTGTTGCCGACTTTGAACAAAGTTGGTATGTGTCTTCATTAAGTGTTTTAGTCATTCAAAAATTTCTTTTTAATGCCTGTGTATTTTAATGCTAATGTGTCTATTACTGTTAGAAAATATAATAATCTGCCAGCATGGAGAAAAAATATTTTAAATAGTAAGATCCAGATAAAATTTATGATGAATATAGGAAAAAGATCAATTATTTTAAATATAATGAAATATAATGGGTCAATTTCTTTGCTAAGGCTACACTCTCTTTGGAGTGCATAAATATGAATAGTATTTGGAGGAAATCCAGGTGGTTCAGTGGTAAGGAACCTGCCTCCCAATGCAGGAGACGTAGATTCAGGGGTTCAATCCCTGGGTCAGGAAGATCCCTGAGGAGGGAATGGCAGTCCACTCCAGTGTTCCTGCCTGGAGAATCCCATGAACAGAGGAGCCTAGAGGGCTATAGTCCATGAGGTCTCAGAAAGTCAGACATGACTGAGCAGCCGCAGTCATCTATTAAATTTTTATAAAGTTGTTAGAAATAATTGTTTCATTAATCATTGCTGATTCATGTTTAATCTGTTTATATGTGGGAAATCTTTACATTTTTATGTGAGTGAAACATATTCAACTACTTCTCTCATTTCTTTTTCCAGATGATCTAAGAAGGATTGACCTGACATCAAACTTAATATCTGAGATTGATGAAGATGCGTTCAGAAAGCTGCCTCAACTCCGAGAGCTTGTCCTGCGTGACAACAAAATTAGGCAGCTCCCAGAATTGCCAGCCACTTTGAGATTTATTGATATCAGCAACAATAGACTTGGAAGGAAAGGGATAAAGCAAGAAGCATTTAAAGTGAGTTTTAAGTTTGAATATGAAATACTTTAATCTTCCCGTTCCCTTTGCTGTCAGTGTCTAGACTTTTTATTTCCACAAAGGGATTAAATTTGATGAGACTTTTAATGCCTAAAATAAACTTTAGAACACTATGTGTCATGCCTTTGGGAAATACTGTGTTCTGGTACACTCTGAGGCTGCTTAAGAACTAAGAAGAGAAAGCAGAGCTGGAATAAGAAGTGGGTGGAGCACGAGTCTGTTCAGTTGCACCTAAGAATGCTGTGAGCCAAATGATGCACGTTTGCCAAGCCTCCACCCAAGGAGAGTACTTTGTGTGGTTGGAAGGACAGTTACTTGCACAGAGTGTGGGTGGTGCCTTGAGGGTAGAGCCTTCTAAATTATCTGTAATGGGGATGGATTCAGTTAATCTTATGAATTTTATTTTCAAGTGAAGGAAACAAGTTAGAATGGCTTTGCTTGGCACAACCGCAGAGAGTCTGAGAACAGTAACCAGTTTGGCTTTCTTACCCAGTCTTAACTCCCTTCGAGCTGCTTCTCTAAATATCTGTTGAACAAATAAGTTTAAGCTACTGTTTGAAGGGACATCTCACAACTTCCATGGAGGCTACAAGGGGTTGTGTGGATTTGCTAGCCCTGGGCAATGGTAGAAAGCCTGTTTCCACCAGTGCTCCTGTGACACCACTGTGGTGGGCAAGGGAGTTAGGGCACCTCATCAGAGCCTGGCAAAGATCAAATCTAGTCCCCTCACTCAGAGTCTATTGGCATGGGTGACAGTGAGTCTGTTTGTCCTGTGACATTTGGTCGCAGTAGACCTGGCCGTATCTAAACACATATTCTGTCTTGTTAGGCTGCCCTCTTGCTGCTTGCACTGGAGGCAGTAGGATTTTCTCGGGGAGAATTTCTCATTTCCCCATTCCTGTAACATGAAGGAAATTTTCGTTATTTCTCACCATAATCCTCAAAATTTTATTGCAGAATCTCTATGTGGGAAATCAATGCCTTGCTTAAACTGAGAAAGTTAGAGTGGACAAAGTAGGTTCTTCCAGAGACTAAGAAAGATGCTTCATTTACATCGAGAGATATTTGCTTGCTATCAATTCTTGCAGAACTCAACTGAATAGTCCAGGAACACAGAGTACTAATTTGCCTTAACTTTAGAAAACATGGCACCCCACTCCAGGACTCTTGCCTGGGAAATCCCATGGATGGAGGAGCCTGGTAGGCTGCAGTCCATGGGGTCGCAAGGAGTCAGACACGACTGAGCAACTTCACTCACTTACTTAGAAAACAAGACCTGAACAGGCCTGTGTTGTTTTACAAATAGTTTCATGGACAGGGGATGAACCGTTTCATGGACAGGGGATGAGCCGTATGACTGTGGCCCACTAATTTCTATTAAGGCCCTACATTTGGCATGTTTACAGGATATGTATGATCTCCATCATCTCTACCTCACGGATAACAACTTGGACCACATCCCTCTACCACTCCCAGAAAACCTGCGGGCCCTTCACCTCCAGGTAGGCTTCCACTAGTAAGTTATGCCCAACACATCCACGAAAGACAGATGCAGACGGGAGGGAGCCACGATGCAAAAGCTCTGTATAATGGCATGTTAATATACTACGATAGTTTCTTTTTTTTAAAATTCTCTCATTTATTCTCTCTCTCACTCTGAGAACAAGGTGTTTGCATATTCATGACTCTATCTATACTGATTTATTTCTGATAACTTTAGTTTTTATTTTCATTTTTTGCCTAGTCATAATGCATCTTTTTGGCACACAGACCTTTTTTTTTTAGAAAATAAGAGCTTCATCTGCTGAAGAAATGTGTGAAGATTAGAAATGGAAGAAAGAGAGAAAGAAAAATTTAATTTGATTTCTGGCTTTCAGAGGAAAAAATGTCAGTTTTAGCTCTTGATTTTAGGTTCCATGAACTGAGTTAAATTCAATCCTAGGACATTCCTATCTGCTGAGAGATGATGGACTTTCATCTCTCTGGATTAAGAAAATGCAGTGTTTTTTTTTTTGAAACCAACATATTTGAAAGCTTGCGTTAAATTCCTTTAAGCTACATCTTATCTTTGAAGTAATGAGTGAAAACACATTTTCAAAATGTTACAGTCTAATATTTTCTAAATACTGGGTTTGCCAGTAAGTTTGTTCATTCTTTTTTTTTTTCCCTGTAAGATGTTACGGAAAAACCCAATCAAACTTTGGCCAACCAAATATATTCCATTGAGTATACTACAGTATGATCAAGTAAAACACACTTTTGGTTGTTGAAACAAAGAAAGATAAATTACTTCTTATTTCAGATGTAACTTTTGGTATACAGTTGTAATCAACTTTCTGTAATAATTTCATCTGTTCTATGGAATAAATCTGTAAAGAACACAACCATTATGTGCTCAAAGACACAATACCATAGTGCAATATTACAATCTTTTAGGAGGAAAAGTATAAACCATCACAAGATTCTGCTATGTGAGGGCAAGTCTGACTTTTTTTTTTTTTTTTGGCTCTGTGGATTCTGTAATTATTTACCTCTATGTCCTTTCTTCCATTCTTATTTACTTCTTTCCATATTTCTTTTTGGTGTCTTTGTGTGTGCATCTGTCTATGACTCTTAGATACCGATCTCTTGAGTGTTTTTCTATTTAACTTCCTTAATGTGATGTCCTTTCTAGTCCTTATCTGGTTTCTGGATGGCTCTCTATTGGTCTTCTCTTTTTCTCGGGGTGCATGTCTATGTCAATGAGAATTTCTTGCCTGGTTTAGGATTAGGAAGAGGATTTTCAAGGGAACCATAAAAGGAACTGGAAATTTTTTTTCCAATTCTGAATTAAATTTCATTACTATGTCTGATAATACTGACTCCACAGAGTAACCAGGTCTCTGATGTTACAGTAAAACATAATGTGCTTGCATATACAATCTAAGATTTTTTTGAAGTGATTGGCTTTACATTTCCTATTCTAAGGATTAAAAAAGTATCAAGTGAACATTTAAAAATATTTCTCTTTCACAATCACCTCACCAATATCCAGTATAAAGCTGTTTTTAATTTACATTGTCTTCATTTTATATTTATTTTTAATGCTGATATAAAAATCTCTTTTTGTGATTCATTTGAAAAATATTTTCCAACGTCCTATAAGAATGACAGATCTGGCAAAAGCAGATTCCCTGGGCTGAAATTGTACTTGACACTATTTAATGACTGAACAAATATCTAAACCTCCCTGCATCTCAGTTTTAGTTTATAAAGTGGGTGCTGCATTCACTGATACATGATAATGACTTAAAGATAAGGCATAATAATTATTAACTGTGTATATATTACCTATCAAAGAAAATAGAACAGTGCACAGGTGCTAAATTTGTATTATTCCTCATGGACACTTCGTAAAATAGAGAGTCNAGAGAGTCAATCTATCAGAAAGACATAAGGCTTATACATACATATGTACCTAACAACAAAGCCTCAAAATTTATATGGACTTTACTATTATAATTGAGGGAGAAAAAGACAATTCAACAATAATAGTTAGATTCCTCAATATTCCACTTTTAATAATTGATAAAACAACTAGCCATAAGATCAACTAAGAAACAGAAGACTTGAGCAACACTATATACCAACTAGCCCTAACAGTCACGTACAAAACTTTCAACCCAATAGCCATTTTGACTTTTTTTTTCTCATTCTTGAACCCTCCATGCATATTTTTCAGAATTTGAACTTGGCGTTCTCTCAGTCTGGGATATTCTTACCTCAGCTCTCCCCCATGCCCATGTCTCCTTGTCATTCCATTCTCAGCTCCACTGCTGTCTCTTAAGAGAATTTTTCACAGACAGTTTCCTTTCTTCTTTGTTCAGATTATTTTTGGAAATAATTTGTTTTCTTTAAATTTGTTTTTTCATCTCAGTATCTTATATTCCCATTACTGAAGTATAAGCTCCATAAAGGCAAGCATATGTCTATTATGTTTATTGGTTTATCCTCACTGCTTTAGAAAGTGCTGATGTGTATAACAGTTGCATAATGTGCATTTCTGGATGAGAGAAGGAATGAAAGAGTAAAAGCAGGGGTGGAGCAAAATTGACTATATTATTCATCAATACTAGGAATATGTGATAACTAATCTAATAATTTATCTAATCTTTTTTAGAATAACAACATTCTGGAGATGCATGAAGATACCTTCTGCAATGTTAAAAATTTGACTTATATTCGTAAGGCACTAGAGGATATTCGACTGGATGGAAACCCTATCAATCTTAGCAAAACTCCTCAAGCCTATATGTGCCTACCTCGTTTGCCTATTG
>SJYF01000097.1:3044286-3056111 GCA_006410515.1 Procapra przewalskii | reverse complement strand
AATCATAATTTTCTCATGTTATGTTGAATTTAAACCTATAAAATTTACAAATGAAATTTAAACTTTACAAAATTCACTGAATGGTTGACACACTGAAACATTTACATTTAAATAAATTATCTGAAAATAAGTGCCTTTATTTCTTCCAATTGCTTTTGGAGAGACTTCTGCTTAAGGAAATGAGTAAGCATTTACAATACAGTGAATAAAACTGTATTCTGGAAACTATTCTTTAATATATTTAAAAAATACACAAAGGAAGATAGAATTGTGACTACAAGATCAATTAGCACACAAGCTGTTTAACCTTTGGTTTTGTCAACTACAAATTGGCACTTACCAAGAGCATTGCCAGTGACTGAAAAATAAGGCATTTGCCATCTGCCTCTACTGAGATTGAACCCCATGCTGCTATAGCTGTTGATCCTCAACAATCCCTGAAGGAGTTTAGGGTGGAGTAAGGCACTCTGTGCTCCAGGGATTCTGGTGCAGCATGTCTTTAGATAGTTGGATGTTTTTAGGAACAGATTATATGATCTCAATCCTTGCATCTCCTTTAGAGAAGCAGTAAATCTTTTCATGGTGATATCAGACCCTCAGTTCTGTTGCTCAGTCCTGTCTGACTCTTTGCAACCCCATTGACTGCAGCATGCCAGGCCTCCCTGTCCATCACCAGCTCCCAGAGTTTACTCAAACTCATCTCCATTGAGTCGGTGATGCCATTCAACCATCTCATCCTCTGTCATCTCCTCTTCCTGCCTTCAGTCTTGCCCAGCATCAGGGTCTTTTCCAATGAGTCAGCTCTTCGCATCAGGTGGCCAAAGTTGGAGTTTCAGCTTCAACATCAGTCCTTCCAATGAACATTCAGGACTGATTTCCTTAAGGATGGACTGGTTGGATCTCATTGCAATCCAAGGGACACTCAAGAGTCTTCTCCAACACCACAGTTCAAAAGCATCAGTTGTTCAGCTCTCAGCTTTCTTTATAGTCAAACACTCAAATCCATACATAACTACTGGAAAAACCATAGCCTAGACTAGACGGATCTTTGTTGACAAAGTAATGTCTCTGCTTTTTAATTTGCTGTCTAGCTTGGTCATAACTTTCCTTCCAAGGAGTAAGTGTCTTTTTATTTCATGGCTGCAGTCACCACCTGCAGTGATTTTGGAGCTCCCAAAATAAAGTCAGGCACTGTTTCCACTATTTCTCCATCTATTTGCCATGAAATGATGGGACAGGATGTCATGATCTTAGTTTTCTGAATGTTGAACTTTAACCCAACTTTCTCACTGTCCTCTTTCACTTTCAAGAAAGAGGCTCTTTAGTTCTTCATATCATCTGCATATCTGAGGTTATTGATATTTCTCCTGGCAATCCTGATTCCAGCTTTTGCTTGCTCCTGCCCAGTGTTTCTCATGATGTACTCACTCTGCATATAAGTTAAATAAGCAGGGTGACAATATACAGCCTTGACATACTCCTTTTCCTATTTGGAACCAGCCTGTTGTTCCATGTCCAGTTCTAACTGTTGCTTCCTGAGCTGCAAATAGGTTTCTCAAGAGGAAGGTTAGGTGGTCTCGTATTCCCATCTCTTTCAGAATTTTCCATAGTTTATTGTGATCCACACAGTCAAAGGCTTTGGCATAGTCAATAAAGCAGAAATAGATGTTTTGCTGGAACTCTCTTGCTTTTTTCCATGATCCCGTGGATGCTGGCAATTTGATCTCTGGTTCCTCTGCCTTTTATAAAACCAGCTTGAACATCAGGAAGTTGATGGTTCACATATTGTTGAAGCCTGGCTTGGGGAATTTTGAGCATAACTTTACTAACTTGTGAGATGAGTGCAATTGTGCAGTAATTTGAGCATTCTTTAGCATTGCCTTTCTTTGGGATTGGAATGAAAACTGACCTTTTCCAATCCTGTGGCCACTGCTGAGTTTTCCAAATGTGCTGGCATATTGAGTTCAGCACTTTCACAGCATCATCTTTTAGGATTTGAAATAGCTCAACTGGAATTCCATCACCTCCACTAGCTTTGTTCATAGTGATGCTTTCTAAGGCCCACTTGACTCCACATTCCAGGATGTCTGGCTCTAGGCGAGTGATCACATCATCATGATTATTTGGGTAGTGAATATCCTTTTTGTACAGTTCTTCTGTGTATTCTTACCACCTCTTCTTAGTATCTTGTACTTCTGTTAGGTTCAGACCATTTCTGTCCTTTATCGAGCCCATCTTTGCACGAAATGTTCCCTTGGTATCTCTAATTTTTTTGAAGAGGTCTCTCATCTTTCCCATTCTATTATTTTCCTCTATTTCTTTGTGCTGATAACTGAGGAAGGCTTTCTTATCTCTCTTTGCTATTCTTTGGAACTCTGCATTCAAATGGTTATATGTTTCCTTTTCTCCTTTGCTTTTGGCTTCTCTTCTTTTCACAGCTATTTGTAGGGCCTCTTCAGAGAGCCATTTTGCTTTTTTGCATTTCTTTTTCTTGGGGAAGGACTTGTTCTCTGTCTCTGTACAATGTCATGAACCTCTGTCCATAGTTCATCAGGCACTCTATCTATCAGATCTAGTCCCTAAATCTATTTCTCACTTCCACTGTATAATCATAAGGGATTTGATTTAGGTCATACCTGAATGGTCTAGTGGTTTTCCCTACTTTCTTCAATTTAAGTCTGAATTTGACAATAAGGAGCTCATGATCTGAGCCCACAGTCAGCTCCTGGTCTTGTTTTTGCTGACTGTATAGAGCTTCTCTATCTTTGGCTGCAAAGAATATAATCAGTCTGATTTCGGTGTTGACCATCTGGCGATGTCCATGTGTAGAGTCTTCTCTTGTGTTGTTGGAAGAAGGTGTTTGCTATGATCAGTGTATTCTCTTGTCAGAACTCTATTAGCCTTTGCTCTGCTTCGTTCTGTACTCTAAGGCCAAATTTGCCTGTTACTCCAGGTGTTTCTTGACTTCCCAGTTTTGCATTCCAGTCCCCTATAAGATGTCCTTTTTTGGGTGTTAATTCTAGAAGGTCTTGTAGGTCTTCATAGAACAGTTCAACTTCAGCTTCTTCAGCATTGCTGGTTGGGGCATAGACTTGGATCACCGTGATATTCAACGGTTTGCCTTTGAGACAAACAGAGATCATTCTGTCATTTTTGAGACTGCATCCAGGTACTGCATTTCAGACTCTTTTGTTGACTATGACGGCTACTCCATTTCTTCTAAGGGATTCTTGCCCACAGTAGTAGATATAATGGTCATTTATATTTAACAATCCTTCCAAATATCCCTATCAGATTGGCTAAAATTATTTCAGGTCTGAATTGCAATTTGACCTCCTTTATTTTTTCCTATATTGCTTCTTCCTTCCTCCTTGCACAGTGGATCTGTGACATGCTTGTTATTTGTTGTTCGGTTGCTAGGTTGTTTCTGACTCTTTAGTGACCCCGTACATTGTAGCCTGCCAGGCTCCTCTGTCCGTGGGATTTCCCAGGCAAGAATACTGAAGTGGGTTGCCATTTCCTCCTCCAGGGGATCTTCCTAACCCAGGATCAAACATGCATCTCCAGCATTGGCAAGCTGATTCTTTACCTCTGAGCCACCAGGGAAGCTCTGCAGCTTACTCCTAAATAAGGTCTCAGTTTGATTCTGAAAAATCCTTACCTGATGGAAGGACTTGGGGATCTGGTCAGAAAATTTACCACAGAGGATGTCAGTGGGCAACAGCAAAACCTGCTTTTCTATCCTTATCTCCTCATTGACACTGTTCTGATAAAAGTTATTAATGATGTCCATGTTGCTAAATCAATGAGATTCTTTCAGTCCTGTATTTAACCTGCTGACCATTCTCTTTTCTCAAAACTGTCTTTTCCCTACCAGAGTGGTTGTTTATAAACTCAGATCAAGTCCCATCTCTACTACTAATTAATTGTGAGACCTCAGGCACTTTAAGTCTGTGCCTCAGTTTCTAGCCTGTAAAATGGTGATAATTACTGTATCTACTTCACAAAGCTGCTGTGAAGATTAAATGTTTAGAATAGTGCCTGTCACACAATTTTCACTATGTAACTGCCTTTTATTTATATATTGTTATATAAGTTTATCTGTTGCTCTTTCCTCTCTGACAGATCCTTCTAAATCTGTTCTCTTTTTCTATGTGTCCCAATTATTATCTTAAGTCTTGATGACATCTTTCTTCAACTTTCTAATCTTTTTCTAAACAATCTGACAAATGTTTAAATCCAGTATTCTAAGTAGCACATCCATATTTTCAACTCTGCTGCATAGCTACATCTTAATGTCTGTAGGCATTTAGACTAACCATAACTTTATACAAATTAATTTCTCCTCTGCTTGCCCTTCAAAAACAAAACAAAACATATTGAATGGCACCACTGAAGGTATGTAGACCCAGATGCCCAAGTCAAAAGTGAAGAAATAATTTCTGACATTTTCTCACCCATATTTGTCTTTCCCACATAAAGATATATATGTGATATATATATATATATATATTTATCCTTAACATCTTTTGAATTTCTTCCCTCTTCTCTACATCCATGTCCATTACTATTTTTTGTTCATTTGTTTGCTTATGCAGTATTACCAACATCATCATTTCCTAAGGTCATCCTTAGTTTAATCAATCACTTTCTCTAATCCGTTCCCCATACTGCAGTCTGCATGACTTTTTGAAATGAACATTTTATCTTGTTACTCTCTTACTGAGAATTCTCTTTTTGTCCACCTATATCCTTGAGGATGGATACTTAAATCTTTTCTGTGGCATACAATGCCCTTCCTAATCTACTCCATATTAAAGTTTCCATAATTTCAGTTAAGTTTCCAACTGCAGTTAAGCTCTAATTAATTTAAAGAACTTACAGTTCTCCAAGTGCCATTCAGTCCTTTAAGCATGCTCTTATATGCAGCTGAAATGCCACCTCTAACACCAACCTTCTTGTATTAGCTTGCTTTGCTATTTATTGGACAATCAAAAAATCTGAGTGGTATTTATTCACACATCTGAGATTCAGCTACAAGTTAGCTGATTGAGGCTTGGCTTTCCCCCCTGTGTCTCTCTTCCTCCTCCTGGGCATATGGGCTAACCTACAGGCATGTTTTTTTCCATAGTGATGGCAGAGGCACAAGAGGGAAAATGGAAGCACATAAGACCGTTTGTAACACAGTCTCAAAACTACCAAAAGTTCTGCCTAATAATTGAATAAAGCAAATTACATGTAAGTATCCAAAGTCAAGAAGAGTGGAAATACACTTTGTCTCTTCTGTGGGAGGAATAACAGTCATACTGCAAAATGTGTGAGTATAGGGAGCAGTGCCGTGGCCAGTAATATGGTCTACAGTACATTATTCCTTGCCTTGCCTGGTGGTTCTATAGGTTTTGTTTCAGCCATTGCATCGTCCAGATATTCTCATCTGACTCTAAGTTGGCTTTCGGTGCTCCAAAGTGCTTCCCTACTTGCCTATATATACCTATAATTGCCATAAGAGGCAACTTTAGAATTGCAATTTCTAGTATCAACTTTATTTTCTTACCATCATAATGACAATTTCTTGAGAGTAACAATTGTTTTGATTTTATTTTTACTCACATTAGTAGAACATATGATATGTATTCAATAATGATCTGCGGTATTGATCAAGTACCTGAATAAAAGAAGAGAAAATGAATGGATATTGCAAGGAAAAGGTGATAATGGCTTGAACCAGAGCAGTGTCAGTGAGAATAGAGAGGAGGTAATTAATATAAGTCATGTTTAGGAAGTAGAATTGCCAGACTTTGGTGATTTTATGGAGAAGGGTAGTAAAACTTAAGCAAGACATTTAGGAGATCTCCCAGGTTTACAGTTAGAGCACTGGGATAATTAAGGGCTATTCATCTGGATTAAAAAAAGAAAATAGAAGGAAAGCAAATATTGGAAAGCAAAAATAAATATTTAAATATAACCCATGTCCTTTTATTTCAAAATATATGGACTTTCCAATTAAACAAGGAGGTACTCCAAATGCACATATGTTATCTGGAAACTGCGGTTGCAGCGATGCTCAGAATTGCCCAACATCCCATGACACTCAGGATAGGTGCTAGTTTTGAAGTCTTAGAATGCTAAGCTGAATTGTCTTTCCTCTTTCTCTGTGCGTGAGTCTCTTTTGAGCTGTATATCCTCATATACAACACTACATTATGTGGTCAACTTTTTCTTCTAATGTGCATTTGGAGTACCTCCTTGTTTAACTGGAAGGTCCATATATTTTGAGATGTGAAATATGTACAAAAATATCTCTGATCTGTTGCCAGTGTAAATAAGATGGTGAATTAGAAAACATGTAGTCTAGTGTGTAGCAAATGGCACACAAGTATTTTATAACGTTCTAGCACAGTTTCTCAACCTCAGTTGACATGAGCCAGATGAGTGTTAGAAGTGGGGAGGGCTGTCTCCGGCATTTTTGCATATTTAATAGCATCTCTGACTTTTATCCACTAGATGGCAGTAGTTCCCCTGAGTCTTCCAGTGAAAAATGTCTCCAGACATTAGCAGATGTCCCTTGGGGAGAGAGGGACTGTCCAGTCATCCACAACTGAGAACCATCATTGTACCTGAATATATATACTGGAGGTAGATGGCAGTGTAGTCCATTTTAGGTGGAAAGGGAATATCGAAACAGAGAGAGGAACATTTTTTTTGTGGGTAGTCTACAGAGGTGAACGGAAGAAAGTGACCTAAGTTTCAAAAGCATACAATTAAATATGCTTTTGTCTTCCCTCCTTACTCTTTTTCATGTCATATCCTGACATGAATTCAGTAACTACCATCCACAAGTTCCATATCTCCAGGTGTCTCTTTAGGGGTCAGATATTCATTTCTGGGCTTCCATGAGACTTTTTTTTTTACCCTCTGCCCCCTTCCCCAAATCAGAAAAAACTCAGTCCTCAGACTAGTCAAGACTAAAAGCTATTCTCCACTAGCGTCTTCCAAGAAATTAATCTGATACATATTTGCTGCTATGTGTAAGGCAAGTCTCTACAGTTGCTAGAGATTACCGATATCTCTAACTGGTTTCTATGATTGATGACCTTTCTAATGTAACCACTGAAATGGCTTTCTTCTGCGGTTTTAAAGATTTAAGAAGTCAGGGGCCTCTTTAAAATAGAGGGTAGAGGGAGGATTCTAAGAGATAAGAAATTAGAAGAATTTGACATTAATTACTTTTTCCGATTGAGAATGCTTTTCTTTTGGAAATTCAGAGACATAAAAAATGAAAAATATGTTTAAAGCACAAGTGGGTCATGATAATATATATTCTTTAGATAGTTATTTTTGTCAAAATATTTCATGGATGCCAGGTAGATAGCATGATCTTGTCAGATGAATATATTTTCACTTTAAATTACCTTGTCACTCTAAGTGAGACAAAATGATTGCGCCTTTGTTGTATGTTGTGCACAGTCATGTCAGGCTCTTTGCAACCCCATGGACTGTAGCCCATCAGGCTCCTCTGTCCATGGGGGTTCTCTGGGCAAGAATACTGGAGTGGGTTGCCATGCACTTCTCCAGGGGATTTTCCCAGCCCGGGTCTCCGGCACTGCAGATGGATTCTTTACTGTCTGAGCCACCAGGGAAGCCCAACTGAGCCACTAGAATATTGATTTTCATCCCCTAGACTGGATCTTAGGTGCAAATAAGTCCATGAAAAATAAGCTTCCTCGTATTTGGAAAAATATCTTTCAAGCACAGGGTTTTCTTGGGAGAGAAGTTTCCAAAAAAAGCCAGATGTATTCTGATGGACAGAAACTAGAGTCAGGCAGCGTGGGAGTATCCAAAAGAACACGGAGACCCAGACAGCGAGTAGGGAGGAGACAGTGGATGGCTTTCTTCATTAGATCATGCTTTGAAATCAAATCTACTACTCAGCACTCCTTTTTTTCTATAAGAGCGAACCCAAAATAAAATTGGATCCCCAAACATCCAAGTCCTGGAATAAGAAAGTCATAGCTAGTCGTCTTTTGCCCAGACTGTCCAATGACTCAAGACTGAGTATTAATGCCCAGATAGGGAAAATCTTCCACTTGAAACCATGGGTGGTAACTGTGGATATCTCAAGTATTTGATGGCATACTATGAATATTTTCCATTTATTTTGTTACACCCAATGAATAAGCCCTCTCATCTAGTGTAGAAAAACATTTTAATAATTTGAGTTTTGTCTGTGAGACACCTAGACAGAGATGCAAGTACATAGTTAAATATATGGATCTTGAATTCAGGAGAATTTGACAAAAAGACGAATATTTGGAAGCACTGACTCAATAGGTAGTAGCTGTAATACCAGTTTTCCTACTTTTCTCTTCTCGATTTTTGTTTGCTCATATACAAATGATAAAACAAATAGAGCAAAATTTCTGTCTACAGATACATAGTTTGTGCTTTTCATATTCTGACACAGTCCTTCATTATATCTGAGTAAAAAAAAATTATAGGATTAGATGAATTTAAATTATGGTTAGAGGAAAAGGTAATAAATAGAAAACAACATTTTCACAGAAACTCAATAAGTTAAAAGCAAAAGAAACTTACTAAACCATTAAAAGCAACATTCATTTGCAAAATTTCAACTAGTATTTATAACAGAACTCGTGAATAAGCCATCCATTAGTGCTGTTACTGAAATAATATATTTAAATACAATTTAATCCTTAGAAAATCACTATCGGGTTAATCTCTGCATAACTGTTTCAGTAAAAGGCAGTGTTTCAAACAATCACTTCATGTGACTTTTGATCTTTAAGATGTGACTCAGACTTTGGAATTTCTTTCTTTCTCCCAAACTTGATGATCCTCCAAAAGTTAAGGTTTTGCTTTCAATATATAACACAAGGTAAAACATTATCAGCTTGAAACTCATTTTATGACTATTGAATGCTTTATTTCTCAGTTTAGACTGGAGTCTTCCATTTAATCTTTGAATTTCAGTTGATTGTCAAAATGATGTAGAAGCAAGGAGAGGGAATTGTGGACAATCCCTGAGTTGCAGGATTTTAAGTTTCTGCTAGACTGCTTTCCTATGTTTAATGAAATCAGCTTGCAATGCTGCTCATTTTTGGATGCTGCTGATCTATGAAGTGGAGAAATTCAAAGATATTTAGAAATCAAGTCCACTTTGTGTACTGAAAAACAGCTGATAGTGAGAAAGGGATGCAGTAGCAGGCAGAAAACTGAGCCTTTTCAACTTTTGTATCATTTTGGCTGAATCATTCTAGAACCAAATGTTTGCTTCATTCCAGAAGCTGATAATTATAATCTATTTTGCGTGCATACACGTAACACTTGAATTTACTAATGAATATAGTACATTATATTCCAAGTCAAATTCCATATCTCTCTTGGAGTGCATAAGACTGCAAACAATTTTTGGATGTCTTATCGATCATCTTACCTACATTTATACCTACCTCACCATAAACTCTTTTAAGAATAAACAGTCCATGAACAAAACAAAAATCACAGAGGCTGTGACCAAAAATACAAAATGAAATGGAGAGCTGAGAAGTTATTCAGTGAATTCAACACCCCCCCCCCACAAATATACTGTTCTTCACAAAGAAGATGGTCATCCTGCCCTCTTTTCCCATGATCTTCCATCTTTCTCTCCCTTCCTTGCACTAAATTATTTTATGGCCATAGTCATTCTTCTCTTATAATAATGATGATAATATACCACCATCTACCAAGCTCTTATAATGTAAAATCCTCTGTGCAAAAGCACTTGGCACTTTGCAACTGACAAGGATATAATCTCCAAAACATACAAATAGCTCATACAGTTCAATACCAAAAAGAAGAAGAAGAAAAAAAAAAACCCAATCAGAAAATGAGCAGAAGACCTAAATAGAAGTTTCTCCAAAGAAGACACACAGATGGCCAGCAAGCACATGAAAAGATGCTCAGCACTGCTGAGGATTAGAGAAATGCAAATCAAAACTACAATGAGGTACCACCTCACACTGATCAGAATGGCCATCATCATAAAGTCTACAAATAATAAATTTTGGAGAGGGTGTGAAGAAAAGAGAACTCTTCTACACTGTTGGTGCAATGTAAATTTGGTGCAGCCAGTATAAAGAACAGTAAAGAGCTTCCTAAAAAACTAAATGTAAAATGCAAACACTAAGTCAACTATACTGCAATTAAAGAAACAAAACACTTGGCATATTTTGCCTCTTTCAATCCTTTGAATAAACCTGAAGTTAGGTAGTATTTCACAATTATGAAAATAGTCTCAGAGATGGAAAATATCTGAATTAAAAGTACATGTACTAAATAGCAGAGCTAGAATTCAACTTAGGTAGGTCTGTCTGCTTCATCTTCCATGGGGTTAACCACCAATATAAAGTATCTCTGAAGACTCAGGACTCAAATGACCTAAAAAATTAGACAAAATATCCAACTTAAAATTTCACACTCTAAAAGAATGCATAGTTGTTTTTTTTTTTATTCAAAGCATTTTTGTGTATTAATCTGAGTGTGGTTAAATGTAGCTCTATTCATATGCATGACATTGATCATTTTGCTAAATATTTTTAAGTATGAAAATAACCTTATTTTACAATTATATTAAAGACAGAAAGAAAAATCTTTATTAGCTAGCTTTGGGAGCAGTTCAGTTCAGTCACTCAGATATGTCAGACTCTTTGCGACCCTATGGATTGCAGCACGCCAGGCTTCCCTGTCCATCACCAACCCCCGGAGCTTGCTCAAACTCATGTCTATCTAGTCAGAGATGCTATCCAACCATCTTATCCTCTGTCATCCTCTTCTCCTCGTGCCTTCAATCTTTCTCAGCATCCGGGTCTTTTCCAATGAGTCAGTTCTTTGCATCAAGTGGCCAAAGTATTGGAGTTTTGGCTTCAACATCAGTCTTTCCAATGAATATTCAGGACTGAGCTCCTTTAGGATTGACTGGTTTGATCTCTTTGCTGTCTAAGGGACTCTCAAGAGTCTTCTCCAACACCACAGTTCAAAAGCATCAGTTCTTCAGTGTTCAGCTTTCTTTATAGTCCAACTCTCACATCCATACATGACTACTGGAAAAACTATAGCTTTGACTAGACGGAACTTTGTTGGCAAAGTAATGTCTCTGTTTTGTCATATACTGTCTGGGTTTGTCATAGCTTTTTTCCAAGGGGCAGGCATCTTTTAATTTCATGGCTGCAGTCACCAGTGATTTTGGAGCCCCCCAAAATAAAGTCTCTCACTGTTTCCATTTTTTCCCCATCTATTTGCCATGAAGTAATGGGACAGGATACCATGATCTTAGTGTTTTGAATGTTGAGTTTTAATCCAACTTTTTCACTCTTCTCTTTTACTTTCATCAAGAGGCTCTTTAGTTCCTCTTCACTTTCTGCCATAAGGGTGGTGTCATCTGCATATCTGAAGTTATTGATATTTCTCCTGGCAATCTTGATTCCAGCTTGTCCTTCATCCAGCCCAGCATTTTGCATGATATTTGTGATACTGTTCATTTTCTTCCTTTCAGGTTTCCCTCTTCAAACTTCATCGCATTTCTAAAATATATAGCAAAGTTTATATTGAGGAAAATCTTAAATATCTCAGGTGTAGCCAATATTCATAAGTTTGCATATGCATATGTGTGTATATACTTTCATATATACATATTGCAAGCTTATATTTAAATAATGTATATGCACATTTACAAACCTATCTATTGCCTATAAGCGGTATCATATTATTTTAAGGAACATCTTTTAAATGAAAAATAAATATTATAAAAATTAAAAATTAAAACT
>SJYF01000097.1:3016271-3027691 GCA_006410515.1 Procapra przewalskii | reverse complement strand
GCCTGTAATTCTGTGATGAACAGAACATGTAGTTTTATGAAATTAAAATGAAACAACTTAAGGCAATCCAATAAAATATTATTAAGTAGATGGCAGTCAGGTTTTATAAAATAACATTCAGAGCCATACTTTTCAGATTATAGAAGGGGTTGTGTACAAATTTCCAGATAGTATCTTAAAATAGTGATGCTTAACTTTAATTCATTTTCTTATCTAAAACCATTCCCTTATTCAGTCAGAAATATCCACATTATCTGGAATACTGGTAGAATTATTATAGTAGAACTGAAAAGATAAAGAAACAGTCAGTACTCTTTGGTGTCTAAAATAGGCTTTTGAGACTCAAAATAAATGGCCTAAGGGAAAAAAAAAAGAGAATAGATTTTACTGGATAAATAAATTATAACTGGATGCACATGAGATAGAAGCGGTAAGTACCTCAGTTCTTACTCCTCGAAGATGGCGACCAGGGCTAGAGAGCTGGGGACTGGAGCGGGCAACAGGGGTGAGACAGAATGTTGGACAAGGTCGGAGCAGAGGACCAGGCAGACAAGAGCCAAATTCACATCAGTGACTGCTCAGCACTGTGGGTGGCTTAGCCAGCAAACTCAGAAGAGCTAAGCCAGTGCCTGCAGATAATTTGTTACCAACTCAGGGTCAAGAAGAAGTCATCTGGGCTGTTGGGCTCCTCATGTCTTTTCTCTAGACAAAGGTCTTCTACTGAAAGCTATCCTGGGGAGTGTTCACCAGATGGATAACTCCTGGTTCCCTGGGACTTGTCAGACCTCTTCTAACTACTCCACCCCAATATTCTTGCCTGGAGAATCCATAGAGGAGCCTAGTGGGCTACAGTCTACAGGGCCACAAAGAGTTGGACACGACTAAAGTGATTGAACATGCATACACTACATTTACAACGACTAAGGGCACTCAACAGGTTCTAGAATCAGTGATGTTTGGGTTATTGATGCAGAGACCTGTTGGGGATATAGAAAGTAACACTTCTAGAATTTGCACTTAGTTTGGCCCATAAAATGTTAAAACTCGTCTTCAATGCACCCTCACTCCAGTGTTCTTTCCTGGAGAATCCCAGGGACGGGGGAGCCTGGTGGGCTGCCGTCTATGGGATCGCACAGAGTCAGATATGACTGAAGCGACTAGCAGCAGCAGCAGCATTGTCTTATATCCAGAGAGAAGTCCAGGATCTGTTATTTTGAATAGCTCTATCTACCTTTAAATAGTCCACTTTAAGCTTCCTGAGTCAGTTTCCTTGTTTATAAAACAAAGGTAATAGTACCTAACTACAAAGGTTATGGAGAAGGCAATGGCACCCCACTCCAGTACTCTTGCCTGGAAACTTCCATGGATGGAGGAGCCTGGTAGGCTGCAGTCCATGGGGTCGCTGAGAGTTAGACACGACTCAGTGACTTCACTTTCACTTTTCACTTTCATGCGTTGGAGAAGAAAATGACAACCCACTCCAGTGTTCTTGCCTGGAGAATTCCAGGGATGGTGGAGCCTGGTGGGCTGCCGTCTCTATGGGGTCTCACAGAGTCGGACACGACTGAAGTGACTTAGCAGCAGCAGCAACAAAGGTTATTGTTAGAAATAAGTGAGATGGACCTTTGAGAAGGCCCCTGGCATATAGTAGAGCCTTAGTAAAGGTTATTACTTGAATTATTAACAACAAAAAAGTGATTGCTCAAATAATCAACAACTAGTAGAATACTTTTCACTACTATTGTTAAAATATGTACATTGAATTCATTCATTCATCAAAAATGTATCATTGCTATATGTCACGTATCTTAATAAGTACCCTGGGAGGTTCCTCTGTCCATGGGGATTCTCCAGGAGTGGGTTGCCATGCCCTCCTCCAGGGGATATTCCCAACACAGGAATTGAACTCAGTTATCCCACACTGCAGACAGATTCTTTACTATTGAGCCACCAAGGAAGCCCATGAATACTGGAGTGGGTAATCAATCCTTTCTCCAGGGGATCTTCCTGACCCAGGAATTGAACTGGGGTCTCCTGAATTATAGGCAGAGTCTTTACCAGTTCAGCTACAAGGGAAACCCCAATTATTAGAACATTCACATTGAATTCATTCATTCATTTATCAGAAATGTATTATTGCTGTATTCCACACATGGTAATAAGTGCTTAGGACACAGCAGAATCAAGTCAGACATGATGCTTGCTCTATGGACTTTACAATACAGCAGGAGGGCAAATATTAAATAATTAATCAGCAATCATTTAATTACAGTTGTTAGAAGTGTTGCAAATAGACAAGACTTTCAGCCTCCTACATAGGGCCCTTGAAACATTCCCTCTTGGAGCCTTTAACTTCCCCAGAAGATGTCTGACTCCCTGACTGGAGAATGCAAATGGATAGATTCTGAGACCACATGGAAAGATAGAAGGACCCAACTGATCCAGCTTTCTGCTTGTCTCCAGCAAGATGTCAGGCATTTCAATAAAAGCATCATGCACCCTGCAGACCAGACCACACATTCACTGCATACATATCTTCAGTCAGTATCATGAGGCAGCAAATCACCCAGCCAGGTCTAATCTAGACAGTAATATCTGATAAAATGGGGTTGCTGGTTGTTTTGCCACTGAAATCTGGATTAGTGTGTTATACAAACAAACAGAAAAAAAGTGACAGATTCTGAATTCTATTAAGGGTTAAGAATTATGTTCAATTTATAAAAATTTTAAATTATAGTCCATAAATAAAGACATGGTAAGAAAAATAAGTGAATATATAAATGAAACAACTTACAGTAGTCTGATCTTTGCTTTATTGGAAAGAGTTGAGGAAGTACTGTCTGTGTGGAACTTGGACCACTGTTGAAATTTTTTGAGATGAGTCAAATGTTGCATTTCCCATCATTGAACAAGGCCTGTTGCATGTCTGGCAGAGGTCACTTTCAAGTAAATACCATGAAATGGAAAGTCTAGGGAGCAGGCTTGTTGAGACAGGACAGATTTTCTCCCACTGGCTCTGTGCAGTGCTAAACTGCTGGCTTCAGATAACATTCTTGCTGATAGGAGTGTCAAAGAACCAAACGAACTGTATTATAACACACAAGAACAGTGTCAATAACTACACTACGTAACAGTTATGCAACCAAATTCTAATCTTTACAACTTGGCTGTGGATTCTTTGTTGATCACAGAGCTCCCTGTTCAGACAGTATATCTACATTGGTAGGTTTCATAGAAAGAGACTCAGCACAGTAGCAAAGAAACAAGGACTTTGGAATCAGAGGAACTAAAAATGTTATACAGCTCTGCTACTCACTGTGTGGCTTTGGCAAAATTAGTGTAACTCAACTCTATCTGTGGGTAATAGGCATTTTCTTTTTCAATATCCCAAAGATTTTTCCCTTCAGTCTTATCTACGAGCTTTCAGAAAGTCAACCTAAAATATAATTGTCTGTTTTAATAAATAGCAATTTGTCATAATGTTTCTCTTGGCTTCTGAATGCTCACCTTGAGGATTTCGCTTGCATTTTATTTGTATGAGTATCTGTTAAAGTGAAAGAAGAGCATTTTGCTTTTAAAAATGAAAAGCCTCAGCGCCCCCCCCCCAAAGCTATTCAACGGTTTAAGAAACCATTTAAATATTCACTAAGTCAAATAAGAAGAATCAAATGTTCATGACGCCTCATGAAGGTACGATAGTCCCGCATTATCTGTGGTTTCACTTCCCATGGCTTTAGTTACCAGCAGTCAACCATAGATCAAAAATATTACATGGAAAATTCCAGAGACATGTGTGAGCTTAAAACTACACATTGTTCTCAGCAGAATGACAACATCTCATGCTGTATGGCCCCATCTTGCCTGGAATGTGAACCACCCCTTCATCCAGCATGTCCTATCTGATAGTCACTTAGGCATCTCAGTCATCCTATCTTCTGTAATGATATGGCAGTCTTGTGTTCAAGTGCCCTTATTTTATTTAAGAACTTCCCCAACCACAAGAGGAGTGAGACTAACAACTTGCATATGCGAAAGAGAAGCTGTAAATGTCTTCCTTTAAGTGAAAAGGTAAAAGTTCTGGACTTAATAATAAAAGAAAACAATCATATGCTGAGGATGCTAAGATTTATGGTAAGAACAAATGCTTTATCCATGAAATTGTGAAGAAAGAAGAAGAAATCCACGCTGCCTTTGCCTTTGTACCTCACACTGCAAAAGGTGTAACCATAATGTTTAAAAAGTGCTTATTTAAGATGGAAAAGACATTACATTTGTACAAGATGTTTTGAGAGAGAAAGAAAAGACATTTATATAACTTATTATAGTATATTATTATAGTTACAATGTATATACACATATATATTATATAACAATTATTATAATTCTTTGATTTGTTAAAATTTTACTTTATCTTACTTTATAATACTGTATTGGTTTTGCCATTGATCAACATGAATCTGCCACGGGGGTACATGAGTTCCCAATCCTGAGCCGCCCCCCCCCTCTGCCCATACCATCTCTCTGGGTCATCCCAGTGCACCAGCCCCAAGCATCCTGCATCCTGCATTGAACCTAGACTGGTGATTCATTTCTTACATGACATTATACATGTTTCAATGCCATTTTCCCAAATCATCCCACCCTCTCCCTCTCCCTCTCCCACAGAGTCCACAAGTCTGTTCTATACATCACTGTCTCTTTTGCTGTCTCACATACAGGGTTATCATTACCATCTTTCCAAATTCCATATATATATGTTAGTATACTGTATTGGTGTTTTTCTTTCTGTCTTACTTCACTCTGTATAATCAGCTCCAGTTTCATCCACCTCATTAGAACTGATTCAAATATATTCTTTTTAATGGTTGAGTAATACTCCATTTTGTATACTTACCACTGCTTTCTTATCCATTCATCTGCTGATGGACATCTAGGTTGCTTCCATGTCCTGGCTATTATAAACAGTGCTGCGATGAACATTGGTACACGTGTCTCTTTCAATTCTGGTTTCCTTGGTGTGTATGCCCAGCAGGGGGATTGCTGGGTCATATGGCAGTTCTATTTGTTTTTAAAGAATCTCCACACTGTTCTCCACAGTGGCTGGACTAGTTTGCATTCTCACCAACAGTGTAAGAGGGTTCCCTTTTCTCCACATCCTCTCCAGCATTTATTGCTTGTAGACTTTTGGGTTGCAGCCATTCTGACTGGTGGGAAGTGGTACCTCATTGTGTTTTTGATTTGCATTTCTCTTTTAATGAGTGATGTTGAGCATCTTTTGATGTGTTAGCCATCTGTATGTCTTCTTTGGAGAAATGTCTATTTAGTTCTTTGGCCGATTTTTTGATTGGGTCGTTTATTTTTCTGGAATTGAGCTGCATGTGTTGCTTGTATATTTTTGAGATTAGTTGTTTGTCAGTTGCTTCATTTGCTATTATTTTTCTCCCATTCCGAAGGCTGTCTTTTCACCTTGCTTATAGTTTCCTTTGTTGTGCAGAAGCTTTTAATTTTAATTAGGTCCCATTTGCTTATTTTTGCTTTTATTTCCAGTATTCTGGGAGGGGGGTCATAGAGGATCCTGTTGTGACTTATGTCGGAGAGTGTTTTGCCTATGTTCTCCTCTAGGAGTTTTCTAGTTTCTGGTCTTACATTTAGATCTTTAATCCATTTTGAGTTTATTTTTGTGTATGGTATTAGAAAGCGTTATAGTTTCATTCTTTTGCAAGTGGTTGACCAGTTTTCCTAGCACCACTTGTTAAAGAGATTGTCTTTATTCCGTTGTATATTCTTGCCTCCTTTGTAAAAGATAAGGTGTCCATAGGTGTATGGATTTATCTCTGGGCTTTCTATTTTGTTCCATTGATCTATATTTCTGTCTTTGTGCCAGTACTGATGACTGTGACTTTGTAGTAGAGCCTGAAGTCAGGCAGGTTGATTCCTCCAGTTTCATTCTTCTTTCTCAAGATTGCTTTGGCTATTCAAGGTTTTTTGTATTTCCATACAAATTGTGAAATTATTTGTTCTAGCTCTGTGAAAAATACCGCTGGTAGCTTGATAGGCATTGCAATGAATCTGTAGATTGCTTTGGGTAGTATACTCATTTTCACTATATTGAGTCTTCCAATCCATGAACATGGTATATTTCTCCATCTATTAGTGTCCTCTTTGATTTCTTTCACCAGTGTTTTATAGTTTTCTATATATAGGTCTTTAGTTTCTTTAGGTAGATATATTCCTAAGTGCTTTATTCTTTTCATTGAAATGGTGAGTGGAATTGTTTCCTTAATTTCTTTTTCGACTTTCTCATTAGTGTATAGGAATGCAAGGGATTTCTCTGTATTGATTTTATGTCCTGAAACTTTACTATATTCATTGATTAGCTCTAGTAATTTCCTGGTGGAGTCTTTAGGGTTTTCTATGTAGAGGATCATGTCATCTAAAAACAGTGAGAGTTTTACTTCTTCTTTTCCAATTTGGATTCGTTTTATTTCTATTTCTGCTCTGACTGCTGTGGCCAAAACTTCCAGAACTATGTTGAATAGTAGCGGTGAAAGTGGGCACCCTTGTCTTGTTCCTGACTTTGGGGAAAATGCTTTCAATTTTTCACCATTGAGGATAATGTTTGCTGTGGGTTTGTCATATATAGCTTTTATTATGTTGAGGTATGTTCCTTCTATTCCTGCTTTCTGGAGAGTTTTTATCATAAATGGATTTGAATTTTGTCAAAGGCTTTCTCTGCATCTATTGAGATAATCATATGGCTTTTATTTTTCAATTTGTTAATGTGTGAATTACATTGATTGATTTGCAGATATTGAAGAATCCTTGCATCCCTGGGGTAAAGCCCACTTGGTCATCGTGTATGATCTTTTTAATGTGTTGTTGGATTCTGATTGCTAGAATTTTGTGAAGGATTTTTGCATCCATGTTCATCAGTGATATTAGCCTGTCGTTTTCTTTTTTTGTGGCAGCTTTGTCAGGTTTTGGTATTAGGGTGATGGTGGCCTCATAGAATGAGTTGGGAAGTTGATCTTCCGCTGCAATTTTCTGGAAGAGTTTGAGTAGGATAGATGTTAGCTCTTCTCTACGTTTTTGGTAGAGTTCAGCTGTGAAGCCGTCTGGACCTGGGCTTTTGTTTGCTGGAAGATTTCTGATTACAGTTTCAATTTCCGTGCTTGTGATGGGTCTGTTAAGATTTTTTATTTCTTCCTGGTTCAGTTTTGGAAAGTTGTACTTTTCTAAGAATTTGTCCATTTTTTCCACGTTGTCTATTTTATTGGCATATAGTTGCTGATAGTAGTCTCTTATGATCCTTTGTATTTTTGTGTTGTCTGTTGTGATTTCTCCATTTTCATTTCTAGTTTTATTGATTTGATTTTTTTCCCTTTGTTCCTTGATGAGTCTGGCTAATGGCCTGTCAATTTTATTTATCCATTCAAAGAACCAGCTTTTTGCTTTGTTGATTTTTGCTATGGTCTTTTTTTTTTTTTTGCATTTATTTCTGCCCTAATTTTAAAGATTTCTTTCCTTCTGCTAACCCTGGGGCTATCCATTTCTTCCTTTTCTAGTTGCTTTAGGTGTAGAGTTAGGTTATTTATTTGACTTTTTTCTTGTTTCTTGAGGTATGCCTGTATTGCTATGAACTTTCCCCTTAGCACTTCTTTTATAGTGCCCCACAGGTTTTGGGTTGTTTTGTTTTCATTTTCATTCATTTCTATGCATATTTTGATTTCTTTTTTGATTTCTTCTGTGATTTGTTGGTTATGCAGAAGCGTGTTGTTCAGCCTCCATATGTTGGACTTTTTAATAGTTTTTCTCTTGTAATTGAGATCTAATCTTACAGTATTATGGTCAGAAAAGATGCTTGGAATGATTTCATTTTTTTTTTTTTTGAAATTTTCAGGGCTAGATTTATAGTCCAAGATGTGATCTATCCTGGAGAAGTTTCCGTGAGCACTTGAGAAAAAGGTGAAATTCACTGTTTTGGGGTGAAATGTCCTATAGATATCAGTTAGGTCTAACTGGTCTATTGTATCATTTAAAATTTGTGTTTCTTTGTTAATTTTCTGTTTAGTTGATCTATCCATAGACATGAGTGGGGTATTAAATTCTCCCACTATTATTGTGTTATTGTTAATTTCTTCTTCATACTTGTTAACATTTGTCTTACATATTGTGGTGCTCCTAATTTGGGTGCATATATATTTATAATTGTTATATCTTCTTCTTGGATTGATCCTTTGATCATTATGTAGTGGCCTTCTTCGTCTCTTTTCACAACCTTTGTTTTAAAGTCGATTTTATTGGATATGAGTATTGCTACTCCTGCTTTCTTTTGGTCTCTATTTGCGTGGAATATCTTTTCCCAGCCCTTCACTTTCAGTCTGTATGTGTCCCTTGTTTTGAGGTGGCTCTCTTGTAGGCAACATATATAGGGGTCTTATTTTTGTATCCATTCAGCCAGTCTTTGTCTTTTGGTTGGGGCATTCAACCCATTTATGGTTAAGGTAATTATTGATAAGTATGATCCCATTGCCATTTACTTTATTGTTTGGGGTTCGGGTTTATACACCTTTCCTGTGTTTCCTGTCTAGAGAACATGCTTTAGCATTTGTTGGAGAGCTGGTTTGGTGGTGCTGAATTCTCTCAGCTTTTGCTTGTCTGTAAAGCTTTTGATTTCTCCTTCATATTTGAATGAGATCCTTGCTGGGTACAGTAATCTGGGCTGTAGGTTATTTTCTTTCATCACTTTAAGTATGTCTTGCCATTCCATTCTGGCCTGAAGAGTTTCTATTGAAAGATCAGCTGTTATCCTATGGGAATCCCCTTGTGTGTTATTTGTTGTTTTTCACTTGCTGCTTTTCATATTTGTTCTTTGTGTTTGATCTTTGTTAATTTGATTAATATGTGTCTTGGGGTGTTTTGCCTTGGGTTTATCCTGTTTGGGACTCTCTGGGTTTCTTGGACTTGGGTGATTATTTTTTTCCCCATTTTAGGGAGGTTTTCAACTATTATCTCCTCAAGTATTTTCTCATGGTCTTTCTTTTTGTCTTCTTCTTCTGGGACTCCTATAATTCGAATGTTGGACTGTTTCATATTGTCCTGGAGGTCTCTGAGATTGTGCTCAGTTCTTTTAATTCATTTTTGTTTTTCCTCACTGATTCATTTATTTCTACCATTCTATCTTCTATTTCACTAATCCTATCTTCTGTCTCCTTTAATCTACTATTTGTTGCCTCCAGACTGTTTCTGATCTCATTTATTGCATTATTCATTATATATTGACTATTTTTTATTTCTTCTAGGTCCTTATTAAACCGTTCTTGCATCTTCTCAATCCTTGTCTCCAGGCTATTTATCTGCGATTCCATTTTGGTTTCAAGATTTTGGATCATTTTCACTATCATTATTTGGAATTCTTTATCAGGTAGATTCCCTATCTTATCCTCTTTTGTTTGGCTTCCTTTACCTGGTGGGTATTTCTCTGTCTCTTCATCCTGTTTATATTGCTGCATTTGGGGTGGCCTTTTTGTATTCTGGCAGTTTGTGCAGTTCTCTTTATTATGGGGTTTCCTCTCTGTGGGTGAGGTTGTATCAGTGGCTTGTCAGGGTTTCTTGGTTAGGGAAGCTTGTGTTGGTTTTCTGGTGGATGGAGTTGGATTTCTTTTCTCTGGAGTGCAATGATGTGTCCTGTAATGAGTTATGAGATGTTAATGGTTTTGGAGTAACTTTGATCTGCCTGTATATTGAAGCTCAGGGCTGTATTCCTGTGTTGCTGGAGAATTTTCATGGCATGTCTTGCTCTGGAACTTGTTAACCCTCGGGTGGTGCTTGGTTTCAGTGTAGGTATGGAAGCATTTGATGAGCTCCTATCAATTAATGTTCCTTGGATTCAAGAGTTCTCTGATGTTCTCAGGATTTGGACTTTAGCCTCCTGCTTCTGGTTTTCAGTCTTATTTTTGCAGTAGTCTCAAGACTACTTCTATACTGCACCATTGATAAAACATCTAAGTTAAAGATGAAAAGTTTCTCCACATTGAGGGACAGCCAGAGAGCTTCACAGAGTTACATGGAGAAGAGAAGAGGGAGGGGGGATTTAGAGGTGACCCGAACGAGATGAGGTGGAATCAAAAGAGGAGAGAGCAAGCTAGCCAGTAATCACTTCCTTGTGTGTGCTCCACAGTCTGGATGCTCAGAGTTCATGGAGTTATACAGAGAAGAGGAGAGGGAGGAAGGAGACAGAGGTGGCCAGGAGGATAAAAGAGGGGAATGAAAAGGAGAGAGACAGATCCAGCCAGTAATCAGTTCCCTAAGTTTTCTCCACTGTCTGGAACACGCAGAGATTCACAGAGTTGGGTAGAGAAGAGAAGGGGGAGGGAGGAGACAGAGGCGACCTGGTGGAGAAAAAGGAGAGTCCAAAGGAGGAGAGAGCAATCAAGCCAGTAATCTCACTCTCATGTAAAAATAGGTACTGAAGATTGGATTTTTGAAGGTACAAAATTGATAACAAACACCAAAAAGCAAAGATTAAAAATCTAGAGTAGAGGTTGGATTTTCAAAAATACAATATTAAAGAAAAGAAGAAGAAGAAAAAAATAGTCACAAGAATTATTAAAAAGAAAAAATATATATATATGAAATTTGCTTTTAAATAGGGTCTTTTTTTGAAAAGTAATAGTATAAAATGAAAATTAAAGTAGAAATAGGGGACTTAATAATTAAAAAGTGTTAAAATAAGGAGAAAAGAAGAAACAACAACAATAAAATCAATGATCGTAAAAATAGTAAAGTTATACCTAGGACTTTCTCTGGTGTTGTTATGGGCAGTGTGGGGTCAGTTTTTTTTGGGTAGTTCCTTGGTCTGGCTTATATTTCTCAAGTTCTATAGGCCCCTTCCTATGTAGTTGGTACTAATGACAGGGTTTTAATGTATTGCACCTGTCACTTTCAAGGCGGATCCCTTTGTTTTAGCTTCTTCTGTTTGCTGGTCTCTTCAGTGTCTGATTTCCACCCTGACACAAGTGGGGCGATGGTGGACACTTTTTTTAGGCTCACTTGTTCAGTCAACAAGTGGGGAGGGAGGGATGCTGCAAACAAATAACACTGGTGTGTGCTCGCAGTGTCTCAGCCACACTGGGCCTGCCCCCGCTCATGGCACACACAGCTCAGGCTCTAGGTTGCTCCACCAGGAACCGTCTGAGGCTGGCCCTGGGCTGCATGCACCTTCCAGGTCTAAGCCACTCAGACTCAGGCACTCAGGTAGTCCTCAGAGGCACAGACTCGGTTGGGCCTGTGTTTTGTGCCCTTCCCAGGTCCAAGTAGCTCAGGTGTTTGGTGAGCGCAGTCGCTGCGACTTATCACCTCTCCCGTCCCTGCTGCTCAGTTTTCTGGGTGTACGACTGGTGCACCTTCTCATGCGGATG
>SJYF01000097.1:2951014-2961627 GCA_006410515.1 Procapra przewalskii | reverse complement strand
GGAGCACATTGCTAAGAGAATGAAAAGGCAAGTGACAGACTAGAAGAAAATTTGGCAAAAATTCTTCTATATGTGATTAAAAAAAAACATGAATCTATAATACAGAAGGAACTTTAAATTTTAACAAGAAGACAAAAAATGCAAACTTAAAAATGAGTAGAAATATCTCAACAGGAAATTCCTCAGAGAAGATATATGGATAATAAATTATAAGAAAAAATGATCAACATTATTAGTCATTAGTGAAATAAATATTAATACATAGGGACTCCTGTATAAACACTAGAAAGTCAGAAACAAACAAGCAAACAACCTGATCATACCAAGTGCTGGTAAGGTTGTAGTGCAACTGAAGACTCACATTGCTGGAGGAAGCATAAAGTGATACAGCCGCTTTGGAGAGCAGTTTGATGGTTTCTTATAAAGTTATCAGTACACTTACAATATAACCCAACTGAGGTATTTATCCAAGATAAATTACATTACACAAATTAAATTACACAAATTAATTGTGCTAATGTTCACAGCAATTGTTTTGATAATAGTCAAACACAAAAAGAGATACCAAATTCCATCAACTAAAGAGTGGAGAAACTGCGGAAATATATACAATGGTATCCCACCCAGCAGAAAAGCAATGAATACTGAGATATTCAACCAAATGGATATGGTTGAATATCCATCAAAAGCACTATGCTAAACACAAAAGTTTATATACTATATGATTCCATGTATATGATATTTGAGAAAGGCCAAAAGTACAAGGATAAAAACCAGATTAATAACTGCCAGAGGCTAAAGTAGGGAGAGGAGAGCAACTGCAAAGGGACTCATGGAAGTTTTTCAGGGCCATGGGATATTTTAGATTTGGATTTTGGTAGTGGTTGCACAACTATATACAATTGTTAAAATTCATCTGCCTGTGCCCTTTAAAAAAGTGAAAGTAAAAGTCGCTCAGTCATGTCTGACTCTTTGCAGCCCCATGGGCTGGGGACTGCCAGGCTCCTCTGTCCATGGAATTCTCCAGGCCAGAATACTGGAGTAGGGAGCTGTTTCCTTTTCCAGGGGATCTTCCCAACCTAGATACTAGGGAAGTGAAGTGAATTGGTTCAGTCGTGTCCAACTCTTTGCAACCCCATGGACTGTAGCCCACCAGGCTCCTCCCTCCATGGGATTCTCCAGGCAAGAGTACTGGAGTGTGTTGCCATTTCCTTCTCCAGGGGATCTTTCTGACCCAGGGATCGAACCCAGGTCTCCTGCATTCCAGGCAGACACTTTAACCTCTGAGCCACCAGGGTGTACTTCTCAAATAGTAAAGAATCCATCTACCAGTGCAGGAGATGTGGGTTCAGTGTTTGAGTCCGGAAGATCCCCTTGAGAAGTAAATGGCAACACATTCTAGTATTATTGCCTTGAGAACCCCAGTCCATGGGGTCACAAAAGAGCTGCACAAGAGTTAGTGACTAAATAACAGCAACAAGAACTGGGCAATCATTACTGAGTATTGACTGAATGATAAAATTGCATGTGATAAAATTGAAGGTTTGCTGGCAAAGCTTAAACAGGTAATTTAAAAAAGCAAAAACAGCTGTACAATGGTATTAAGTAGTAGGTAGAAACATGCAATCATAATTTGTTGTTTGTCTTTGTTTTCTTACTTGCTAGCTATTACCAAGTTGAGATCAAGGACTAGAGGAGAGTGAATCATACAATAAACATGATTTGATGTAAAGAGTCAAGAAATACTGAGAGCAAGGCACTCAGCCATGGGAGCCACCATGGTTTAAAGAAGGTCCATGAGAGACAAGGAGTCAATTAAGATGCTTCCACTAGGGAAGGGGCACAAATATATGTAGACAAATATGTGGGAAAAGGGGCTCATTAACTTCACTTTATGGTTTCATGCCTTATGTTTTCATTATTAAAAACATAAAAATTTTAAAATAAATAATTATAGAATACATTAATTTAGATGCATTATACTTATCTCTAATCTATTACTATCTATCTAATTGCAGAGAGGTGTATATGTCACATTTTTAATATAAAGCCTTATATTTTAAAAGTTATTTTTATTCTGAAATGTAAAAAGCTTGACTCATTAAAAATAGAACAGAAAAACAAGAACTATAACCTCACAGCCTCCAGAACAAAAACTATAATCACAAAAAAGAAATCAAAATGAAAAAGCGTGGGATTACTACCCAGATGAAGGAACAAGATAAATCCCCAGAAAAATGACTGAATGAAGTGGAGATAGACAACCTTTCAAGAAAATAATTCAGAATACTGATAGTGACGATGATCTAGGATCTCAGAAAAAGAATGCAGAAGATGTAAGACATATTTGGAGAAGGCGATGGCACCCCACTCCAGTACTCTTGCCTGGAAAAGCCCATGGATGGAGGAGCCTGGTGGGCTACAGTCCATGGGGTCGGGAAGAGTCGGACACGACTGAGTGACTTCCCTTTCACTTTTCACTTTCAAGCATTGGAGAAGGAAATGGCAACCCACTCCAGTGTTCTTGCCTGGAGAATCCCAGGGACGGGGGAGCCTGGTGGGCTGCAGTCTCTAGGGTCACACAGTGTCGGACACAACTGAAGCGACACAGCAGCAAGACATATTTACCAAAGATGAAAAAGAACTAAAGAACAAGCAAATACAGACGAACAGCAGAATAACCGAGGCAGAAGAATGGATTAGCGACCTGCAAGACAGAACAGTGGAAATCACTTCCAGAAAACAGAATATTTAAAAACAACAACAAAGAAAAGCCTGTAATGATTATTGCTAACTTGAAA
Source organism: Procapra przewalskii (assembly GCA_006410515.1). Classification (NCBI taxonomy): domain Eukaryota; kingdom Metazoa; phylum Chordata; class Mammalia; order Artiodactyla; family Bovidae; genus Procapra; species Procapra przewalskii. The sequence continues at coordinate 2,958,826 of SJYF01000097.1, read as the reverse complement.
AAGACTATTCCATGTTCATGATATATTATTATCTGTTCCTGCATTTTCTTGACTATTGTTTAAAAATATTTGTATGTTTATAATAGTTCAAAATGCCTTGTATGAGACTGAGAAATCCAAAATTTTAAAATTAATTAACATGGTAGTAAAATTTCACAGTCGATATTAAATTCAAGACAACTTAAAATAAAATTGTATTTTGCTCCACAAAAATCCTTTTGAGACATCTTACTAGTTTAGCTAACAGATATCTGCAACGAACTAAGACTTATATCACAATATTCATTTCAAATAATCTTGTTAGTACTTTAGGCCTTAAAGTAAGAACATTGCCTACTTGTTTCAATGAAAATCTCTATGCAGTATAGTTAATTTCGTAAAAATAAATAAATGAATTGAATAGTTAGTTTTTTAATTAAATATATTACACCAGGTAGAGGCTCTGATTCTTTATACTGAGAAGTTTTACTTGTATTCCTAAAACTTCTAATAAGGAGCTGGGTTGTATATAAAATAAATCCCATGAGCTCAGGCTTTCTAGTACTAAAATAAATCAACAATATCAGAACCAAAATCAGTCTAGTATGCCAAGGTCAGAAATACTAAAAGCTGAAATAGAGGGAATAGCAAAGCAGGAACAAATTCCAATGGTCTGATAATGAGGCAGGTAAAGTACAACACAGGAATAAGACGTATACTTCGAACCTGAAGTTGGATGTAATCTGACCCTGACCCTAGAGTTAATTCCTGTGTTTTCTGCCTGCCTGCCTCCTAACTCAATTTCAACAGATTTCATCTTTTTTCTATTGCTGTCTTCTCTTCCTTCCTTCCTCCTCCTTTTCTCCCTCACTCCCTTCATTCCTTTTTCTTTTACTTTCTTTCTTTTCTTTATTCAACAGATATTTAATAAGTAATTACTAATCCCAACAAAGGGCAATGCCAAAAAAATCTTCAAACTATTGTACAATGGCACTCATTTCACATGCTAGCAAGGTTATATTCACAATCCTGCAAGCTAGGCTTTAGCAGCCTGTGACCCAAGAATTTCCAGATGTACAAGCTGGGTTTAGAAAATGCAAAGGAACCAAATATCAAATTGCCAACATTTATTGGATTGTGGAGAAAACAAGGGAATTCCAGAGAAACATCTACTTCTCTTTCATTGACTACGCTAAAGCCTTAGACTGTGTGGATCACAACAAACTGTGGAAAATTCTTAAAGAGATGGGAGTACCAAACCACCTTACCTGTCTCCTGAGAAACATGTATGTGGGTCAAGAAGCAACAGTTAGAACCTTACATGGAACAACTGACTGGTTCCAAATTGAGAAAGGAGTACAACAAGGCTGTACATAGTCACCCTGCTTATTTAACTTATATGCATAGTACATGATGCAAAATGCTGGGCTGGATGACTCACAAGCTGGAATCAAGATTGCCAGGAGAAATATCAACAGCCTCAGACATGCAGTGACACCATTCTAAAGGCAGAGAGTGAAGATGAACTAAAGAACTTCTTGATGAGGGTGAAAGAGGAGAGTGGAAAAGGTGGCTTAAAACTCAACATTCAAAAAACGAAGATAGCATCTGGCCCCATCACTTCCTGGCACATAGAAGGGGGAAAAGTGGAAGCAGTGACAGATTTTATTTTCTTTCTCCAAAATTGCTGTGAATGGTGACAGCAGCCATGAAATTAAACAATGCTTGCTCCACGGAAGAAAAGTTATACATAGTGTATTAAAAAAGCAGAGACATCACTTTGCTGACAAAGATCCATATAGTCGAAGCTATGGTTTTTTCTAGTAGTCATGTATAAATGTGGGAGTTAAACCATAAAGAAGGCTCAGAGCCAAAGAATTGATACTTTTGAATTGTGGTGCTGGAGAAGACCCTTGAGAGTCCCCTTGTACAGAAAGGAGATCAACCAGCCAATCATAAGGGAAATTAACCTTGACTATTCATTGGAAGGGCTGATGCCGAAGCGGAAGCTACAATATTTTGGCCACGTGATGCAAAGAGCCAACTTATTGGAAAAGACTGATGCTGGGAAGGATTGAAGGCAAGAGGAGAAGGGGACAACAGAGAATGAGGTAGTTGGATGAAATCACTGACTCGATGGACATGGATTTGAGCTAACTCCAGGAGATAGTGGAGGACAGAGTAGCCTGGCCTGCTGCAGTCCATGAGGTTGCAAAGAATCCAATACTTTCTGATACTCTGAAACAATGAAATACTAGAGAAAATACATTCTACAACATTTTTCAATCCTTCTCTCTTCTGTTTTGCTTACTTGGGCATTATCTCCTAAGATGCAACATGACCTAGTTTTTCCTCGTAGTTCCTGGTGTATTTATTCTTTGCACTAGTTGTTGCAATATAAGAATAATAAAGTAAAAAACAATGTGATAATGTAGGAGAGATAAAAAATTACAGGATATATTACTCTTGCTTCTTAAATTAAAATCAATATGATACATAGAAAGTGGCTCAATTTTCTCGATAATAAAGACTGAGAGTCTCCAAGGGAAGAGAAACTGGATAAGAAAATATTTTATAGCTATCTTTTAGAACAATGGTCTACTTTCAAATAATAAATTTTCTTCAGCTTCAAACCTCAAAATTATTCACATTTTAACATTGTAGGCATTATAATTAGTAAAAATTCCTCAGAAATAAGATTGCTGTCACTCTCTGTTTTGTATGTTGTTACAATTATACATTGACATACGTAACACTTCATCTATGAAGACTCCATATATTAGATCTTATATGGGATTTTGGAGAGAATGAGCTATCTTAAATAGGAAGAATGGCTATTAGCAAATACAGTATCAAAATAAAATAATTTTTAGCTACTGAAGTAGAAAATCTTAACCAATTTTTTAAAAATTAAAAACAAAGCTTAGGAGTTATATATCATTAGCTATTGTACTTGTAGTACTTCATTAAAATAGGCTAGCAGCATAAGCTAAAAATTATACGTGGTTAGTTACTATTATTCTTGTTATGGGCCAACATATATCTTTGCCACATTTTTTGTTGTTTGCATCTGGGAGCGGTAGACATGGGGAGAGAAAACCTGCAGACTTGCTTGATACAATTCTAATTCACAACCTGGCCCATCTGAAATTATTTTATGTTGGTTATCTACGAGATTTTTTTAAGAACAAATGCAAGCAAGTGAATATGTAAATACATTTTTGAGCTTACATATACTAACTACAGGTAGATTTTTTTCTCTATTCTTTAATAAATCTAGAAACTTTCAGTGATTGATAATATCTGGGATATCATACTAGTTTTAAAACAGCCTATTTCATGAACAGCAAGTTAGTGGCAACATAAAACAAAATGTGGGACATTGCAATCCATTTAAATTGCAGTGTTTACATGATTCTTTATTATTATTATATTTATATTATTATATAAAATTTTAGGGCTATAGTTGGAGAAGGAAATGACAACCCACTCCAGTATTCTTGCCTAGAAAAATCCCATGGACAGAGGAGCCTGGTGGGCACAGTCCATAGGGTTGCACAGTCGGACATGATTGAAGCCTGCCCATAGAGCTATAAAGACTCAAAAGGACAAAATGGCAATTTCTGCACACCTTTCTCGACACTAAAGACAGCAAAGGGTTTGAAGATGTAGGTTATTAAGTGCTTTACTTATGTTTTATGGATCTTCAAAGCTAATTTTGAGAGCTCTCTTTAAACAGAAGAATACAAAATCATGAATTCAAAATGAAATATGAAATAAAAATGAACTTAGAATAATAAAAAATTATAACAAGCTACAAATTTTAAGGAACAGAAATAAAATCACAAAATGCAGGAAAATGCATAATTTGTTGCCTAACTCATCTCTATAATACTTATTGTCCCTTTACCTTTTGATTGCTTATTCTTTCATGATCTTTTTCATATAAAAATGATTTTGTGATAGCATTATGTCCAGATAGAATAAGAATAATTTACTTATTCCTCAGGAAGTTTGGTCAAAGTTAATTTTTTTATTATTATTGGCAATTTAGAAAAGTTTCAGCTTCTCAATTCTGCTACTGACTGGCCTGTGAAATCATGTTAGCAACAATATAACTGTATACAGATATGCTGCAAATCACATAAATGTACCCTGCTCTGCCAAGCTTAACTTGCCTTTACCAGATCTCCAGAATATTCTTCCTTATTCCGATGCCTCTCTTCCCATCCCCCTCAAACCCCCACTCCCCACACTTGAAGAGAGCCTACCTAGAAGTCACAACAGAAAGAGATGATCATTTAACCACCTGTGGTTACATTTCTTCATTTTTTGTAAATTCTGTAAAAATATGAGTTCCAGGTGGACAAATTGTTAGGGTCTTCTCAGGAGCCTGAAAGCACCTTTGCAAAAGTGGAATTCTGAAGCTTAAATGTTTTTCTCTTCATAATATACTGCCTTTGATGCTATTACCAATCCCTCCTCTATCACCTAAAGTGAAGTCCTTCAGGAGTGTTGGACTCTTTGTGACCCCATGGACTGTAGCCTACCAGGTTCCTTCATCCATGGCATCCTCCAGGCCAGAATACGGGAAAGGGTTGCCATTTCCTGCTCCGGGGAACTTCCTGACCCAGGGATCAAACCTGGGTCTCCACATTGCAGGCAGATGCTTTACCATCTGAGCCACCAAGGAAGACCCTAATACACATGTAAACACAGATTTATTCTGGGATTAACAAGTATGTTATGAAGAAAATACACTCAAAGTTCTTTGCTTATAATTTGTGTTGTTTTTTCCTGTCAAGAAATGGAGCTGGAGATGTCCCACATAAGCAGTAGGGAGATGAATTAATGATGGTGACTCTCTGCAGAAAAGCCCTATGGGGATGGTATTCTCCGGAGGCTAAGAGAACCATCACTTTTGTGAGTTGTTACAGCCAGAGGAACTGGTTTGTTTTCATATTTAATTTTGAATTCATCATTTTGTATTCTTTTGTTAAAAGAGAGCTCTCAAAATTAATGTTCAAGATCCATAAAACATAATTCAAGCCCTTAATAACCTCTCTCTTCAAAGCCTCTGTTGTCTGTAGAGCTGTGGCACTTCTTACATGGAGGTGATTAAAAGTAAGCCTAGCATGCTGGACTTTAGATGCTGGACACTTAGAAACCTTGGCAGAGAAACTGTGGCATGGCATAGGGAAACTGAAGATAAGGTCTCTGAGTAGAACATGTGGGCATGAGCAAGGAACAATGGAACAAGTAACCATGACAGAATGATGTTAAGACAAGAATAAGTGAGGGTTAGAATGACAAAGGCTGACTTTCCCATCTACCTGAGCCAGAGGCTATTTCACAAGTAATTTCAGAAAACAAGGAAAGGAAGCCAAAAAAGAGGTATTTTTCTACCTCAGGGAGCTATGCCATGGATTCATACTAGCTGCATATGCATTGCATATTCTTAATTACCAGTGTCATTTAAAAAATAGCTGCAATTACAATGAACCTATTCAATCCTTAACTTGTAAATAGCGAATTATTAAGAAAATACTATGAAACTTGGAAATAGGCAAAGGGATCACTGTTTATTCTCTCAGGGTCATACAGTGACACTTCAGGCAGCTAGGAGCGTGCACCTTCCTTTGACTTCCCATTTACCATTCAGTTCAGTTCGGCTCAGTTCAGTCGCTCAGTCATGTCTGACTCTTTGTGACCCCATGGACTGCAGCACACCAGGCCTTCCTGTCCATCCCCAATTCTCAGAGTTTACTCAAACTTATGTTGATAGCACCCATCTAGCTCATCCTCTGTCATCCCCTTCTCCTCCCACCTTCAATCTTTCCCAGCATCAGGGTCTTTTCAAATGAGTCAGCTCTTCGCATCAGGTGGACAAAGTATTGGAGTTTCGGCTTCAGCATCAGTCCTTCCAGTGAATATTCAGGACTGATTTCCTTTAGGATGGACTGGTTGGATCTCCTTGCAAACCAAGGTACCCTCAAGACTCTTCTCCAACACCACAGTTCAAAGCATCAATTCTTCAGCACTCAGCTTTCTTTATAGTCCAACTCTCACATCCATATATGACTACTGGAAAAAATATAGCTTTGACTAGACAGACCTTTGTTGGCAAAGTAACATCTCTGCTTTTTAAAATGCTGTCTAGGTTGGTCATAACTTTTCTTCCAAGGAGCAAATATCATTTAATTTCATGGCTGCAGTCACCACCTGCAGTGATTTTGGAACCCAAAAAACAATAAAGTCTGTCACTGTTTCCATTGTTTCCCCATCTGTTTGCCATGAGGTGACAGGACCAGTTACCATGATCTTAGTTTTCTGAATGTTGAGTTTTAAGCCAACTTTTTTACTCTCCTCTTTCACTTTCATCAAGAGGCTCTTTAGTTCTTCACTTTCTGCCATAACGGTGATATCATCTGCATATCTGAGGTTAATGATAATTCTCCTGACAATCTTGATTCCAGCTTGTGATTAATCACGCTCATCATTTCTCATGATGTACTTTACATATAAGATAAATAAGCAGGGTGACAATATACAGCCTTGACATACTCCTTTATTTGGAACCAGTCTGTTGTTCCATGTCCAGTTCTAACTGCTGCTTCCTGACCTGCATATAAGTTTCTCAAGAGGCAGGTCAGGTGGTCTGGTATACCCATCTCTTTAAGAATTTTCTACAGTTTGTTGTGATCCACACAGTCAAATGCTTTGAAGTAAAGGTGTTAAATTTGTAGAAAACCAACGGTGGTGCAAGTAATTATTGTTCTATAAAAATGAGCTGTCTCGCATCATAGCTTTGCAAGTGAACTTATTTGATAGATATTCAAATTATATCAATAGAATTACATTTCTAATGACCTATAGGACATTACTCAGTTTTGTATCTAAATCAAAAATCTAACTGAAGCATCATTTCTACTGTAGTAAGTATTTTTGCTCTCTCTGATTCACTTTAGACCTGCCTTACCAAATTGTGGCTTCCCTCATTAATGAATTAAATAAATCTTTGACACATGCTCACTTAATGCCTACAGGACAGTCAGGCTTTTAAAATATGGATATCAAACACATTCTCAAGAGGACTTCTTAGGACCTTTCATGGTCCTTGAATCATGAGGCGGGAATGAGAATTCTGTTTACTACCACAATGACTAATAGAGTTTATTACTCCTCCAGGAATATTGTCACATAGTTTTCCTTGCCAATTTTTGCAAAAAAAAAAAAAATTTGTTAAAAAAATCTATGAATGAAAAGAGAAATTGGGTGCTAGTATGAATAAAAAATGTCATGATGGACCTTACCATTAATATTTTTGGCTAAAGGTATCTAGAGAAATAAACAAGACAAGAGAAAGCAGAGTGTCCTCTTATTTATTAAAAAAACTTACTGAGTTAGACTACATAACTATGAAAGATATGTGACAGCATATCTGAATGCTTTTATTATTTAAACTAAAATACATTAAAATTTACTTCTTTTGACATGAAACAATGTGTTTTAACACATGCATAGCTTCATATAACTACTCGCACAATCAGGTACACAATTGTTTTAATACTCCATGTTGTATATTAGATGCTCTGAATTTACTCCTCTTATAACTGAAATTTGTACCCTTTGACCAAAAATCTCATCACCAGCCCTCACCCCAGCCTCTGATCATAATCAATCTACTCCATTTCTATGAGTTTGGCTTTCTTAGATTGCACATACTGGTGAGATACTACAGTATTTATCTTCCTCTCCTGCTTTGTCCTCCTCTATAATATCCTCAAATTTCATCCATATCTTTGCAAATGGTATATTTGGATACACTTTATC
>SJYF01000097.1:2929168-2940273 GCA_006410515.1 Procapra przewalskii | reverse complement strand
AAAAAAAAAAAAAAAAAAAAAAAAAAAAGGTGGGGAGAGCTTTTGCTGGGTTGGCTGTTTCTTAATTGTCTTCCCTGGTGGCTCAGAGGTTAAAGCATCTGCCTGCAGTGCAGGAGACCTGGGTTCAATCTCTGGGTTGGGAAGATTCCTCTGGAGAAGGAAATGGCAACCCACTCCAGTATTCTTGCCTAGAGAATCCCATGGATGGAGAAGTCTGGGGGGCTACAGTCCAGGGGGTTGCAAAGAGTCGGACATGACTGAGCGACTTCACTCACTCACTTGTCTTCAGGTCAAAATGATTTTTATGTCAAAGAGGCGTATTAGTGTAACAGATTCTGGTTTCTTCCCACTAGAAGAAGAAAAGAATATATAGATAAAAAAGAGGAAAATGAAAATGATATTCTTTGAAATCTAGATACAAGTTTATCACCTGAATATTTATAAGGTAACTGTGGTACTGCTCTATTGGATTGCAGAGAGATCAAACCAGTCAATCCTAAAGGAAATCAACCATGAATATTCACTGGAAGCACTGACGCTGAAGCTGAAGCTCCAATGCTTTGGCCACCTGATGCGAAGAGTAAACTCCTGGGAAAAGACCCTGATTCTGGGAAAGACTGAAGGCAAAAGGAAAAAAGGGCAGCAGAGGATATGATGGATAGACAGCATCACCAACTCAATGGAAATGAATTTTAGCAAACATTTTAATTTTAGAATTTCTGATATTTTTACTGCACTTAGTCTCTCTCAACCACATTTTTCTATCTTTTAATTCATTATAAGTGTATTTTTTAAAACTAATTGAGCTTAGTTATATTAGATGCATCATATTTTTAATGACATATCATTAAAATCCTTGTCTAATAATTTCAACATTTCGACATCTGTATCAACTTGGTGTTGTCTCCATTATCTTATTTTCAGGGTGGGTTACCTTTTCCTGGTTGTTATATATTGAGTAACTGTACATTGATCACTAGACATTTTGAATGTTATATTGTGGAGGCTCTGGATCCTGTTACACTACTTTGAAGAATACTGATATATTTTTTCCAGCAGACGAATTGAATTGAAGTCATGAACTCTAACCATTTGATTGTGGTTTAAATAGACCTTTAGATCCTTCCTCCAGTCATTAGCTGGGCTTTTTTTTTTTTTTTTGGTTCAGGGTTTAATCAAAGTGATGGAAAGAATTTACCACCAGAATCTGGGGCAATTCCTCTCTGGATTTCTTTTCCCCCTCACCTTTAACAGATATTACTGTTCTGAAATCTTTTTGTTCTTCAAGCCAGAAAAACTTACTTCTCAGGTTTAGACATATCTGAGGCTCCATGAATTTCTTCCCTGATGCTAAAATTAGGAAAAAAAAAAGAAAGAAAAAGAAATCAATACCTGTGCTCTTTGTATTTCCTTCTTCCAAGTTTCAGCTCTCGCCTAGAATCTGCCCCCCTCTTTTTTTCACTCTCCAGAACCTTTAATTATTATTATTATTGATTTTTAGCATTTATGCTGTTATCTGTGGTATTATCAGTTAGTGAAGAGCATGCTTGAGCATATTATGGGGAGAGAGACACAGAGGGAGAGAGAGTGGCATTATCTTGCATCTGTGTATCTGAGGTTGTAGATATTTCTCCCAGCAATCTTGATTCAGGCTTGTGATTCATCCATTCTGGCATTCTGCATGATGGACTCTGCATGGAAGCTAAATAAGCAGGGTGACAATATACATCCTTGAAGTACTCCTTTCCCAATTTTGAACCCGTTTGTTTTTCCATGTCTGATTCTAACTGTTGCTTCTTGACCTGCATACAGATTTCTCAGGAGAGAGATAAGGTGATCTAGTACTCCAATCTCTTTAAGAATTTTCCAGTTTGTTATGATCCACACAGTCAAAGGCTGTATCATAGTCAGTGAGGCAGATGTTTTCTTGGAATGCCCTTGCTTTCTCCATGATCCAAAGGATGTTAGCAATTTGTTCTCTGGTTCCTCTGCCTCTTTGAAACCCAATGTGTACATCTGGAATTTATTGATTCATGTACTGTTGAAGGCTAGCTTGAAGGATTCTGAGCATTACCTTGCTAGTATATAAAATGAACACAATTTTACAATAGTTTGAACATTTTTGGCATTGCCCATCTTTGGGATTGGAATGAAAACTGACCTTTTCCAGTCCTGTAGCCACTGCTGACTTTTCCAAATTTGCTGACACTGAGTGCAACAATTTCATAGCAACATCTCTTAGGATTACAAATAGCTCAGCTGGAATTGTCTCCTCTACTAGCTTTGTTCTTTGTGATGCTTCCTAAGGCCCACCTGACTTCACACTACAGGATGTCTGGCTGTAGGTGAGTGACCACACTGTGGTTATCTGGGTCATTAAGATCTTTTTTGTATAGTTCTGTACATTCTTGCCACTTCTTCTTGATCTTTTCTGCTTCTATTAGGTCATTACCATTTCCATTCTTTATTATGCCAGTCCTGGCATGAGATATTCCCTTAATAGATCCAATTTTCTTAAAGAGATCTCTTTTCTTTCCATTCTATTTTTTCCCCTCTATTTCTTTGCATTGTTCATTCAGGAAGGCCTTCTTGTCTCTCCCAGCTATTGTCTAGAACTCCACATTCACTTTGGTATATCTTTCCCTTTCTCCCTTGCCTTTCGCTTCTCTTCTTTTCTCGGCTATCTGTAAAGCCTCCTCAGACAACCACTGTGCTGTCTTGCATTTATTTTCCTTAAGGATAGTTTTAGTCATTGCCTCCTGTACAGTGTTACAGACCTCCATCCACGGTTCTTTAGGCACTCCATCTACCAGATCTAATCCCTTGAATCTATTCATCACCTTCCCTGCATAAACAAGGTGCTTGATTTAAGTTATACCTGAATGGCCTAGAATTTTTTTTTCCTACTTTCTTCAATTTAAGCCTAAATTTTGCAATAAGGAGCTTTTTACGGACTTATAGAGCTTCTCCATTTTTGGCTGCTAAGAACATAATCGATCTGATTTCAGTATTAACCATCTGGTGATGTCCATGTCTAGATTCATTCTTGTGTTGTTGGAAAAGGGTATTTACTATGACCAGTGTGTTCTCTTGACAAAATTCTGTTGGCCTTTGCCCTCATTCATTTTGTGCCCCAAGGCCAACCTTGCCTGTTATTCCAGGTATCTTTTGACTTCCTATTTTTGCATTCCAATCTCCTACAATGAAATGACATCTTTGTGTGTGTGCGTGTTAGTTCTAGAAGGTGTTGTAGATCTTCATAAAACTGACCAATTTTATCTTCTTCAGCATCAGAGGTTTTGGCACAGACTTGAATTTACTGTGATGCCAATTGGTGTATCTCCAAAATGAACTGAGATCATTATGTTGTTTTTGAGTTTGCATGCAAGTACTGCATTTTGGATTCTTTTGTTGATTATGAGGGCTACTCTATTTCTTCTAAGTAATTCTTGCCCATAATAGTAGATACAATGGTCATCTGAGTTAATTTGCCCATTCCCAACAATTTTAGTTCTCTGATTCCTAAAATGTCAGTGTTTAATCTTGCCATCACCTGCTTGACCACACCCAATTTACTTTGATTCACAGATGTAGCATTCCAGGTTCCTATGTAGTGTTATTCTTTGGAATATAGGACTTTACTTTCACCACTAAATACATCCACAGGTGAGCATTGTTTCTGCTTTGGTCCAGCTATTCCATTCTTACTGGAGCTATTAGTAATTACCCTCTGCTCTTCCACAGTAGCATATTGGACACCTTCTGACCTGAGGGGCTCTTCTTCCAGCATACCTTTTTGCCTTTTCATACTGTCCATGGGGTCTTCCAGGCAAGAATACTGGAGTGGGGCTGCCATTTCCTTCTTCAGTGGACTGTGTTTTGATAGAACCCTTCACTATGACCCGACCATCTTGGTGGCCCTGTACAGCATGGCTCATAGCTTTACTGAGTTACATAAGACCCTTTACCAGGCCAAGTCTGTGATACATGAAGGAGATACCACTGATACCTTCCCCAAAATGGACCATGTTACAGACTTCACCGAGCAGCCATAATAGATACCTGGGAAGCCAAGCATCTCCTTAACTGCTTTTAGCATTTATGGTGGAAAAGTAAGTTCCATGTGATTTCGCCATGCTCCTCAGTTGTATAGACTGTGGAGTAGGCCATCAGAGCCCACTCTAATCTAAGTCCCATTGAAGGAGTACCTAATGTCACTTGCTTCTCTCAGAGCTGACACCCAGCAAGGCAACACTTGCTGACCCAGGCCTAGTCTGGCTAATCTAATAAGGAAGGGAATTAATGAAGCTGTGCTCTGGCTACTCTAAATTTTTGAATATCTTAGAGAACAGCCCTAGTCTCTTTTCCCTTCTCTTTTCCTGTTTCTTCTTAGATGATCTCATCCATTCCCAGAACCCTAATTACCATCTATATGCTAATGACTACCAAATTTATATCAGCAACCCGCTTCTCTCCATTGAATTCCACATTGGAACACCCGACTGCCTACTTTACATTTATTGTGAATGTCTCACAGATAGCTCAAATTTAATATGTCAAAAATCAAACTCTTAATTTCTACCTCCCTTTGCCCCAAAGCTTCATCTTCCCTAAACTTTCTCTACTGAGTAAAGTCAAAGATCTGGATTAATATCACTCTGATTTTAAAAACTCCTAGAAATCTCTGAGGAAAAACACACAAATAAACTATTTCAAAATTAGGCAATGAATATAATAGGTCATGGGGCAAAGGCATGAAAAGATCAAAATTTACTTATCTGAAGAAGAATGCACTTATTCTAAAATATCAGTGGACAAATTATCCAAAGATTTGAAAATCACTGTATCTGTGAGGCCAGCACACAAACAGTGGAACAGCTCCTTTGAAGAAAGTAAATATGTGGGGTGTGCTATGTGCTAAGGAGCTCCGGTCAGTCAGTCATCCCGACTCTTTGCAACTCTACGTAGCACTCCAGGCTCCCCTGACCATGTGATTCTCTAGACAGGAATACTGGGGTGGCTTGCCATGTCCTCCTCCAACAAATATCTGGTAATATCTATGAAAATTATTCATACTTACCCTTTGATCTAGAAATCCCATTTTATGTAAACTAAGTAATAATTGGGGCACTCTAATAAACATAAAATGTTAAGTGTGGCAGTGTTTAGAATAAGAAATTGGAAACAATTTATGTAGCCAACAATAAGTATCTCTTCAAAGAAACTCTCTTTTATCACAAAGAAATACAGGTTAAAAATTAATCAGAAAATCTCTAAGTATAGATAGGGAGAGATTTTGATAATACTTATGTAAAGAAATGGACTTTTTTGCCTATGTTAAAGCCTTTGACTGTGTGGATCGCAATAAACTGTGGAAAATTCTGAAAGAGATTGGAATACCAGACCACCTGACCTGCCTTTTGAGAAACCTATATGCAGGTCAGGAAGCAACAGTTAGAACTGAACATGGAACAACAAACTGGTTCCAAATAGGGAAAAGAGTTAGTCAAGGCTGTCACCCTGCTTATTTAACTTACATGCAGAGTACATCATGAGAAACATTGGGCTGGATGAAGCACAAGCTGGAATCAAGACTGCTGGGAGAAATATCAGTAACCTCAGATATGCAGATGACACCACTCTTATGGCAGAAAGTGAAGAACTAAAGAGCCTCTTGAAAGTGAAAGAAGGGAGTGAAAAAGTTGGATTAAAGCTCAACATTCAGAAAATGAAGATCATGGCATCTGGTTCCATCACTTCATGGGAAATAGATGGGGAAACAGTAGCTGACTTAATTTTGGGGGGCTCCAAAATCACTGATGAAGGTGACTGCAGCCATGAAATTGAAAGATGCTCAGTCCTTGGAAGGAAAGTTATAACCAACCTAGACAGCATATTAAAAAGCAGAGACATTACTTTGTCACCAAAGGTCCATCTAGTCAAGGCTATGTTTTTTCCAGTGGTCATGTATGGATGTGAGAGTTGGACTATAAAGAAAGCTGAGCACAGAAGAATTGATGCTTTTGAACTGTGATGTTGGAGAGGACTCTTGAGAGTCCCTTGGACTGCAAGGAGGTCCAACCAGTTAATCCTAAAGGAAATCAGTCATGGATGTTCATTGGAGGGGCTGATGTTGAAGCTGTCCAATATTTTGGTCACCTGACTCATTTGAAAAGATCCTGATGTTGGGAAAGGTTGAAGGCAGGAGGAGAAGGGGACAACAGGTCTTATTTTCTTTCTCATCTGTTACCTCAAGAATTCACACAGTATGGTTTTTCAACCCTAGTAAATTAATAGTTAACCATCCATTACTTGAGTGAAAACTACATATTAATTTAGTAAAGTTAATACTGGAGAGTAACAAGTAAATTCATCATTACAACAAGAATTTCTGAATATTCTCTGAATGTGGACTTTCTGAATGGTTTAATTTTTTAAGGACCTAAAAATTGCTGACCATGTGCAAGAAATCTTAGAAATCATAGAACAAACACTAAAGAAATAGAAGATATGCCTTAATGAATACTGACCTAAAACAAAGACTGTCAGTTATTTCTCCACAAAATAAGTGTGTTTATTTGAATGAACAAAGAATTGTAACTTGGGTGAGCCTTGTGCAAGTACCTAGGTGATGAGGAAATCAGGACTCATAATAATATGGGGAGGGCTATAGTAAACAAAGAGTCCCTTGGAAGGACTGAGATTTTAAAGTATAGTAACTTTTCATTGGCTCAAGAGTGACAGCATCTCAGTGACTGGGTTTTGCAGGCAAGAAGTCCTTCTTCTTCCTGTTGGGCTCAATCATCTAGGAGGTTAATTCTCCTCCAGCTGCTTTTCCAACTATTTTTAACTGAAGTTTCTGGTCTTTTTTGTTTGTTTGTTTTGTTTTTAACAAAAACCATGACCATGCATAATAGTAAATAAGAGGGCTTGTGAAAGCAAGTATTCTTGACTTTACCCTCAAAATTCTGCTTAAGTAGGTCTGTAGTATGAGCAGAGATTTGTTTTTCTGTCTGCCAAGTAGTGCTGATAATTCCTGTCAAGAAAACAATATTTTGACTTGGACTGAACTAGACCATAGCACTAAGATAAAATTCCATAAAGATGAAGAAAGACAACTTATGAAAGAGAATATGAATTGCAAACAATAAAGATAGAGCCATTTGTTAATTGGATAAATATACATCAGAGCTCAAGGCCTATATTCCAATGTACTTGGAGAGCTGTGAAATTATCATACTTTTTAAAACTTTCTACTTTGCACATTACACACTTTTTTCTTTATCCTTCTGCCTTCCTCTATCTGCCAAAATTCTAAAAACTATCAAAGTGTGTAAATATGACTTTGATTTATTCCATGGTGAGTGGGAAACCACTGAAGGACTGAGAGTAGGAAAATGACATATGTAGGGGACAAAACTCTTCCCAATGCCTTCCTAGGTCTGAACCTAAGAATTAAATTAACATAGGATAGATTAATAAGAAAAATTTTTTTATTTAATATTTTTAGGTGTACGTGGGAGTCTTCAATAGGAAAATTAAGAAAAATGAAGACCCAAAGAAACTGTTAAGCCCCAAAGCTGATATGCTCTTTTATTTATTTATTTATTTTACTTTACAATATTGTATTGGTTTTGCTATACATTGACAGTATATGCTCTTTTTTTATTATTTATTTATTTATTTATTTTTCTACATTACAATACTGTATTTGTTTTGCCATACATTGACATGAATCGGCCACAGGTGTACACAATCTCCCAATGCCGAAGCCCCTTCCCGCCTCCCACCCCATATCATCTCCCTGGATCATCCTGTGCACCAGCACCAAGCATCCTGTATCCTGTATTGAACATAGACTGGTGCTTCGTTTCCTACATGATAGTATACGTGTTTCAATGCCATTCTCCCAAATCATCCCACCCTTTCCCTCTTCCTCAGAGTCCAAAAGTCCGTTCTATACCTCTGTGTCTCTTCTGTTATCTCACGTAGAGTATATGCTCTTTTGAACAAAGGCAAACTGTAAGGCTGTTAAAAGACAAAAGGGCTTGGGTAAGTAAGTTATGAGACAGAGACTAGGAAATATATGGAGAACAGGGAGTGTGACTAATGGATAATAAGAATGTTCTAGTGAGTTCATTTGCACAGGTCCATTCTGGTTTTGACTCCCAGTCTCTACAGATGCACATCTTCTCCCATTCTCGGTACAAGAAGGTCACCGTTTTCAAGGGAAATTTTATAACCTGCATTTAGGTAGAAAAGGAAAATCAGAGATCCCTTCCTGCATCTGCTGTTATTCAAGTACCTTCAGCTCAAAATAATCAACATGCCAAAATAAAATATTTTGAATGCCATTTCTGAAATCCTTCACATATTAATGCTGCATTTTATGTGGATCAGTGTAACAGAATGAATCATTAAAGTCAAGCCAGAAAAGGCACTTAAAAATTACAAACCATACTTTAGCTATCAATTAATTTTAGACAAAAGTGCCAAGATAATTTATTAGAAAAAAGAGTGTCATTTCAACAATTGGGGCTAGAGCAATTGGCTATGTGTGTGTGTGTATATATAAATATATATAATGAGCTTAGACCCTTACTTAACACCACACAGAGAAACTAAGTTAAAATACATCATAGACCTAATATAAGACCCCAAACTATTACATTTCTGAAAGAAATTATGGTAGAAAATATTTGTGCTATTGAGTGAAGCACAAATTTCTTAAACAGGACATTAAAAACACCAACTATGAGAGAAAACATTTGATAAAATGATCTTCATTAAAATTAAAAACATGCTTTTCCAAAGATATCAGTAAAGAAAATGAAAATGCATGCTAGATACTATAAGAAAATTAATAATGCAAAATACATATTTGACAGATAATCTTTGTCAACAAAGGTCCGTCTAGTCAAGGCTATGGTTTTTTTCAGTGGTCATGTATGGATATGAGAGTTGGACTAGAAAGAAAGCTGAGCACAGAAGAATTGACGCTTTTGAAGTGTGGTATTGAAGAAGACCCTTGAGAGTCCCTTGGACTGCAAGGAGATTGAACCAGTCCATCCTAAAGGAGATCAGTCCTCGGTGTTCATTGGACGGACTGATGTTGAAGCTGAAACTCCAATACTTTGGCCACCTGATGCAAAGAAGTGATTCATTTGAAAAGCCCCGGAAACTGGGAAAGATTGAGGGCAGGAGGAGAAGGGGATGACGGAGGATGAGATGATTGGATGGCATCACCAACTTAATGGACATGGGTTTGAGTTGACTCTGGGAGTTGGTGATGGACAGGGAAGCCTGGCGTGCTGCAGTTCATGGGGTTGCAAAGAGTCAGACATGACTGAGTGACTGAACTGAACTGCATCCAGAATATATTTATGAGAACCAAAATAAAACCAAAAGTTTAAACCACTCAATGATAAATCAAACAACCCATTTTGAAAAGAGAAAATTATTTGAACAGGCACTTTACAAAAGAAGCTACCTGAAGAGCCAATACAGAGAAGGCAATGGCACCCCACTCCAGTATTGGAAAATCCCATGGATGGAGGAGGCTGGTGGGCTGCAGTCCATGGGGTCGCTAAGAGTCGGACACGACTGAGTGACTTCACTCTCACTTTTCACTTTCACGCATTGGAGAAGGAAATGACAACCCACTCCAGTGTTCTTGCCTGGAGAATCCCAGGGATGGCGGAGCCTGGTGGGCTGCTGTCTATGGGGTCACACAGAGTCGGACATGACTGAAGCATCTTAGCAGCAGCAGCAGAAGAAGAGCCAATAAACTGATGAAAATATAGCCAACATCATTGATCACCAAGGAAATGCAAATAGAAATCTTAATAAGATCCCATTTTTTCATCCACAAGAATTGCTGAAGTTGAGGAAAACAAACAAACAAACAAACAAACAAACAAATGACAATGGCATGTGTTGGAGAAAATGTAGAGCATTTAAAACTTACATTCTTGGTGAAATCTGTAGCATACAGCCACTTTGGCTAACAATTTGGTAATTTCTCTTAAAGTTGAACATATACCTTGCTTATGACTCAGGCACACTCTCAGTGTTTCCTACTAGAAATGGAAACATATGCTCACATAAAGACTTGTACATAAATGTTAACAGCAGGATTGTGAAAAATAGCCAAAACTAGAAACAACTCAAGTGGTCATCAACTGGTGACAGACTAAAATGTGATAAGTATCTATAACATGGGATACTACTTTATAAATTGTGTGGCTCTTTTAAAATTCTGCCAGTGAGAATTCCTTTCCAATTGAGACTGTCCTGAGGCATACAATGATGGGTTTAGCATTTAGAAGGGGAGGAGGGCAAGGAACTGCCAGGGGATAAGGGCATCAGAGAGAGGGGTCTTTCATCTAGGAGCTGTCTCTCAGCAGCACAGTGAGGACTCTCTGGATCAGTGACCAGTGACCTCTGAATGGCAATAGTCTTGGGTTCTTATAGCCATAGGCTCTATCTTATTAATGGTCAACAGGTGCTGGGTGCATTTTCTCAGAGTATATAGTATAAGCAGATTCTCTAAATGGCTAAAACCATGCTAGCTTGGTTATTTTAAAAACAATTGAATGTGTAAAGATTTGAGTTTACTGCCAGTGGGCTTTTGAGCTCATGGATATCAGCATGCTGTGAAGAAACAAACAACTTAGGAGTCAATACACAGGGTCTGTCCTTGGTTCATTTATGTTAACAGTAATGAAAAGGGGAAAAAAATATTGACACATTCAACAACATGCACGAATCTTTAAAGCAATATTATAAGTAAATTAAATATAAAAGACTATATATTGTTTGATTTTGTTTGTATGAAATCTTAGAAAAGACAAAACTGTAATGGCAGAAAGCACCTTGGTGGTGCCCAAGTACAGCAGCTGAGAACAGACAGCAAAGGAAGAAGAGGAAATTTTGAAGGAGAAAGAACTCTCATCTGTATTGACTGTGGTAGTCGGTACACAATTGTACACAATCACCAAAACTTCTATAACTGTACATTTAAGTGAGAGAGATTTACTGTTTGTAAATAAATATAAAGCTTATAAATTAATAATGAAATCTATTTTAATTAAGAAGTATAACTA
>SJYF01000097.1:2833412-2844046 GCA_006410515.1 Procapra przewalskii | reverse complement strand
TCATGCAAAGATGGGCTCGATAAAGGACAGAAATGGTACGGACCTAACAGAAGCAGAAGATATTAAGAAGAGGTGGCAAGAATACACAGAAGAACTGTACAAAAAAGACATTCATGACACAGATAATCACGGTGGTGTGATCACTCACCTAGAGCCAGACATCCTGGAATGTGAAGTCAAGTGGGCCTTAGAAAGCATCACAACCAACAAAGCTAGAGGAGGTGATTAAATTCCAGTTGAGCTCTTTCAAATCCTGAAAAATGATGCTGTGAAAGTGCTGCATTCAATATGCCAGCAAATTTGGAAAACTCAGGAGTGGGCCACAGGACTGGAAAAGGTCAGTTTTCATCCCAATCCCAAAGAGAGGCAATGCCAAAGAATGCTCAAACTACCGCACAATTGCATTCATCTCTCACGCTAGTAAAGTAATGCTCAAAATTCTCCAAGCCAGGCTTCAACAGTACATGAGCCGTGCACTTCCAGATGTTCAAGCTGGTTTTAGAGAAGTCAGAGGAACCAGAGATCAAATTGCCAACATCGCTGGATCATGGAAAATGCAAGAGAGTTCCAGAAAAATATCTATTTCTGCTTTATTGACTATGCCAAAGCCTTTGACTGTGTGGATCACAATAACTGTGGCAAATTCTGGAAGAGATGGGAATACCAGACCACCTGACCTGCCTCTTGAGAGACCTATATGCAGGTCAGGAAGCAACAGTTAGAACTGGATATGGAAAAGCACCTGGTTCCAAATAGGAAAAGGAGTATGTCAAGTCTGTATATTGTCACCCTGTTTATTTAACTTATATGCAGAGTACATCATGAGAAACACTGGGCTAGAAGAAGTACAAGCTGGAATCAAGATTGCCAGGAGATATATCAAGAACCTCAGATATGCAGATGACACCACCTTTATGGCAGAAAGTGAAGAGGAACTAAAAAGCCCCTTGCTGAGAGTGAAAGTGGAGAGTGAGAAAGTTGGCTTAAAGCTCAACATTCAGAAAAGGAAGATTATGGCCTCTGGTCCCATCACTTCTTGGGAAATAGATGGGGAAACAGTGAAAACAGTGTCAGTCTTTATTTTGGGGGGCTCCAAAATCACTGCAGATGGTGACTGAAGCCATGAAATTAAAAGATGCTTACTTCTTGCAAGAAAAGTTATGATCAACCTAGATAGCATATTGAAAAGCAGAGACATCAGCCCTGGGTGTTCTTTGGAAGGAATGATGCTAAAGCTGAAACTCCAGTAGTTTCGCTACCTCATGCGAAGAGCTGACTCATTGGAAAAGACTCTAATGCTGGGAGGGATTAGGGGCAGGAGGAGAAGGGGACAACAGAGGATGAGATGGCTGGATGGCATCACTGACTCAATGGATGTGAGTTTGAGTCAAATCAGGGAGGCCCGGTGTGCTGTGATTCATGGAGTCACAAAAAGCTGGACACAACTGAGTGACTGATCTGATCTGATCTGATCTCCACACTGGAGAAATAAGTTCATGCTGTAGCTCAACAGTAGTATGGAAGGTAAAGGAGCACCAAAATGACAATATACATATATTGCTGCCTCACATCTTGTTTGAGAGTTATGTTTCCGGTTGGTCCTTTCTCAATACTTCACTGTCAGTCACTCAGAGGGAGCTCCTTGGTACTGCAGAACTCTCCCTGCAACTACCTGAGCAGAGATGTCTTCAAGGCTGTTTTATTCCTAATCACAATTCAGTGTTAGCACTGAAGTTCCGAGGCCTCCAAACCAATAGAGGTCTCTGTCGATTTCACTGGATAGAGCCATCAAGGCTATTCAGTTATTTAAGTATTTCTGCTAAGAACTCTTGGCCAGGAGAACTTCTCTGAAAACCTCTGTTGGGACGTTGAGTGGACTGCTGTATAATCATACCGGGTGTCTGAATACTTTAGTTTCAATCTGAATATGCCTATTACATCATGTGTGTGTGTTAGTCTCTCAGTCATGTCCAACTCTTTGCAACCTCATGGACTGCATCCCACCAGGCTTCTCCATCCATGGGATTCTCCAGGCCAGAATACTGGAGAGGGTTGCCATTTCTTCTCCAGGGGATCTTCCCAACCCAGTGATCAAACCCAGGTCTCCCACACTTCAAGCAGATTTCTTACCATTTGAGCCACCAGGGAAGCCCTTATTACATCATAGCTAGCTTCTTTCTCTATTCTTTTTATTTCATTATTCTCAATCAACATTCAAAATGCAACATGCAGACACTGTTCCATGTATGTGGATACCTGTGGTATAAAAATATATATTTTATACAATTTTTTCTTATCTACTTTCTTTTGAATTCATTTTTTGTATGTTAATCCTTTCTTGGGAAGATTCCATATTTCTCTCGTAAAATGTTGTTTGTTAAATGTTTGCTTTTTCCAGTTTAAAACTCCAGCCCCATACCTGATCCATAGCCTTACAGCTCTCCTTTTTTTCTATAGGTAACAGCTCAAATTCTTGGGAGCAGTAAGGAGTGAGGGGCAAAGAGACAAGTGTCTCTTTTTTCAACTTGTATTTGTTTATTGTCATTTTTTTTTGGACAAGTATTGCTTGGCAGTTGGTGCCTTTTGTATGATAGCTATCCAAATTCTGCCTTTCAGGCTATGTTATGAGATTTTCACATGGCATCCTGAGGTCTCTGACCATAGACCCCAGTAATTTGGGAAAATATGATTCGAATACTAGCACTTTCATTGCTTCAGCTCCCAGCACCAGTGGTGGACTCCACAGCCTCTCACTGCTGGTGTCACTGGGTGGGATGCTATTAAAATAAAGTCCAGCTATATTATGGGGCATCTGCTCACAGGAAGTATCCACCTAGCTGCCTCACTCATCAGTATGATTGCAGGTGGGTCCAATGCTGTCTCTCCTTCCCTTTTGCCAAGTCATTTTCCCCATCTTTGGGTAGGGACATTGCTATTACAGCTTGGATAGACATAAGAATGGGACACTGATAACTAATTATTGAAGACACTCTCAATTTCTACATTTTATCATATTTGGCTTTGGGGAAGGGATGAGGAAAAGACATCCCTATCTGTTGCCTAGTCATCTTTATAGATTTTTATGGGATGATTTTGTATTGTGGTTTTCAGTATAGGGCCAGTTTTGTCGCCTCTGAATAAATCCTAAAGACAACGGTCTGCCTCTAGTTAGAGACTTTTTAAAAATGTTCTTTAACAAAAAAAATATAAAGAAATTTAATATCTTTTATTTTCAACCAAGAGATCAAGTTACCAGTTCTAGAATAGTGGTACATCCCAATGAACCTTCTATACCAACCAAATAATATACACACAAATATCAGATAACACTAGATATATGAAGAAAAGAGTCAAGGCTTTGTGACAGAGCAACTAGGTTCAAAGATGATCAATGTTCTCATTGAGAAGACATTTAGCTGAGACCCAAATGACCAGAAAGGTCAATAGTAAAGAGAACTGGAGGGAAGAGGGCAAAGATGATTGCAGGCAGAAGAAAGAACTAGTGAGCAAGTGAAAACCTGAGAGTGAATCTAGTATTTATGAATCTAGTATATATGGGTAGCAGAGGATGAGATGGTCAGATAGCATCAGTGACTCAATGGACATGAATTTGAGCAAACTCCAGGAGATAGTGGAGGACAGAGTAGCCTGGTGTGCCACAGTCCATGGGGTCATAAAGAGTTGAACACAACTTAACAACTGCACAACACATAAGAAGAAGGGAAAAAGTCGATGTGGCAGTAGCAAGGTTCCAAAGCAGACTGAGATCAAGAGTGGTTGAAAGGGTGGACAGATACAGATGACAGTATCTTAAAACAGAATGTAGAGTCCACTTAACTGAAGTGGGAAATATTTCAAAGTATATTTAAGAGAGTTTGCTGATCTATTAGATGTAGACACAAGCAGCAAGAATAAAGGGAAATTATTATTTTTTTAATGTTCGTTACTTCAACAGCTGTAAAGATGATCATACCATCTACTGAAATGGCAAAGACTATGGGAGGAACAGATTGGCTTTGCTGTTTGTATCGGTTCACTAGGGCTGCCTTGATGAATTACCCTGGACTGTGTGGCTTAAATAACAGAAATTCGTTTCTCATAGTCTCAGAGGCTACAAATCCAAGGCTTAGGTATCAGCAGGGTTAGTCTCCTCTGAGACCTTCCCCCTTGGCTTGTAGATGACTGTCTTTTCCCTATGTTTTCACATAGTCTTCCTACTGTACTTAAGTCCAAATTTCTTTTTCATATAAGAACATTAGTCACACTGGATTAGAGCCAACCTTAACGGTAATTTTAACTTAATCATCTCTTTAAAAACCCGACCTCTAAAAATCATTCTATTGTGAGGGAACTAGAGGTTAGGATTTCAGTACGTGAATTTTTAGGGGATACAGTTTGGCCCATAACCTTGTTGCTGTTAATTTGTATATATTTTGGTGGAAAGAAATGGAGAAAATCAAGAGCTGTGTCTTGACAGTTACTTTAGGAAATTTAAGAAGAGATAAAGATTAGGATGACATCTTAAAAGGACACCTCAGACATCACTTAAGTACTGTGGGCATTCCTCTACCCGCCAAGTATCAGCAGACAAGCGACTTTGTCTTCATGGAAATGATGGCTGTGCCAGCAGTCTCTGCTAGTCTACACACCAGTGTTTTCTCACGTTTTGGCTCATACTTCTTTCTCTCCTGAGAACTTTGACAGCTGATTCACAACTCCCCTCTCTACTTTCAATACTGCCATCATTGAGTGTGACTTCAGCACTGAAGGGGACAAGCCTCCTAACATCATAGTCTCCCTGCTCCTCTTTGAACTTGAAATCTTCTACTGTCAAGCTCTATTTCACTTTACCTTTTCTCTCTTGTGACTACAACTTGCATTCATTCAACAAATGGCCATTGGGTGCCCGCAATATATCATACTCTTGGAAAATGATGGGAATGTACAAAGATGAAGAACAACTGCTCTCTGCCCTCCAGGAGTTTCTATCTTGAAGAAGAAAGAGACAAGTTAAAACAAAAATTGCAATAAATTTATTATTTTTATTTACTTACTGAAGGAATATTATTAAACAATAATAGCTAATACTCTTGAGTGTTATCATTGCTCTCTACGGTTGATATATATTAACTTTTTAATCCTCACAAATGCACTATGAAATAGGATTTATCACCATCCCTGTTTTATGGCTGAAAAAAACTGAGCTATTAAGAGGTCAAATAAATTGTCCAAGGTTCTCTGAGTTCTTAAACTGCTTATAAGTATTACAACTGGAATTTGAACTTATGCAGTGTGGCTCCAGAGTCATTCAATCACTACACAATACTGCTTTTTTTCTGTAAGTACAATGATGTAACAAGTTTAAATTATTATCCTTAAAATGATACCTATATGTCTGATGCTGCATAGCATATAATAAGGGCAACTGCGCCTCCTGGTCAGGTCAACCTAGGGTCCAAAGCAGCCCCTCTTCCTGTCAATAGCCTGAAAATTTAGCAGTCATCCATGCCCTGCCAAATAAATACACCAGAGAGACAAAAAGAGCTTCTGGCATCATGAGGTTAGGATGTCAGTAAAGATGTCAGATAACATACAGTAAAAATGGCTAGAGCTGTCTGTAGTGAATTCACTACATTCTCAAGAGCTCTCCTTCGTTATCATGGGCAAGCTAGGACTTGCCCCAGCAGTGTGAGTGGACCTTAGTTAAGGGTAAAGAGCTCAGGAACACTGGGCGAAAATCCAGAAGAAGGATGGAGCTGACCATTCCTGATAACAAGTGCAAACTCAGAGAGTTCCCTCATTTGTCTCTAATTAAAATGGATTCCATTTCTCTGCAAGAAATATTCCTTATCCTCCTCTGTATTTCTTGTATCTAGCAAGAACACTTGAAATTAAAAATTAAATTTGGAAGCTCTTTAAAAAAAATGGACACAGGCCAAGGGCAGTCAGAAAATGAATGAAAATCTTTTTTGGAAAATTTTGTTCATGACTGAGAATCTGGACAGGAAATATGCCTGGCAGCAAATCTTTTATAACAAGGAATCAAATGTGCATGACAACCTTCTTTGTCTTATAATGGGTTATTTATGTCTTTGTTATTAATGCTTTCAGAAAATATATTTATTGAGAGATAATCACCTTTGTATTGCTACAGTAGGCACAATGGGAATATGAATGAATCTGAGATCTGGGGTATGCACTTGGGGTGGAAGAGCTGTGGAGGAGGAGGCATGTGACTCATGCCTTGAAAGAGGAGAGATATTTGGCTAAATGACAAAGTACACACTTTAAGAGAGGAAATAGCAGGAACTAAGGCATTGAGGAAAGAATAAGTCAGTACTAAGCACGTGGAAGAGCCTGGTCTGATTCATCTAGAGCCAGTACACAGGAGGTTTTGAGGAGTGTTGGAATACTGTGACGTTTGTAGCAGGGTGGAAGATTAAGAACAGTGCTTCTGAATCACATGATTTCAAATTTGACTCAGCTTTGCAACATAGAAGCAGTTAAGACTTAAGTTTAGGTTACTTCTCACAGGCTGAGTGTGTTAATATATATTATTTTTAACCTCTGTGAATTAAATGAGATAACGTGGCACATATTTAAACACAATACCTAGGGGAAAATATTAGTGTGTACTTTTTTTCACCATCATCCTTACTATTCTGAAAGTAGCATGGGCTAGTACATGAAGGCCTTGAGAAATGGTTGAGGTTGGATTTGATACTGTGAACAGTGCTAAATTCCTAAACAGAATAAAGTGATAAAGTCTGAGTACAGTGATAAAATTTCATCTTGATAACACACTGAAGCTAAGTTAAAAAAAAAAAAAAAGTAAGAATATATTACTGTGATCTCTTGCCAGGGAGAGGAATCATTATAAAAACAGACTTCATAAATAGAAGTTGGAAAAATCAATCTCTTGGTTTTTCAGAAATATTCTATTTAAAATTTCCATTTAAAACTGCTCCCCCTTTTCTTTTTCTGTTTTGGGGCTGTTTTATTAAACATACACATCTTCAAAGTACAGAGTAGAGGCTTGGAAAGGAGGTAGAAGGCAAATTAGTTTTTTCTACTTGCCTGAGGAGTATAACACTTTTGACCAACTGAAGACTTCTTTGTGGTTCTTATTGTTTCTGAATATTCCCTTTTCTGAGTGTAATTTATGGATTACTCTCACATGCTTTGGAGGAAGGGACAGTGAAGGAAATGACCACACAATGGACAATTATGCAATTTTAGAGCACAACATTCTGGTACATATTAAGTTTTTCAAAATTTAATTAGTATCTTAATAGATCAAATTGCATATTATTCCAATTATGCAAAGCTGTATTGAAAATAAATGATGCATGTATCTCATTCTTTTTATAAGAACACTGCTAATTACTGTATAATGGCTTAATGATTTGCAACTGGGTTAACCACACATGGCATATTGTAATATACCAATTTTATATAAACCTAGGCAGTAAACAATCAAATCTGTTCTTCAAATGCATACATTTAATACAGAACCATAATATCCACTAACTGGAAAATGGGATTATCTGATTATCTTCACATTTAGTTTAAAAAAAAATCCTATTACTAACAGAATAACTAAATTTTCCTTTAGCCAATTGAAACTTTCTTTGTATATTTTAGGATTTTCTTTCTGTTTTGGTCTTAAATGTTGACTCCCTATCTGTAAAATTTGAGGGAAAAAAATCATGTCATGAAATGATTTGAGAATACAAACTTATGCACTTCTGATGGTAGTTGTGAAAAAAATTAAGCCTCTAGCATAACTCAAATGAATTTATTTATCTTTGCATCTTATCATGGCATATCAATCAGGCAGGCTAGCATCTTAATTAGCAGTTCATTTATTTGTACAAAATTTATATTCAGATCCATGCTGTTGGAGTCAGTCATTGACAGACTTATGGAAGACTTCCTAAAATATTCCTTGTGATCTTATTGGGTCACACTTTACGTCCACATTCCTGTTCTATCATTCAAAAATTTAATTGCATTTTGATTTGCACAGATGTAACAAACATAAGTAACTAAGATATTGGTTGAAAAATAAAACATTTCTGCTTCTTCAAAATATTTTAAATGATTAGAAGATATAAAGACCTATAATGATTTTTCTTACCTTTCTCTGCAGAATGACATTAGGCATTTACACTCCTAGATGACATCAGTATAGAATGTGAGCATCTCTTTGAAATCAGGCATTTCGGTGGTTTGTCAGAAATCGAGGAAGGGTGAAAAAAAAAAGAGCTGGCTGGGTAGAATGAATGTACTGAAGAATTATGGGAAATGTAGTAGGAAAGAGTAACTCAATACCAGAGATAAAAGAAAAGAGGAAGGGGCAGTAACATGTCAAATGTAGAGATCCTAGTATCTAAACTGATGTGGCTGTGCCATTGTGCCCATTCAGTAGAGTCAAATACGGGAAACAGAGCAGAAGATTATAAAATTATTTTATGTAAGCTATTGGCACTATGCTCCTGAATTCAGCACCTTGGGAGCTGGATTTGAATATGCTTACAAGTTAGCCTGGGCTGCTGAGACTGCCTGGTATGAAGCTAAACTTACTAAAATACTGAGTATTGTCAGTCCTGCAAAGAATGCTCAGAGGACATTAACACTCTGGTGGTCTATGTTTCAAATTCACAGAGTGTATTTGGTTTGGCTCACACTACCTCTTTTTTAAAAAAGCCAACTTGTTAATACTGTGATAAATAATATAATAATAAATATAAATACTTAATTTCTGGCTTTTCTTATAAATTGGCACATCTAGCAATACTGAACCCAGATTTCCTATGCCACAATAGGTTGGAAATGAGAGAGACATATTCTTGAGCCAGGGAATACATTGCCATAGTATACATTATTCCCTCTTTTGTCCCTGATACTGGGACCAACTATTGATTGGGGTTTATAGTTTATAGTTTATTTTGTAGTAGTTTATCTTGAAGTTTATAGTTCACTTTGTAGCATTTTTTACTACTAGAAAATATTTGCTTCCTTTTTTAAAAAAATTGTTACATTTTTGTCACCTTCTTGGGAACCCAATAAGAACTGGAATTTGTGACAGCTGCTTTTTTTGGCTTCCCATTGTTCACATTCTATGATTAAACTACTCAGCCTGATGTACGTTTACTGTTACCTGTCCTGATGCTACAAACTGGAGTAGTGGTGATGGAACCAGCGAAGGCAATGCAAGGGTAACAAAGGTACAGTTCCTGCTCTCAAGGATCCCAGAGTCTATGAAGATAGATTTCACAGAATTTTAAATCAGTGAAGTGATAAGTGTTCTAAAGGAGCATGTTCATATTATTGTTACAAAAATACACAGGAGATCAATGTCAAATCACACGCAGGCTGGGTGATTTAGGACAGTTTGACATCTGGACTATATACTCTGAAGAAATTTATGAAGCCTTGTAGGTAAGCATTCAATGTCTGTAAAAATAATAATAATATTCACAATTTTTTGATACTCCCTTTTTTGGAAACTACTCCTTTCCTTTTTTATGGAAGCAATCAGACACTCTGCAATTTCCCATCTTCTTTCCCTCCCCTTGAGGATAATATCTCTAGAAATTTAGCACCACTTCCGTCTGCCTTCCATTTCCTAAGAACTCACAGAACTTACGGAGAAGGAAATGGCACCCAACTCCAGTACTCTTGCCTGGAAAATCCCATGGACAGAGGAGCCTGGTAGGCTGTGGTCCATGGGGTCGCGAAGAGTCGGACACGATTGAGCGACTTCCCTTTCACTTTTCACTTTCATGCATGGGAGAAGGAAATGGCAACCCACTCCAGTGTTCTTGCCTGGAAAATCCCAGGGACGGGGGAGCCTGGTGGGCTGCTGTCTATGGGGTCACACAGAGTCAGACACAACTGAAGTGACTTAGCAGCAGCAGCACAGAACTTAAAGTAGCTCTATGGTTCTCAATTAACTCTTATTTAGTGATTGTATGGGTAAAATGATCTTGTGTTGGGTAGTGTGGAGAAATTTGCATGAGTATACGTTTCCTGAGTGTTGACCAACTGCCTTGAATGATTTTGGGTGTATTTTGTGTGCGTGTGTCTAGAGGGTACAAAAATAGACGTGATGGAACACTTTCTGAACTCTTAGGGGAATCTGAGATTTAAATATACTGACATTGACAAATTATTTCCCAACACCTAGAGTTATTATTAAGTAAGAGCTTTTCCTATAGAATCAAACTGAATGCTTTTTCTTATATTCTACTTTCTGAGTTAATTCAAGAATGACTATTTATCTTTAGTAGTTTATAATGTACAAGACAGAATGAATGAATCTTAGGTTATTTTGGTTTTAAATGATCTGCTTATAAATCCTGGAAGAGATGGTATTTATAAAAGTAATTCACAGAAGATGAATGGCTAGTGTTAGAATTTGTAGCAGGACTGATCAAAGTATGATGCATAGCCTTGGAAATGGATTTGTTAGCCTTTGTTATGAAAGACATACTATTTGTTTGCCCAAGTGTAGATTTATCTTAATGAATATTTAATTATCAAATTCACAATTTGAAAAAGAAAAGTTAGTATTTATATTGATATATATTCTTAAATAATCAAATAGAATTAAGAAAATGAATTTTTCA
>SJYF01000097.1:2751381-2778411 GCA_006410515.1 Procapra przewalskii | reverse complement strand
ACTCATCTCATACACTAGTAAAGTAATGCTCAAAATTCTCCAAGCCAGGCTTCAGCAATATGTGAACTGTGAACTTCCAGATGTTCAAGCTGGTTTTAGAAAAGGCAGAGGAACTAGAGATCAAATTGCCAACATCTGCTGGATCATCAGAAATGCAAGAGAGTTTCAGAAAAACATCTATTTCCTCTTTATTGCCTATGTCAAAGCTTTTGACTGTGTGGATCACAACAAACTGTGGAAAATTCTGAAAGAGATGGGAATACCAGACCAGACCACCTGAACTGCCTCTCGAGAAACCTATATGCAGGACAGGAGCAACATTAGAACTGGACATGGACCACAGACTGGTCCCAAATAGGAAAAGGAGTACATCAAGGCTGTATATTGTCACGCTGCTATTTAACTTATATGCAGAGTACATCATGAAAAACTCTGGGCTGAAAGAAGCACAAGGTGGAATCAAGATTGCCTGGAGAAATATCAAGAATCTCAGATATGCAGATGACACCACCATTATGGCAGAAAATGAAGAAGAACTAAAAAGCATCTTGATAAAAGTGAAAGAGGAGAGTGAAAAAGCTGGCTTAAAGCTCAGCATTC
The DNA here is from genome assembly GCA_006410515.1 of Procapra przewalskii. Taxonomy (NCBI): domain Eukaryota; kingdom Metazoa; phylum Chordata; class Mammalia; order Artiodactyla; family Bovidae; genus Procapra; species Procapra przewalskii. The sequence goes on along the minus strand of SJYF01000097.1, from coordinate 2,777,811 downwards.
AGAAAATGAAGATCATGTCATCTGGTCCCATTACTTCATGGGAAATAGATGGGGAAACAGTGGAAATAGTGTCAGACTATATTTTTGGGGCTCCAAAATCACTGCAGATGGTGACTATATCCATGAAATTAAGTGACACTTACTCCTTGGAAGAAAAGTTATGACCAACCTAAACATCATATTCAAAAGCAGAGACATTACTTTGCTGACTAAGGTCCATCTAGTCAAGGCTATGGTTTTTCCTGTGGTCATGTATGGATGTGAGAGTTGGACTGTGAAGAAAGCTGAGTGCAGAAGAATTGATGCTTTTGAACTGTGGTGTTGGAGAAGACTCTTGAGAGTCCCTTGAACTGCAAGGAGATCCAACCAGTCCATTTTGAAGGAGATCAGCCCTGGGATTTCTTTGAAAGGAATGATGCTAAAGCTGAAACTCCCATACTTTGGCCACCTCATGCAAAGAACTGACTCACTGGAAGACTCTGATGCTGGGAGGGATTTGGGGCAGGAGAAGAAGGTGACAACAGAGGATGAGATGGCTGGATGGCATCACAGAATTGAGTCTGGGTGAACTCCGGGAGTTGGTGATGGACAAGGAGGCCTGGTGTGCTGCAATTCATGGCATCGCAGAGTCAGACACGACTGAGCAACTGAACTGAACTGAACTGACACTGTGGTATGGCATCTTACTGTGGACACTAAGGGCACTGTGAGGCAGCTAGAACTCTTACACTCCGGATGAGAATGCAAAGTACTGCAAACATTTCAACAGTTTTATAGTCTCTTAAAAAGTTAAACACATACTTGCCCTATAAGATCACTATAACCCCGTCATTCCACTCTTAGGTTTTTACCCAATGGGATGAAAAAGTTATGCCCACACAAAGGACTTGTACAATAATGTACTTACAACTGTATATGTAATAGTAAAAAACTGATACAGAACCTCCAGAACTACAGACTTGTGAACCTGTTCCTTGGCGAAATAACTATGATGATAAAAATGATAAAGGCCCCAAACCCTTAATCATTTAAACTCACTAGAAACTGTCCTTAGGATATACAGCAAATATATAGTTATTTATGCTTGAGCATTTGTGACATTGAGTCATGTTCTGTTTTCTCTTTCTCCACTCCCAGCTCAGTGTAATAGAAAATTCACTCCATCAGGTGCAGCCAAGATGATGTGGCTAAGCTTCCTCCAAATCTTCATCAGAAACTACAGTGTCTTCCCAGGAGAAGGCTGCAAACATTTCTCATCCTTCCATTTCTGCCTTGCATCTGGCAGAAGCTGATTTCCGAACAAATACAACCAAGAAATAGAGGGCTCCCTTCCCTCATTCAGCCCTCACTCTCAGCATTGAGGCTTTACCAAGGAAGGCAGACTGAGAATAATGGGACCCCATGTGTTAATAAATGTGGTCCTTTCCCCAGCTTGCTCGTGGGGCAGAGATTCCTCGCTGATAGAGGAAAGCTGAGAAACCAGAGGCTACCATCCTCACCCAGCACCCTACTTATAAAGTAAAGGAGTTACCGCATAAGAATAGTCCACCATCCTCTCTCACAGTTCTGGGGAAATGACTCAGAGATTTTGCCCATGGGGAGAGGCAGACCATAAAACCGGAAGACTCCAAAGCCCTCTTCAGGTGAGCTGACCTGACTGGGAGTAGAGTAAGAGAAAGTTCAAGTCTAATGACACCTGTGAAATTACTGGGAATTTGCAGTTCTAGTATGAAACAGGAGATTGGAGACTCTAAGAGAGCAACCAAGTAAAACATAGGGCAGTTGATTTATCTGGGAAAGAAACAGCTAAAATGACCTTTTCTCATTTCAGAACAAACCTCAAAACTGCCTTCAAAAACTACTGCTGAAAAGGGGCCTGTTCTTGCTTGGGTCAGACCACGGAGCAATTTATACTGCAAGGCAATGTCAAAAAATTAGAACAATCAATTGGCAATTAGGAAGCCTAGCCAACTGAGTGTAATATCAAAAGAGGCAGATAGCTTAACACAAAGAACTGGAGAGAACTCAAAGAGAGCTCTGTTAAGACACTGTCATTTTTGACTTTGCACACATCCAAGCCAGCACTCTCTAAGAGGTGATATCAGAGGTATCACATTGCAGGGAAATGGGCTTCACTAAAACAATCCAGTCCAAACATTAATCAAATGAACAAGCAAGCAAAACAACAAGATGTCCTGAACAAGGGAGATTAGCATCCAGAGTTACTACAACATATTATCTGAACAGCCAGTTTTCAACAAAATAGTATGAGGCACAAAAAGAAATGGGAAAATGAGATCAATACACAGGAGAAAAACAAGCAAGTAACAGAAAATATCTGTAAAGGGGCCAGTTGTCTGACTTAGTGGACAGTCTTCAAGGCAACTATAAACATATTTTAAAAACTAAAATAAATCATTCCTTAAGAAGTGAAGGAAAGAGTTCCACCTCTGGTTGACAGAGTGATGAGCTCCAAGGACATACTTCCCAGTGACACTGATGGGAAACATGGAAGGACAATCACTTAAAGAGATCATGTTGAATGAAAAATGCCAGACAAAATTAAGTACGTGTTATAACAGAAAATGTAAACATTATAGTGACAAAGTCAGATGAGTGGTTGCCTGGCTATGCAGGGGGGTGGGGGAAGGGTGTTGAAACTTTTGGGGGTGATTAATGTGTGAATTCTTTTTACGGTGGCAATCCTTTCATAAGTTTTATATATATATATATAATATATATATATAAAAGTTTACAGTTTAAATATTTATAGTGTTTTTCATGTAAATTCTTCATAAAGCTCTCTAAAAATGTTGCACAAAAAGTATAATAAGAAAAAGCTAACAGAAAGCATGTGGGGAATCACAATTCCATGGAGTTTTATCCTTTAACTCAGGACATATCTTTAAATGCTTCCTTCCCCAAAATTGCACTCCAATGTCTCATTATAAAAACTATTAATTTTTTTCAAATTATATAGAATTAACACCAAAACAACACAGGCAGACAGAAACAGTTTGAAGTCCTCTACCCATCCTCATACTCCTTTGCAATTTGGTTATTCTAAATGCAGGATGGTTTAATTACTTGGACATCTGCAAAGAGATAGCTTGTTCCTTTCTCAGATTACTGTTTATCAAACTTCAGTGTGTATATGAATTACTATGCTTATTTTATATACAAAATACAATGACATATATGAAATATATTGACAGTCTTGGGGAGGTTGCAAGTGCAGTTTGGTTAAGGTGTGATTTTTGCCTTCCAAGTATGAATGCAATCAAAATCAAAGCCAAAGTCATGCAATCAAAGCATTACTGTATCACAATGGATATATCATCAGAATTACAAGGGTACATAGTGAAGAAGCTTTATTCCCTCAATAAGTCATCATTTATATGAAAAATAATAGCAGGAAATACAAAGAAGTAGCAGATAAATACAGAAGCAGAAGGCATTTTTTAGTCCTTATGACTATTTAAATCTTGAGGCATGATCAGAGAAATTCAATGTGCAGTAAAGTAAATAAGTGATATAACTCCTGTTTTCAAAAAACTCTTTTTTGTTGTACTACCTTTAGTAATATAAAATATATTAATCACTTAAACATATAATTTGTCATGTGGGGTGAGGTGAGGTGAAGTCGCTCAGTCATGTCCTACTCTTTGAGACCCCGAGGACTGTAACCTACTAGGCTTCTCCGTCCATGGGATTCTCCAGGCAAGAATACTGGAGTGGATTGCCATTTCCTTTTCCAGGGGATTTTCCCAACCCAGGGATCAAACCCGGGTCTCCCGCAATGGAGGCAGACACTTTAAACCTCTGAGCCACCAGGGAAGCCCTAATTTGTCATTAAACACCTTTATTTGGGAGACATGTTTGACTATACTTGAGAACTAGTCACCAGCAAAGCCCATTAAAATTTTTCAGTAAATATAAACAGAATATGGGTAATAAACTAAAGTCTAACCTTTTGTTTTTCTTTGTGCTCCATCTAGTTTCACATGCTCACAGGTTGCCATGGGTAGAGGTCCTGAACCAACCCTTCAGACCCAAGTTTCTGGTGAGAAATGGCTGCACCGATGCTTCATCTCCTGCTGTGTGCAAAAGTGCTGGGCAGAGCACCCAATTTTGCAGAGTGGAGTCAAGAGGGCTGTGTGCAGTGGCGGTATAAACAGCAGGTCTGAGCCTTCTCCCTGGCCCAGAACACCCCTTCCCTGCCCTGCCCATCAGGAGAGTGTGTTCTAGAGCTCAGCTCAGACCTCTTAATTCTTTGACTGAAGCGTGTAGCTTTCCTTTGCATCCAAGACTAACTCGGTCTTATTTTACTCACTCCAAAAACACAGGGCACGAAAGCCCTTGTTGGGGCAGTAACTCTTGTTTTAACTTACGGCGTGTGTGCATGCTCAGTCATGTCCAACTCTTTGTCATCCCATGGACTGTAACCCACCAGGCTCCTCTGTCCATGCGATTTCCCAGGCAAGATACTGGAATGGGTTGCCATTTTTTTCTCCAGGGGATCTTCCCAACCTAGGAATTGAGCCTGCGTCTCCTGTATCTGCAGGTAGATTTTTTTGCCACTGTAGCATTTGCAGTCATTAACATTGATTTTTGGAATGAAGATCATATCAGACTATTTATGATCAACTGCTGCTCTATAAAAAGCTCCTGTAAGCCTCAGTTGTATACCAAAAGCATAGCACTTTATTATTTTGCAGTAATCTGTAAGTTGCCTGGTGGTTCTTCTGATATTTCACCCAGGCTGACTTAAACAACTGCATTCAGATGGAGGGTTACCTATGGCTATAAGATGCAAGATGATCTAACAATTTTTAAGCAGTCAGTGACGACTTTTGGATGGGTCACTTTAATTCTTCTGTGTGTAGCCTTTCATCCTATAGCATTCTTAACTGGCCTCTAAATGGTGATTCTCAGGGCAGCTGAGAGTGGTAGCTACAAACACGTTTAAGGGCTAGGTCGGGGAATCATTTTCTGTTGGTCAAAGCTGGTCATGAGAATAGCTCATGTTCAAGGGTATGAAACTGCTGAAGGAGATGCCTTTAAGATCCTTAGAACACTTTCAGCAGACTGACAAGGTAAATAAGGCATGAATTTAAATCTCTAAGAGGTCTTAAAGATTGCATAGGCACAGCCTTGGTGAGATCTTTGTCTGCTGAGGTTATTTTATATTGAAGATTTTTATTACTACTGGACAGAATGGAAACAGCCACTCCAACCCAGTATGCTCTGTAGGCCTTCTATATTTTTTCTAAATTTTAATTGCAAATCATTTCCTTCCTTAGCTCCTTTCCTTCCAATATCTTATATGCAGCTAAATACACACACTAAAAACCTATCTGCATTCTCAACTTTCTGTCCATAGGTGTCCTCGATCATATCCTGTTCATTATGTTTGTTTTCTACCCTCAGTTCCAGGAGTCAGTATTTTTGTTAACTGTTCTTCCATAATATCACATGGATTACCCTTTCTCTAGCTTCCAACAGTACCTTTTCCAGCCATCTTCCCTGTCTTTGCTTATATATTTCTCACTGCTTTTCCAAGTTCTCTTGTCACCAGTCCTAAAATCAATGGCACAATTATTTCAAGATTTTTGTCATAGTAGCTCCCAACTTCCAGGTACTAGCTTCTAGAACTATTAACTATCGGTATAAAACAAAGTGCACCAAAACTCAGTGGCATAAACTACAAATATTTATCATTTATCATCAGTCTCTGGGTTGGCAAGTGACCTCTATGCTGACTTATTTGGGTAACCTCAGTGGATGCTAGAAGATAAACTGGGCTATGAGGGGAGAAAAAAATAATTTTCCACCTACCCTTCTGAATTATCACTGAGTCTGTAACAAAAGTCAGATTAACAAGAGAAAAAATGGATATGATTATGAAAATGTATACATCATGAATACATGGAGGTACCCAGAAAAAAAATGAATAATTTAAAGAGGTAGCTTAGAATTTAGGCTTACATATCATTAACTCTTGTCCATGACTAAATGGACTTGAGTTGCGGCCATGAGTTACATGAGTAATGGCCATGGCACCACTGACGAGATGGACATGAGTTTGAGTAGACTCCAGGAGGTGGTGATGGTCAGGGAAACCTGGTGTGCAGCAGTCCGTAGGGTCACAAAGAGTCAGACAGGACTGAGCGACTGAATTGACTGATCATTTTAAGAGATAAAGGAAAGGAGATACGTAGGCCTTAAGCCCTCTTAGGGGAGAGTAAATGACTTTTTGGAAATATAAACAGACCCTTAAAAGAACAGATGGAAGATATGATAGTTTGTGACAGTTTTCCTAGGTGTGGTGCAGACTTCTAGTCTCCTCTTGTGTGATAAGAAGCAATCTCTCCTAGATGATGAAACTTCCAGGGAGGGCATTTATGACAGTCGAACTCATTTTAAAACATGTATTTAGACAGATAAAAGGAGTTTGGAATAAGTTTATCTCTGAATTTGCTGTTTTTCAAGTGCCTGGAGTTCAAAATAATCAATACACCAAAGCACGTATTTGGGGGTGGCTCTTTTGGCTACCCGTCATTTGTAAGGTATAAGATGGCCTCACTCAATCTGAAAGTTGGTGCTGTCTCTCATTGGTGACCACTTACTTCTCCCAGTTGTCCCTTGCTTTTCATTGGGCTAAACCATTGCCCTTACACTATGGTCTTAGAGCAGCAATTTAATAGAGAAAAGGCAAATACTACAAATCCTCCTGAAGCCATAGCTGCTGAACTCATACAACATAATTTCCAGCACATTTTATTGGTTAAAAGGTGCCACAAGGCCAGCCAATAATCAAGACATGAGAAATTATACTTCATCTCTTGATACTAATTGCTACCTAGAACTTATGGTCTTATTTAATCTATTATACAGATAAATAAAATAAGTGTTTAGAAGCATAGCATTCTCACTAAGTTTAATTTTAAAATTGTAAATACTAAAAAAGAAAAGATAAGGATAATTTTATATTTATCTATGACAAATCTATGTAGTGTATTAAAAAGAAGAGACATCACTTTCTCGACAAAGGTCCATACAGTGAAAGCTATGGTTTTTCCAGTGGTCATGCACAGATGTGAGAATTGGACCATAAAGAAGGCTGAGCACCAAAGATTTGATGCTTTTGAACTGTGGTGCTGGAAAAGACTCTTGAGAATCCAATGGGCTGCAAGAACTTCAAGCCAATCAATTCTAAAGGAAATCAATACTGAATATTCATTGGAAGGACTGATGCTGAAGCTGAAGCTCTGACACTTTGACCACCTGATGCAAAGAGCTGACTCACTGGAAAAGACTCTGATGCTGGGAAAGATTGAAGGCCAAAGGAGGAGGTGAAGATTAGATGGTTAGATACCATCACCAACTCAGTGGACATGAATTTGAGCAAAATTCATGACAGTGCAGGACAGAGCAGCCTGGTGTGCTACAGTCAATGGGGTTGCAAAGAGTGCGACCCAATTTACTGACTGAACAACAACAGTCTTTTGAAGAAATAAAAATGCATAGTTATCTTCTGAAAAAGAAGAAAACAGTTTCTGCACATTAATGATGTTTTTCTTTATTTTTTTGTGAATTACTTGACAATATTTTGGTTTTAATTTTCTCGAACAACTGGGCATTCCAAAGATAAAAATGAAAATGGTAATTAGAAGTTTCCTGGCTTGGAGTGTTCTGCTTTTCACAACAAACCTGAAAAAAACCCAATATATATATTGATGGAATTCTTCATAAAACAGCTTCCATTAGTGCTGCTGAAAACACAGTATGGATGGATGAGTTGGAGATGTCACAGAAAATACTTGGCTTGTGTACATGAAATTAAATGTATTATTGTTGCTTAGTATAAGACTTAAAATTCAGTTGACATTCTGCTATATATATGGCTAAAACATTTTTTTATTTTCTTCTCTGCATATAAAGTCATTATAATTTTTGCTTATTTTATCTTAATGTGAACTTTTTTGCAATTTGGTTTTATTTTGTTCAATATTCTCTTTGTGAAGTTTCAACAAATCAACATGGGTTGACGCCAACTTGTGTAACTATTTTAAAGTGTCCCATCTTATATATTTCAAAAGGTTTATCCATTCTTTTACTCATGTTTAGAATTTTACTGTTTTATGCTACTCTGTTCTAAATGGTTTTATATCTCCTTAGGTATACGGGCAAAATTGTGTCTGACGGTGTAAATGGAATTATGAGAGGGGAGTATATTCAAGTATTCCACAAATTGCCAAATTGTTTCCCAAAATGGTTCTGACAAGTTATCTCCCCACTCCTCCAAACCATAGAGCTGTCTTATGAGATCCACATCATCTCCCCAAATTTAATATTGCCGGGTATTATCACTTTTAATTTAAAAGGGTGAAAATATGTCCAAAAGAGATGTCCTTTTCATTATAAGGGACTGGAATGCAAAAGTAGGAAGTCAAGAAATACCTGGAGTAACAGACAAATTTGGCCTTGGAGTACAGAATGAAGCAGGGCAAAGGCTAATAGAGTTTTGCCAAGAAAATACACTGATCATAGCAAACATCCTCTTCCAACAACACAAGAGAAGACTCTACACATGGACATCACCAGATGGTCAACACCAAAATCAAATTGATTATATTATTGGCAGCCAAAAATGGAGAAGCTCTATACAGTCAGCAAAAACAAGACCGGGAGCTGACTGTGGCTCAGATCATGAATGTCTTATTGCTGAATTCAGACTTAAATTGAAGAAAGTGGAGAAAACCACTAGACCATTCAGGTATGACCTAAGTCATATCCCTTATGATTATACAGTGGAAGTGAGAGATAGATTTAAGGGACTCTATCAGATAGACAAGGTGCCTGATGAAGGAGGTTCGTGACATTGTACAGGAGACAGGGAGAAGAACATCCCCAAGAAAAAGAAATGCAAAAAAGCAAAATGGCTATCTGAGGAGGCCTTACAAATAACTGTGAAAAGAAGAGAAGTGAAAAGCAAAGGAGAAAAGGAAAGATATACCCATTTGAATGCAGAGTTCCAAAGAATAGCAAGGAGAGATAAGAAAGCCTTCCACAGTGATCAATGCAAAGAAATAGAGGAAAACCATGGAATGGGAAGGACTAGTGATCTTTTCAAGAAAATTAGAGATACCAAGGGAACATTTCATGCAAAGATGGGCTCAATAAAGGACAGATTGTATGGACATAACAGAAGCAGAAGATATTAGGAAGAGTTGCCAAGAATACACAGAAACTAAAATAAGATCATCATGACCCAAACAATCACAATGGTGTGATCACTCACCTAGAGCCAGACATCCTAAAATGTGAAGTCAACTGGGCCTTAGGAAGCATCATTACGAACAAAGCTAGTGGAGGTGATGGAATTCCAGTTGAGCTATTTCAAATCCTGAAAGATGATGATGTGAAAGTGCTGCATATAAATTACAACTTTATATGTCTTGGTTAGAGTTGATGTCTATCTTGAAGTTTATGAAGAACCAATGACAGATTTTGAGCCAGGAAGTGGAAACTGAGATTAAATTAACACAAATGAAATGTTATTCTAAAGTGACAAAGAAGCTCATGCATTTTGAAGATGTTTTGGAGCTGTGATGGTATATTCACAAGAGACAGTTTTCCTAATTCTTATTAATCTTTTATTTAGGGTGCTTAAACTCAGTGTAACTGCTTATAAAATTTCACTAAACCCATTAATAGAAGAAACAATTCAATCCTGACAGAGAAAGAACTGACTGCCCTATTTTCCACCTATTGTGAGAAACATGACACGCACCACAGGGGGAAAATAATCACCTTAATTTTCTGTCATTGTAATGAATAATTTAAACATATAAATGATATTCTGAATATTTTGTTTTATAATGGAGCATATCATCTCTTTTGATTTTGACAGCATGCTCTTTTATTTTTTCCCCAATTCAATTTTTGGAATGCTGTACCCTGGGAGAGCCCTTGGCTGATTACAAAAATAGAATAAAAATCCTTCCAGTCCTCCATGAATAACAAGTAGAGTAGAAAATAGGAAGAAAAATAAAGAGAAGGAAAAATGGGAATCCCGGTCACTTTGAGCTTTTATTAATCTTTGCAATGCTCCTCCAGGGCTTTGGTGTGAAGGAGCAGCTTAGAGGCCTGGATATGTGATTTAGTTATTTGGAATGTCTCCTCTCCCTTGGGATGGATGCCACTTTAAGGATGCCAAAGAAAGAAGCCCAAGAGAACAGATGCCCAGGAGGAGTATGAAATTAACTGAGGATCAACAAGTAAATGAAGGACTAGGGGAACTTGGCCCTGCAAACCAACTAGGACTGAACCCAGAGGAGTAGATATTGTCATTATCAAACCCTTGATTATCTTCAAGCTAAGTACTGCCTGGGAAGATAGGTTACCATTAGTATCCACCCTCTATTTTAAAGATAAGTTCCAAACTTCTTATTAAGGTATGAAAGGGCTTACTTAACCTGGCTTCAGACTCCTTCAGACTTCACTTCATTTCTTGCCTCTCTGTTCTCATAAAGCTTTACCATGTGTCCTGCCGCAACATTATCTGCCTCTAGCTCCTTGTCTTTTTATGTGCTCTTCCCTTTGCCTGGGGAACATTTTTCTCTTTATTTTCTTTCTCACTGGGACAGCAGTTACCTGTTTCTCAAAATTCATCTCAGTCTTAATTTATACCAAGATCACTTGGATTCCCTTCTACAAGTTCCCACAGGACTCTGCTCTGTGCAGAACATTTAAACAAGGAATTAAGAAGACAAAGACTCTCCAATCTATTCTAAACTTGGAATAATCAGTTCAATGCCTTTAGAGGGAAGAGAGTGGGTATACTAGTAGAGGTTCAGGTGTGATAAACAGAAAATAGTGGAGAGTTAAGGATTTGATATGGCTCATCCCTCAGGGAAAGCATTGACATTCAGTTTCTTTTAATAGCTTTCCTTGATGAACAATATATATACCTATGGCTGATTTATGTCAATGTTTGACAGAAAACAACACAATTCTATAAAGCAATTATCCTTAAATTAAAAACCAAATACTTTTTTTAAAAAATGAAAAAAAGCAAAATATATTTGTAAACCAAATGAGCTTGTTTGACAACTACAATCTTGAGATCATACATCATATTTTACTTTGAGTTACTTTTATAGCATAAAGCTGGCCATAAGAGAGATTTACAAATACTGACTAACTGAAAGAAATTACTGTCTGAATGAATGGATTTATTCCTTATTTCTAGTAGTCCCAGCTTCTTTTGTCCTTCTGATAGACACTTCAGTAAGCTGACATACTCGGAAGTGATAACAGATGAAGAAAGTAAATGAGGGGTGACTTTTAAATATTCAGTCCCAGATAGGCAGAAGTTTAGGATGTTGGATATACAAGTTACAAATCGTGACGTTTTTAACTAGAAAGAGACTTTAAAAATATTCATTTCTAGCCTGAAAAAATAATATAAGAATTTCTAGCTAAGAAATAATTAATATTGGTTAAGGTAGCTTCTATTTTTTAGGATACTATTCATATTTCATGTACTAAAAAGTCAACATTTTGGAAAAGTCAACACAGCCTTGATTCTTTGTCCAGTTCATCTGTATCCAAACTATTTATTTGGAAGATTTTGTATAGTCAATGAAATAAATAGAAAACTGTAACTAAAATAATCATTTTTTTGAAGTATTAAATTCTAACTGTATGCTGTTGCCTGAAGGACATTCTGAGCTGAGGTGTGCTCTCATTATTGTAATGGAAAATTAGCAAATATTAAAGGAGTGTTAACTTTATATTCCAAAAAAAAAACAACAACAACAACAAAACAAGGTCTGCTTCTGAGGCCAACCAAAGGATTAAGAGAATAGAAAATTGAATATTCCTCAATATGTGAGTCATTGTTATTTAATGCCATGTCTTTTGTTGTCAATTTCAGATACAGCCAAGAATATACATCCCACATTTTGAAAATACAAGGGCTAGGTGAAAACCACTGACCTGATTTAGTATAACCAAATTAGGTTCTTAGACCCAATTTCAATGTGTGTGTGGGTGTGTGTGTCTGTGTGTGTGTGTGTCTGTGTGTATGCATGTAGGTAGGCTCTCCCAAACCAACATGCAATTCTTAGGCACAAGCTGCATATCCCACAACTCAAATCAATTCTGACACTATCTCTCCGAGTTAGCGTTTGGTTCTACAGGATGAGGGTTCAGTCCTTTAAGACTGAACTCCACCAGCTTCAGATGCCAGTTGCAAGACCATGTTGCTACCTGTACTTCTGACCATTGCCTGTAAATCAGAGGTCCTCACACCCTCTTCCTTAGGTTTGACTAATATGCTAGAGTGGCTCATAACTCAGAGAAAAGATCACCAGTTTAGAATAAAAATATATTACTCAAGAACAGTCAGGTGACAGAAAGGCACAGGGCAAGGCATGGGAAAAGACACGGATCTTCCATGCCCTCTGCAGGAGCCGCTCTCCCAGTCCCTCTAAATGTTCACCAACCTGGCAGCTCCCTAAACCCTGTCTTCATGGGGTTTTATGAAGGTTTCATTACATAATCACCACTGATTAAACCATTGCCTACTGACAGTTAACTCAACCTCCAGGCCCCCTGCTTTCTCTAGTTATCTGGGGCTGGAACTGAAAGTTGCTTCTCCTGGGAAGGAGCCTCCTTTCAAAGGTGTTTTTCAAAAGTCACCTGGCTAACATAAAGTGCTACAGAAAAATGTGCCGCAACACCTTTATCAGGTTGACACTTCAGCAACTCTTAGGTTTGGGGAACTGTGAGCCAGGAACTGTAAATGAAGACCAAATATATATTTCTTAAAAAATGATATTGCAATGCCACTTGCCCTTCTGTAGTTTCATTATCTTGGCTCTAATCTTCCCTTTTCTGAGACAGGGATATCACCGTTAAGAAAGAAAGTAAGAGCATGGTATCATCCAGCTGAATCTGGGGTGTTTTCCTAATTCCTTCCTAAGGAGTGTCCATGCACACACAGAATCGACAGGTTGAAGTAACTGTCAGTAGACGGAGAGGGAGAAGTTCTAGAAAGAGGATTTATACCTCCCTTACTCTTTCTCAATTATTTCATAATGTGGATTTTTAACTTTCAATTTAAAGTTTTTTTCTCATTATTTTCTTTTGAAGGTCTACAGGTGGTCTTCTTTAAGCAATCTGCTGAAAGCATGTTTGGCCTGTCCACCAGTCCATGGTCAACTGAAGTCATTTTCAAGGTAAGCAATTGAACTACCTCAAGGACTTAATGAAATAAATAAAGCTGGCAGTTAGCTCTATAGCCAGTAATACTAGAGAACTGTGCTAGGATGCACCAAGTTCAAGGAAATGAGGTACACATTTCCCTCAGACTATTCACTGCTTTTTGGTTGCTGGATTGTAGTCGGCTCTTCATGTTCTTTTTAACAATGCTTTGGAGGTAAGAAAATACTGGCAGCAAAGGGAAAATGGTGTAAATCAGATTAAGCCTGACGAAATGCTTGATAGATGCAAGGTCTTATAAGCCCCATGAGGGAAAAAAGTAGTCATCAAGAAACGACATTATTTACTCAAAGCAATTTGCCATTGTTTGTGTGCTAGTTGCTCAGTCCTGTGTGACTTTTTGGGACACCATGGACTATAACCCACAAGGCTCCTCTGTCCATGGGATTTTCCAGGCAAGAGTACTGGAGTGGGCTGCCATTCCCTTCTCCAGGGGATGGAGAATTCCTGTCATTCCTGGTCAGGATGGAATTCCTGACCCAGGGATCGAACCCAGGTTTCTTGCACTGCAGGCAGATTCTTTATAGCCTGAGCCACCCGGGAAGCCCAAGTTGCCATTAGCTGACAATAATCAATTTTTCATTTTTAGATGTTTGATAGACACAGAGGGATAGAGCAGATTTTAGCTTTATCATTTAACTCTTACTCATAAAGCCACCATAAATGCATTGCTATCACTGTATCAAGCACTTAGCATCACAGAGGTTTTTTTTTTTTTTCCTTGCAAAGCTCTGTAGACAATGGATTTTTAAAGAAGGTGTGTAGTTTTTAGTAACTCATATTTCTTAGCCAAGTGTTGTGAGCTCAGGCTTAGAGCTGGATACCTCAACACTGTCATCTACTAATTCTCTCACTATTCTTATAAACATTTTAGAAGTTTCATGCGTATCATAAAAGATGTCATTTGTTTGTCACAATTTACTACGTCATTCTCAAAAAGTTTTTTTTTTTATGTTCCCCTCAAGTTATTTCAATGATAAGTGATTAAGAGTTCTTATACTCAGAGAGCTTTGATGCATTCTCATTACCTGAAAGTCTGGGTTAAAGTTCAGGGAGAAATTTCAAATTGGAGTTATAAGATACACTGTTTTCGGAGAAGGCAATGGCACCCCACTCCAGTACATTTGCTTGGAGAATCCCAGGGACAGGGGAGCAAGCCTGGTGGGCTGCCATCTATGGGGTCACACAGAGTCAGACACAACTGAAGCGATTTAGCAGCAGCAGCAGCAGCATACACTGTTTTTAATGAATTGCATCTTTGATATGATTTTTTTTATTTTGAAAAAACTATACTTTTTTCCAAATATTATGCCAAATACATGTTTTACAGGCCACTATGGGCCAGAGCCAATCTATGGAAGAAAGCATTTTGACAGACACTGGAAATAATTTTAATAGAAAAAAAGCTGACATTTATCTAGATGTGGCCATGTTCCACAGGACGGTTTCAGCATCCGAAGTTCAAAGACAAAATGACTATGGCTTTTCTTGCCACTCAAAATATTAACAATCTTCCCTTAGAACCCAGTCTTAATTGTTAGTTTGTGTGTCAGTAGATGGCACACTGACCTTTAGAAGCAGGACTCCAATGGACAAGGGAGTATGGGTGCCAAGCATCAGAATTAATTCAACTTAAGAACAAACGGGCTTTGACCCCAACCAAAGCCAACATCGAGCCAGAGGCCCACAGAAATAAATATAAATTGTAGTATCACTTTTACAAGGTTGTGCCACTTAAGACTGTTAAACCTAATAATTGAAAAAGAAATAACTGGAATAAAGTGTTTCTTTAAAAATGTATCTCATAAATATAAGCCCACATTGCTTTTTCTTTTTAAGAAGATGGTTTCATAATTTTCTTAAAAATAATCCTTCACTTTTGTTACATATCAGATATTCAGTCTAAAGTTATATTTTTGATAGAGAAATTTTCTATACCTAAAGCTAAAATAATTTTATAAATTATATAAGAAATTATATCAAAGACACAATTCATTAAGTCAGCTGATAACACACTATCTGATGCAAAAGTCTTGCTTCAAGTCCTTATATTCAAGTTTAAGAGTTTTTAAGTCTTTTAAATCCTTACTACAAATGTTCAAGAGGCCTAAGATTCCACCTTAATGCTAAAATTTTAAGGCCATACCTTACATTTCTATAATTTAAATTACATTAAAAGAGCTCAAAGTATTATATTTACCCACAATAACTGTTTTAGTACACACTCAGATCTCTCAAAGGTTACCTAGTGATTCCTTTGAGAACAACGTATCATGTCTGAATGGTAGAGACAAGCTAAAGTCAGAGACCAAGAATATTTTTTCTGAAGTATATCTTTGCACTCTCTTTATAGACAAAAGCACTGTCCAAATGAATTGCAGTTAGAAGTGTGTGTGTGCATGCATGTATGTGTGTGCATGCTTGCATGTATGTATTTGAGTACATGCATGGATCTCTATTGTTTCCAAGAGGAAGCATTTCTCCTCTCTGGAGTACTTGGTTGTAGGTGTTCAAAGTAGTTTCAGGAATTCTGGCTTCACTAAACTTAATATCCTCTACTGTCAACTCTGGGGAAATGAGGTTTGGCCTTAGGACTCTTAAACATACAGGAAATATGGCAAAACATAATGATTTCTGCAGTAAATGATTACTAGCTCAAGTAGAACTAACATGAATGAAAGCTAATGTTATTTATGGCACTTAAAGGATTTCTCATATTTCTTTTCAATGTTTTGATATATTCTAAGTAAATATTTAATAAATGAATGCTCAAAGTCCTCCAGGAAGCATTACAGCTTTCATTATCAAAGGTGACATTATAACTCATTATCACTGAGCCTCTTTCCTAAAAGTAACTTTTCCGTATGTGTATTACACCACAGAATAGATGCTTTAAAACCAATATATTCTAAAAACAATCCCTAAAAGTAATTCTAAAAACCAGTCTCTCAATATTATTAATGTTTATATTTCACACTGATTTCAGCAGTGAGAATTTGAAAATATCTATTTAAAAGCTAGAAAAAAGCCCACATCAACCTCAAAAATTTGTACGCCACAGATGTTTACAATGAGCTATTACCAGAGAAATTAATAAGGGTTGATTTTTACCCAAATTTCAAGAGAGCTCAAATTATATAACACTGCAGACCACATCAATATAATGGTTTTGCTTTCAGTGTTTAAGTTGTATCCTAAAAGACTGATTTGCCACTATAATTACTACTGACATTCTGCTCATCATTACTCCTTTTCTAGATTTGGCAGTCTTACCTCGTGTAGGGTTTATCACTGTTGAACATGGATTTGTGGCTTCAAAAGAATGAATGTATATAATGGAAGTAAGAAGTGAAGTACTTCAGAGACAGAATAATGCAACAGAGTTGAATACTATGCTGTATATTTATTTTAGAGGTAATCTGACCATTTATTGTATTAGTGAGAGCAAAGGATCCATAAAAAATATCTGACTTGCTCAAGATCACAAAGCTGGTTGTTTCAGGCAGTGGTGAAACTGAGTATCTTTTTCTAATAAGACTCCTCTCCATTAAAACAGTAAGATGACAATCTGTTTACTGCAGTCATCTACCAAAACTTGGGCTTCCCTGGAGGCTCAGTGGTAAAGAATCCACCTGCCAGTGCAGGAGGCACAGATTCTATGACTGGTACGAGAAGAGCCCCTGGAGAAGCAAATGGCAACCCATCCCAACTTTCTTGCCTAGAGAACGCCAATAGACAGAGGAGCCTGGCGTGCCACAGTCCACAAGGCCATAAGGAGCTAACTAAACGATTGAACAACAGCAAGGTCACATGAAAGAAAATGTACAATATTTCTGGTTGGTATCAGGAAGAGTTTATAAGACTATGAAGTTTTAGGTAGAATGTATTATTCACACGGAAGGGGGGCAAATTCATCCAGGAATTTGAAAAGAAGTAAACCTCAAAAAACCCCATCAATTTTAAACAAATAATTTCTTCTACTTAAATTCACATTCAATTCAAGTGGACTTATTTTTCTTTCATAAAGTATTCTTGCATGTTCCTAAATGAGATGATGTGTAGGACATAACATAGCATAATATATTATATAGCTTCAAAGCAATATATTATGGGTTATATGGGGAGAGGGTAGGGGATGTAGGGAAAAACTGGTGATGGATACATGTAAACCTATTATAACATTCTCATTCATAACAACTCAAATGTCTTAGGAATAATAAGGTAAGATATATAGTACTCCATCTATTTTAATGTTATCTGGGCTGTTTCTAACCAAACACTAGAGATCCCTGGGGAATCATCTTAAGCCATTCCATTGTTGAGCTCATAACACATCTTCCTGACTTTTTTCTCCCATATGGATCCTTCTGCATCCATCTCTTAAAAATGCCACCTGACATAGAGACAACGTAAATGTCTTCTCATTTTTGGTATTGGTGAGTCAGTTCCTAGGCAGGTTGATAAGTCTGGGGTCCCTGAGGAGGAGAAAGTGGTCCAGGGCTCTCAAGGAGAAGATAGGAGTCTGGAATTCTCAAGGAGGAGGAAAGGACAATTTTTTTTTCTCTCTGCATTCCTTAGTCTTAGTCACATAAAACTTTTTATTTCTTTAAGCCCACAGCTAATGATCACACAACAAAACAACTCAGCTTAAACTCTGTACTAAGAATTATATAACAATTGATCCTGCTTGATGACAGTTTCTCTTTCCTGAAAACCTGATTAATCCTGTTATCTTAAAATGTAAATTGTGGGAGTGAGTCTGGCAAGATCTTTACAACCTTGAGACGTTCTTTTGATTTATTGTAATAACTAATTTAAAAAGTATATAGCTTCCTTGCTAAGACTAGTAAGGGGGGCACTCTCCATCCTCCTTCTGATGTCTATGTCAAAAGCTTTCTCTGTGCCTTTTCATACTTTACAAAACTCTGTTATGCAAAAGCTTTTGAGTGATTAAGCCTGGTCCCTGGTCCCAAAGCTAAGTCTTCTTCAGAGATCACAAATCTGACACCATTCACCATAAGCTATCATTGTTTTGTTTTGTTTTGTTTTGTTTCCAGAATTTCCAACTCCGGGGAGAATAAATCACACAAGCTCTACCCACTGCAAAGACGACTGTGAGATTTGAGAGGTACTGGAGATGAAAGCACTTCCAATGTGTGAGGAGTTAAAAAAATGTTACTCATCATTATGATAAAAATAACCATAATGATGAAGATGTTGGTAACTGCTCTAATTGGTTTTCTTTTTGTTTTATCTCACACAGACGATATGCAATTAAAGCTCTTATTAAATCAGTGTGAATGTTGATCAGTTGCTTACAGCAATGTACTAAATCAGTGGAATTCTGATAATGAATTTCAAGTAAGCTATTTGCAAATCTTCATTTGAACATGCTTTGTTACAGTTGGAACCAAAACTTCTTTTTTAAACAAGAAAATACCATTTTACTAGATCTCAAGACTGAATGTGATTCATTTTTGTTGGAAAAATCTTTTATTTAGTCCTTAAATGTTTTGGGGCTTTCCTGGTAGCTCAGATAGGCTTCCTTGATATCACAGTCAGTAAAGAATCTGCCTGCAATGCAGGAGACCTGGGTTCGATCCCTGGGTTGGGACAATCCCCTGAAGAAGGGAAAGGTTACCCACTCCAGTTTTCTGACCTAGAGAATTCCATGGACTATACATGTCTCAGATAGTATAGAACCTGCCTGCAATACAGGAGACCCAGGTTCAATCCCTGGGTCAGGAGGATCCCCTGGAGAAGGAAATGGCAACCCACTCCAGTATTCTTGCCTGGAGAATTCCATGGACAGAGGAACCTGGTGGACTTACAACCCATGGGGTCGCAAAAGAGTTGGACACGACTGAGCGGCTAACATTAAATGTTTTTGGCTAATTAGAAGTAGGAGGCTCTCTATAAAGATCATCATTTATATTAATGAAAAAGGTAACATTTGTATTAATTCTGTTTTCTATTATAATTTTTGTCCTCAGAAGGTAAGGAACCAGTTTTCAATGTGTTCTTCATACTTTAAGATAATTTGTCTAAACTATCAAAGGTCTACTTTCAAGGAAAGAAACTGAAAGCCATTTCATGGATTTTTCAGATTTTTTTCTAAATAACCATAAATCTTTTATGGAATCTAACTGAAATAAGAGCTATTCTACAATGATGCAGAGAGATAATTGTGACAATTCACTTTCATCACCCTCATTGTCATCTTACTTGATATAATGTAACATGAAGAAGAGCCCTAAAATGAATATTTCATAGTGAAATCATTTATTTCTAAATTTTAAAACCCTGATAAAATTAAAAATAATATTTTAAACATATACATTTACATGAGTAACAAGTGTAATTCTATTAAAGGAGATGAAGTACAGTCAAATTGTAAGACAGTGTCAAAGTTAGGTTACTGAACTCACAATTAGCTCCAAAACGTGAATAGGATTTTTTTTTTAAGCCTAAATTAAGTAACTGACTGATTCAGTTCACATATAATAGTTACTGTTTAAAAGTTTTTAAAAAGTTAATAGAACTTGTTAGTACTTTGCAGTCTTATATTTTTAAAATGTATTTTTAAAACCATACATAAAATATTTTAGTATACAAAAAATAAAACAAACATGTTAATGTATTTCATATTTGCATCTCATCTTTAGAAACTAAATACAGCTAAAAACAAAAGCCTCTCCCAGCATCCCATTCTTTCACCTTCTCAGAAGTAACTATAGCCTGATAACATCATATACCCTTTCTGTGGACATTTTATACTGTTACCACACAACTCTGTACCATGCATAATCATGTTCTGTTGTTTGTACTTTGAACTAGTGATTTTGTATCATAAGTAGCACTTCATTTTCTCAGTTTTCCAAAATCATCAGTAAAATCACAATAAAATCAGACGGCAATGCTAGCTAGGCCTAATCATGGTGTACATTTAGAAAAAAGCTCCTTTCTGTCACTTTTTCATCAAAAACATACTTGAGAATATAAAACAAGAAAGGTTAATGTAAGCATTCACCATTTGTAGTACTTACCCAAGCCAAATTTGTACCTTTCACAATCTAGTAAGCACTCCTTGGCTCTGTCTCCTCTTAAGCAACATAAAGGTGAAAAAGATATGCATTATTGTGAAAAATTATTAGGATCCAATAGGATGCATGTAACCAAGTCAGTGACTTAGCATCATTAAATTCATTTCTTTATTTATTCTCTGAGCTGGTAAAATGAGTGTTTGGGGAGATGTGGATCTGACATCTGTTTCATTCAATTTCATTATATAACTGAAAAAAGGAAAGTAGGGAAATGGGCTTACCAATTACAAATTGGTAAATGCTCTTTGGAAGTCAGTTATTTGGAATTTGACAGATATATTCACATAGACACAATATTGTACATAATGTTTATTACCCATTAGGCACAAAAAAATCTATTTAATTCATATCATGAGTCCAAAGTTTAGAGCTCTATTCAAATTATTGAAAGTGTTACCAGAAAGAAAATCAATGCCATATGATATCCAATTTTAGTTTCGGGGCCCACTAAATGGGTCAAAAACTTCTGTCCACAGCCTCAGTCTGTCAAGCATGAGGTGTAAGAAGTCTCCAGGTACAAACTCTGGTAATGACTGACAACATGTGGGACTAAGAATTCAGCAGATAATTTAAGAATTAGCAGCTGGAGTGGTCAACCTGTTGATGAAAAAGGACCTGAGGAAAATATCAAAGAAGAAAGCTTTAAGAGAAAAGGTCTAAGGAGTTAGGAGTCTCAGGGACCCCTGATAACATGTGCCTCCATCTTGACATTGTTTAGCAGTCACCTCCTGTCTCTTATTTCAGTTGCTTTAGGCTTTGGCCTAGGATGTTCCCTATTTCATTCTTTCACTCTTCCTTCTGACAAATGTTTCTCAATCAGTCTTTCGTTAGAGGAAAGAAATCAGTCTGATTATATAGCTCATTTTCAGGGTTAAATTCAAGGGCCATTTGACAAAGTCTCCATGAATGAGAGATTTCAAATTTAGACTTCCACTTTTATCACCAAACAAGTTTATGCATACAGTCATGAGAACGCATTGAAAGGCTTGAAAGATGGTATTCGTAGAATTTTGTTAAATTTAAGTTTTAAATATATCATTGTATTTATAATATTGTCTTGTACTCCCTTGGTTTTTAGTAAACTTGGATCTCAAAAGTATGCTTGAAGACCAGTTCTTTCTTAACTTTGAGAAGACCTGACCACATGTCACCACTCCTAAAAACAAAAAGAATTGCTTCTTTGAACTTTCTTTTTGCAGTAAAAATGTTCATCCTACTCATTTTATTTTTTTGAAAGAAAAACTCCTGGTACGAATGCCATTGCTTCTCCTCCTGCAGCTGGGAAACACATCCCTAACAGATGAGGATGCTCCTTCTTGCTGAGAATTATGCACTGGTCTCACGTCTTTCTAAACATAGCCTTCTAAGGAGTCACTAACAATTTATCTGACAGCAAGTAAGGTGAACTATACTTGAGGCTTTCAATGTAATACCTATGGGCACAATCAAATCAAGAAATTCACTGAATTGAGTTTTTGAGTATACAAAGGACTGAAGATTAATTACATCAAAAAAGAAAAACAAGAATTCTGTCTTCCTAGGACATCACTGAAGATGGTGATTGCAGCCATGAAATTAAAAGATGCTTACTCCTTGGAAGGAAAGTTATGACCAACCTAGATAGCATATTCAAAAGCAGAGACATTATTTTGTCAACAAAGGTCCATCTAGTCAAGGCTATGGTTTTTCCAGTGGTCATGTTTGGATGTGAGAGTTGGACTATAAAGAAAACTGAGTGCTGAAGAATAGATGCTTTTGAACTGTGGTGTTGGAGAAGATTCTTGAGAGTCCCTTGGACTGCAAGGAGATCCAACCAGTCCATCCTAAAGAAGATCAGCCTGGGTGTTCACTGGAAGGTCTGATGTTGAAGCTGAAACTCCAATACTTTGGCCACCTGATGCAAAGAGCTGACTCATTGGAAAAGACCCTGATGCTGGGAAAGAATGAAGGCAGGAGGAGAAGAGGAAAACAGAGGATGAGATGGTTGGATGGCATCACTGACTCAATGGACATGAGTTTGGGTAAACTCCAAGAGTTGGTGATGGACAGGAAGGCCTGGAGTGCTGCAGCTCATGGGGTCACAAAGAGTCGGACATGACCAAGAGACTGAGCTGAACTGAACTGAAGACATCAAATAAGCCAAATATGAAGGAATTCAAGATGCACAGAAATGCTAAGGGAATATGAGTGAACTAGAAAAAAAAAAAAAAAGACTAGTGTAGGGCACTGAAGATGCTACCCTGAGAACTTGTAAGTGGGGAGGAGAGGTGTTGCGAATATAATTTTTAGTTTATTTTTATCCTCGCTTATATACTGTCTTCCAAATCATTCTGTTCTTCCCAAAGTAATATCCTTCAGGACCAGCCCTGTGTAATATTAGGATATTAGATTGGTATAAAGGTAGGGGCCACTCAGAAGTAGCAGGCAGAGGAGAAGGAAAGGAAAATCCCGAAGAGCAATGGCAAAGAGAAAAGTGTAATCACTGTGGTCTTGGGAACAATTTTTCATAGTCATTCATACGTAATTGGCACATGTTGTTCAGTCACCAAGTCATGTCCAACTCTTCATGACCCCATGAATGACAGCACTCCAGGCTTCCCTGTTCCTCACCATCTCCCAGAATTTGCCCAAGTTCACTGAATCAGTGATGCCATCCAATTATCTCATCCTCTGTCATCCCCTTCTCCTTCTGTCTTCAATCTTTCCCAGCATCGGGATCTTTTCCAGTGAGTCAGTTTTCACATCAGGTGGCCAAAGTACTGGAGCTTCAGCTTCAGCATCAGTCCTTCCAAACAGTATTCAGGGTTGATTTCCTTTAATATTGCCTGGTTTGATTGCCTTGCTTTGAGACATAGATGATGTGTCACTTAGATAATACACAGAGGAGGATGAATGCTTGTAGTGCCTCAGAATCCAAATAAGTATAGTATTCTTTATTTATTTTAATAAATTTCCAAAACATAATCTATTATGTGTATTTTTCTTACTCTTTCTGAAGTTGAGGAGAGATGCCCTGGGATCATGTAACATGGTCCCTGGTGGCACGTGTTCATCTTTAAAGGACAGGACAATCCCCTGACACAGAGGGTTCTTATGGCTGCTTCAGGAATCTGAAAAGGACTCATCATATCTTATGAACCTTGAAATTCCTGGCAGTTTCCACAGCTGATAAATTAGGACAATACCACAACAGACAAGTAAGTAAAGAGAGAGAAAAAATCTTTAAAATGTTTCTGTTATTTTAAAAAGATAATTAAAAAACTGAACAGCAAACTTGGGATACTAACTGCTGTTAATAGGTAAAACCCAAACCACAGATGCTTAACACAAATGAAGTTTTATTAGTGGATATCTTCCTACATGAGTATTCAGGAAACCTGTTTTGTCCATCTTGTGGAACCCTATGTCCACGCTCAACATAGAGTTTCCAAGATCACTTTGTAAGTCATCTTATTTAGCCTGCCAGAGGAGAAACAATCATTATACATTCACTGGGGAGGTCTTTATGGTCTAAATCTATAAAGTGGTTCACATTTCTTTTGAGGCATTCTTGGACTTAGTCATATGAACACAGCTAACCACATGATATGCAGAGAAATGTAAGCCAGTGGCATGTCCAGAAATAAGAGACTTTGGTCTCTTCCACAACCTTGAGGCTGATTTCAAAATTTGGTCAATGGATCCCAAAGATCAGTCCTTGGACACTGCAATAAAATTATTTAGAGAGCCTGTTTAAATACAACTTGACAGGGACAAACCCTGGATATTCTTATTCAGTAGCTTTAGCTAAAACCCAGTGAAATATATTATTAAAATTCCCTAGATGGTTCCACTGACAGACCACTGACAGAATGTGGTCCACTGGAGAAGGGAATGGCAAACCACTTCAGTATTCTTTCCTTGAGAAACCCATGAACAGTATGAAAATGCAAAATGATAGGATACTGAAAGAGGAACTCCCCAGGTCAGTAGGTGCCCAATATGCTACTGGAGATCAGTGGAGAAATAACTCCAGAAAGAATGAAGGGATGGAGCCAAGGCAAACACAATACACAGCTATGGATGTGACTGGTGACAGAAGCAAAGTCCAATGCTGTAAAGAGCAATATTGCATAGGAACCTGGAATGTCAGTTCCATGAATCAAGGCAAATTGGAAGTGGTCAAACAGGAGATGGCAAGAGTGACTGTTGACATTCTAGGAATCGGCAAACTAAAATGGACTGGAATGGGTGAATTTAACTCAGATGACCATCCTATCTATTACTGCAGGCAGGAATCCCTTAGAAGAAATGGAGTAGTCATCATGGTCAACAGAGTCTGAAATGCAGTATTTGGATGCAATCTCAAAAACGTCAGAATGATCTCTGTTCATTTCCAAGGCAAACCATTCAGTATCACAGTAATCCAAGCCTATGCTCCGAACAGTAGCATTGAGGAAGCTGAAGTTGAACGTTTCTATGAAGACCTACAAGACCTTTTAGAACTGACACCCAAAAAAGATGTCTTTTTCATTATAGGGGACTGGAATGCAAAAGTAGGAAGTCAAGAAACACCTGGAGTAACAGGCAAATTTGGCCTTGGAACATGGAATGAAGCACAGCAAAGGCAAATAGAGTTTTGCCAAGAGAATGAACTGGTCATAGCAAACACCCTCTTCCAACAACACAAGAGAAGACTCTACACATGGACATTAACAGATGGTCAACACCAAAATCAGATTGATTATATTCTTTGCAGCCAAAGATGGAGAAGCAAAAACAAGACCAGGAGGTGACTGTTGCTCAGATCATGAGCTCCTTATTGCCAAATTCAGACTTAAATTGAAGAAAGTAGGGAAAACCACTAGACCATTCAGCTATGACTTAAATCAAATCCCTTAAATTATACAATGGAAGTCAGAAATAGATTTAAGGGACTAGACCTGATAGATAGAGTGCCTGATGAACTATGGAATGAGGTTCATGACATTGTACAGGAGGCAGGGATCAAGACCATCCCCATGGAAAAGAAATGCAAAAAAGCAAAATGGCTGTCTGGGGAGGCCTTACAAATAGCTGTGAAAAGAAGAGAAGCAGAAAGCAAAGGAGACAAGGAAAGATATAAGCATATGGATGCAGAGTTCCAAAGAATAGCAAGAAGAGATAAGAAAGCCTTCCTCAGTGATCAATGCAAAGAAATAGAGGAAAAGAACAGAATGGGAAAGACTAGAGATCTCTTCAAGAAAATTAGAAACCTTAAGAATTAGAAGAGAAATAAATGCAAAAGAAACAAAAGAGACCATAGCAAAAATTAAAAAAAAGTCAAAAGCTGTTTCTTTAAAAGGATAAATAAAATTGACAAACCATCAGCCAGACTCATCAAGAAACAAAGGGTGAAAAATCAAATCAATAAAATTAGAAATGAAAATGGAGAGATCACAACAGGCAACACAGATTTACAAAGGATCATAAGAGACTATCAGCAATTATATGCCAATAAAATGGACAAAGTGGAAGAAATGGACAAATTCTTAGAAAAGTACAACTTCTCAAAACTGAACCAAGAAGAAATAGAAAATCTTAACAGACCCATCACAAGCATGGAAATTGTAATCAGAAATCTTCCAGCAAAAAAAAAGCCCAGGTCCAGACGGCTTCATAGCTGAATTCTACCAAAAATTTAGAGAAGAGATAGCACCTATCCTGCTAAAGCTCTTCCAGAAAATTACAGAAGGTAAACTTCCATACTCATTCTATGAGGCCCCCATCACCCTAATACCCAAGCCTGACAAAGATGCCACAAAAAAAGAAAACTAAAGGCCAATATCACTGATGAACATAGATGCAAAAATCCTTAACAAAATTCTAGCAATCAGAATCCAACAACACATTAAAAAGATCATACACCATGACCAAGTGGGCTTTATCCCAGGATGCAAGGAATTCTTCAATATCCACAAATCAATCAATGTAATTCACCACATTAACAAATTGAAAAATAAAAGCCATATGATTATCTCAATAGATGCAGAGAAAGCCTTTGACAAAATTCAAC
>SJYF01000097.1:2671711-2685264 GCA_006410515.1 Procapra przewalskii | reverse complement strand
CACATGCATACTCAGAAATATAGAAATATAAAGGATATATCCTTTGAAAATAATAAAACATCCCAGTTGAAAATGGATGAATAGGTGAATGCATATTTAATTGGAGAGGAAATAAACATGATTTTTATGCATAATTTTAACAAAGTTTTAAAACTAGTTATTATTAATGATTATATTAATTGGAGATGAAGCTGTAGAAATGGTACTTCTATATTTTTCTGGGGTAGTGTAATTAATACAGCCACCATGAAGGATAATTTTAATCTATAAAATTTAAGTGACACTAGAGAAATACCACATAATTACATAAGAAAGCATATGTATGGGTATGCATCGTATTTAACTTATAACAGCAAAATATTAGGAAAACCCAAAATGTTCATCAAAATAATTGCAAAATAACTACTTTGTGTCAGTTTATAGACTATGATGCAGTACCTGAAATACTACGTTAGTTCCACATATACCAACATAGGAAAAACTGGGAGTTACCTTATTGAATACAGAAAGAAAATTACTGAATGAAATATACTCAATGGATAACACCATTATATCAGATCATGCACAAGACAAGACAGTTAAAGTGAGCCCTATAGTTGCTCCAAATTATTGCCTTGAGAATGTCCAAACAATTACTCAGAGAAGGAACTCAGTATCAGGCAGATCTGGCTGAGCTGAAAGAGACAGAACTAAGGTCCAGGAAAATCCAGGAAGCTATATTTCACAGGATAAGGTAATGAAAAAGAGCTTAACAGAAAGAGAATTCTGGAGATCAACAGAGGATTCTCTCAAGCAATCAGCAGAACACTAATCAGTGCATGCATTTGAGAATACTACTTTAAGTAGATGAAAGCACCATCCAAAAGAATTAGAGGGAATGGTATCCAGTGCTAATATAAGGCTGAGAACAGTGTACATTCCAAAAATCCATGATCCATATAGGAAAACTTCACAACTCATGGTTATCAGTTAGAATATTTAGAAGGGGTTTGCTTGAAATAATTAGCACTAGATTAAATGCTGCTCTGGTCCCACCAAGCAAATATTAAAAGATCTAAATGATTAAACTGTTAGCATGTCCTTCTACTGTGTCCCAGGGTGTGTGTGTGTGTGTGTGTGTGTGTGTGTGTGTGTGTATAAATGTAAAACTATGAAGTGGCTAAGAAGGGAAACTCCACAGTGCCAGACATAGAATCAAAGTTTCTAAAACATAAAAGGAATCAGGAAAATATGAACCATAATGAGGACAAAAATTAGTGAACCAATTGAACTGATCTATGACTGACATAGATGAAAGAATTAAACACTGATATTAAAATAGTTCTTGTCATTGAATTTTATGTCTTCAAAAGTGTGTCCACAAAATCTTTCAAAGTATGAGGAAGAGCACAAAAACAATATTACTTAAAAGTCAAAATATTGTCTTTTTAATTTTTCTTTTATTTTTTTTATACCCCAAATATTTATTTGGCAATTATTCCTTATAATATGGAGAAGGCAATGGCAATCCACTCCAGTACTCTTGCCTGGAAAACCCCATGGACAGAGGAGCCTGGTAGGCTACAGTCAATGGGGTGGCAAAGAGTCAGACACGACTGAGTGACTTCACTTCACTATTCCTTATAAAGCTGTATGTTAAGCAATAGTCATTCAGTAGCAAGCCTGGAAGACAGAGGGCTTATAGTTTACACTAATAAAAAATAATAACAATGTAGTTTGGGGTTTATGGCATATATAGCAGTAAAAAAAGAAAATTATGAAAGTATACTATTTTAAGATTCTTATATTTTACATGATATGATATAATACCACTTGCAGGTAGACTATGGTAAGTTAAAGACATGGAGTCTTAACTACTATAGCAACAAAACAAGGATTTTTAACTAAGAAACCAACACAGAATATAAAATGTATCATAAAATATACTTGATCCAAAAGGAGGCTTTTAAAAAAATGAGAAAAAATCAACAATAAAGAGCAAATGAGAGAAACAGAAACAAATGGCAAGATAATAGACTTACACCTAATCATTTTCCTAATCATATCAAATATAAGTAGTTTGAACACCTCCATTATAAGGAAGAAATAGGCATACTGGATAAAAGCAAACAAGACTCCAATATATGTTAATGGAAACTGAGTTTAAATATAAAGACACAAATGGAAAAAATAAAAGAACAAAAGTAAAAAGTAGAAAACATTATGCTCAAACTCATCAAAAGATGAGGCTATAGCTTGAGAGGCTACATTACAACAAAGTAAGCTTCAGAGCAAAGACTATTACAACAGACAGATCATTTTATTTTGTAATGATGAGGGGTCAGTTCATCAAGAGGAACCAACATTTACTGTCAGTGAAGTTTTGATGATGGCCATTCTGACTGCTGTGAGGTGATAATCCACAAACAATAAATGCTGGAGAAGGTGTGGAGAAAAAGGAAACTTCCTACCCCACTGGTGGGAATTTAAATTGATACAGGCATTATGGAGAACAATATGAATTTCCTTAAAAAACTAAAAATAAAACTACCAAATGATTCAGCATTCCCACTTCTGTGTATATACTGGGAGAAAACCATAATTCAAAAAGATACACACCTCAGTGTTCACTGAAGCACTACTCACAATAGCCAAGAAATGGAAGCAACTTAAATGTCCACCAACAGAGGAATGGATAAAGAAGATGTACATATGTATACACAATGATATATTACTTGCACATAAAAATGAATGAAATTGTGCAATTTACAGAAACGAGGATAGACATAGAGACTGGCATACTGAGTGAAGTGAGTAAAAAAGAGAAAAACAAATATTGTGTAATATTGCTTATATGTGGAATCTAGAAAAACAATGTGAGTGAACTTAATTATAAGCAGAAATAGACACAAAGGTAGAGAACAAACGCATGGATACAAGGATGGTAAAGAGGGAGCGGGATGAATTAGGAGAATGGCTTGACATATACACACTTGTTTAGTCGCTCAGTCATGTCCCACTCTTTGCGACATCATGAACTGCAGCACGCCAGGGTTCCCTTTCCTTCACCATCTCCTGGAGCTTGCTCAAACTCATGTCCATTGAGTCGGTGATGCCATCCAACCATCTCATCCTCTGTCATCCTCTTCTCCTCCTGCCTTCAATCTTTTCCCCCATCAGGGTCTTTGCTAACAAGCTCCAAAGTATTGGAGCTTCAGCTTCAGCATCAGTCCTTTCAATGAATGGTCAGGGCTGATTTCCCTCAGGTTTGACTAGTTTGATCTCCTTGCAGTCCAAGGAACTCTCAAGATTCTTCTCCAGGACCACAGTTCAAATGCATCAGTCCTTCAGTGTTCAGCCTTCTGTATAGAACTCTCACATCCATACATGACTACTGGAAAAACCATTGTATTGACTAGATGGACCTTTGTTGCCAAAGTAATGTCTCTGCTTTTTAATGCATGTCTAGGTTTGTCATAGCTTTTCTTCCAAGAAGCAAGTGTCTTTTAATTTCATGGCTGCAGTCACCATCTGTAGTGATTTTGGAGCCCCCAAAAATAGTCTCTCACTGTTTCCATTGTTTTCCTATCTATTTGCCATGAAGTGATGGGACTGAATGCCATGATCTTTGTTTTCTGAATGCTGAATTTTAAGCCAGCTTTTTCACTCTCCTCTTTCACTTTCATCAAGAGGCTCTTTAGTTCTTCACTTTCTGCCATAAGGGTGGTGTCATCTGCATATCTGAGGTTATTGATATTTCTCTCGGCAATCTTAATTCCAGCTTGTGCCTCTTCCAGCCCAGTGTTTCTCATTATGTACTCTGCATATAAGTTAAATAGCACAGTGACATTATACAGCCTTGATGTACTCCTTTCTTGATTTGGAACCAGTCTGTTGTTCCATGTACAGTTCTAACTGCTGCTTCTTGACCTTCATACAGGTTTCTCAGGAGGCAGGTAAGGTGATCTGGTATTCCCATCTCTTTAAGACTTTTCTACAGTTTGTTGTAATCCACACCGTCAGAGGCTTTATGAGAGCCTATAATGTTAAGGATATAATTCACAAGATCTTTGAAAATTTTTCAATTGCATAGTCATTCAATCAACACATTTTTTAATGGAGCACAGAGCAGATATTGTCAATTACCCATCAATATCCTCTCAGAACTCACTTGCTAAAGGCTGCTACTGGGAATATCTGTCCTGTCTAGTTTTTTTTGTTGTTGTTGTTTTTTATTTAATTTTTTTTATTCTTGTTTTACCTGAGGAGCATATAAGCCTTCACACAGTGCAAACTGACATAGAATAGAGTTAACTTCTTGGAAGCATCCTCAGTAAATGATAGTCAGAGCTGATAAATAAATACCCCTATTTATAAATAAATAAATAAATAAGTGCTTTATGGTTTGAATGGAGTGACTGAGGCATGTTCTGCACTATCTTTCATGCTGCACCATGGAACTGAATTCCCATCCTGCAGACTGAAAATTGCCTGATGTCATGCTGTTTTTGACTCTCTTCTGTTCCCTACCTCACTTCTTTTGTGTCTGGGTGTGTATTTATGATGTATCTATGGAAAGAGATGTAATCCACATCCACCTACTCCTCTGCCATCTTGGGTGCCTCTGTATCTCACTTCTTAATCCCCCTATCAGTTTTCTTGGATCACTTCTCAAACGATGGGTATTCTAATCCTTGCCTCAAGATCTAGGGAAACAGCAGCAAAAAAAAAAAAAAAAAAGATTACCTGACCTTGTAAGTGCCAGAAAATTTATTTACAACTTGGAAATAGGCAAAATTGATTACTGAGTGTCCTTTCAGTGCAGTCCTTGGCTTGACTTACCATCAAACTTGGTTATTTTACAACTCTGTTGGAGCAGAGGTTAATTTGCAAATTTTGTCCAGTAGGGATCAAATAATTTCTGTCCAGTGAAATAGATAGTGCCAAAGGTCACATTTTATTTCCCTGTGAGACATTAATCAGTTCTGTGTATAACCCAGCAATTCTATCCTGACATTTCTTTATTAAAAATGCCCAGTTTCACCCAAGCTTTTGAACCGTATTTAATATTATTCTGGTTGCCTTATTTATAAAGAAATGGATAACATTTGGGGCATGTTTTAATTTTATATTTGTTGAGATTTATATTTTATACACTTTGGAGCATTACACTTCAACATAAGAGAGATAAACAATAAATGGCAATAACTATGTACATATATACATACACATATTAAATAAGTCATGTCCTAGTGAGTATTATAAAGAAGAATAAAGCTGGATAGAGGTTAGAGATTGATGGTTTGGAGGGAAAGTGCTATTTTATATAAAGTGATTGAGGAGGCCTCTGAATGGAGACAGGAAGAAGGGAGACAGCTGGTCACATGGATATCTAAAGCAGAAGCATTCCAGGCAGGCAAACACACACACACACACACACACAAACAAAGCGAATGTAAAAATTCTGAAATAAGACTGTGCTTGAGAAATTCAGGTAACAGAAAGAAGATCACCACAGTGGACACTGAGTGAGTTACGATGGGGGAAAGGGAAAGGGAGTGACAAGTGATGAAGACAAAGAAGTAATATGGGCCAGACCACGTATGACCTTCTGTGCTAGCTCAGGGACGGTGGCGTATACTTTAAGTGAGATAGAAGGAGAATTCTAAGCAAAGTAAGGTGACCTGCTGTTTCCAAAGGATCATGTGAGTCACAGAATTGAGGTTAGAGGCTAGGGCACACCTGGAGAGACCAACTCTTTTTTTTTTTTCTCAATTTTGGCAAGAGACTTTGGTGGCCAAGACCTGGGTGATGGTGGTAGTGAGATAATTTTTTAGGTAAAACCAACATTAATTCTCTCTGATAATTAAATGTAATTTATGAGAATGAGTATCAGTCTTCATTTACCAATTCTTCATTTTGTCTAATATTTAATGCAAGGTATTGGGTTAAGCATACAATGTCAATAAAACAGCTTCTAAGATTCACATGGACTTTTTCTGCAGGCCTAACAAATTTGAGATTAATGTGGTTATGTCACTTCAGAGACATTTTAATACTTAAAACTGCCACTTTTACAAATGGTGATAAATGCATCAGCAAAAAAATCTCATCATAGTAATTTAAACATAGGTTATTCTGACATAGTCAAACTGAACCACATTCTAGTTCTCAGGGAAGATATTCTTAAGAAGCAGAGTCAGGTTTATTTTACACTAATAGAGAAAAAATGAAACTCAGAGTATGGTTCTATTTACATTAATTTAGAACTGTGAAACGTGGGTTGTAAATTTTAGCAATTTGTTTTTAAAAATGATATTGGTTTCAGAAACTGACAGCCCATCACTTAAAATTCCCAGAAGTACTAACTTCTGTAGTATTTCTGCTTGGTATTGTTTATGATAGAATTGTTCCTAAACCAAAGGAGTTTCATGCATGTCACACTAAGAACTGACTTGTAAATTTTTCTGTCTACTGATTCTTTTATCTTTCAATAAAACAAATGTTCATTTTTATCTTCAACAGTCTACAAGTTGATCTCTAAAGCAAGATGTACAAACCAGAAACAGCATAAAAAATAGTCCATTGAATGGAGGAGAAAAATTAGATCACCTGCTAATATTTACTACTTTGTGTATGTGTGTGTAATTTAAGTATCTATTAATGCAGTAATACTTGGAAATAATTCTTAAATAGCAAATATACAATAGGAGTAAATATACATAGAAGTATATTTATATTTTTTTTCTTAGGAAGACACAGTAAAAAATTTGGACATATTTATAACATCAATTCATTGGAAAAGCCCCTGATGCTGGGAAAGATTGAGGGCAGGAGGAGAAGGGAATGACAGAGGATGAGACAGTTGGATGGGATCACTGACTCAATGGTCATGAGTTTGACCAAACTCTAGTACCTAGTGAAGAACAAGGAAGCCTGGCATGCTACCGTCTACGGGGTCACAAGGAGTTGGGCATGATTTAGCAACTGAACAACAATATCAACTACAGTGTGATTTCTGTGAATGGTATGATTTATTTTCATTGTTTTTATCATTCAATGAGGTTTCCAAGTGGGGAAAAAAAATCTGTGCTTAGTTCCCAACAGTACTTAGTCCAATAAAGTATATGTTTAATAAAATGATGGATTAACATCCATAATCATGTCTTCTATATTTATTGAAATGAAATCTGAGGAAGAAAATTCCCCGCTAT
Source organism: Procapra przewalskii (assembly GCA_006410515.1). NCBI lineage: Eukaryota > Metazoa > Chordata > Mammalia > Artiodactyla > Bovidae > Procapra > Procapra przewalskii. The sequence goes on along the minus strand of SJYF01000097.1, from coordinate 2,678,071 downwards.
GTAATCCAGATACATATGTACATTGTAAAGAACACAAGGAATAACAAAAGAGAAAGACACTAGTTTCCGGATATCAAATACTCCAAGGTTTTACACTGGTATCAACTATGTCTATATAGAAAAACTCTAATAGAAGGCAGTGTCCAACAATGGGCCACACAGTGTAGTGAAATAAAAGTAATTTGGGGTAGTTGAAGATAACGTTGATAANGTTGATAATAGGGTTGCTATCATTTATTGTTTACTTTGGGCCAAAAATGAAAAGTAGTATTTTTATGGATATTGTGTTTTTAATCCCCCGAAACTACAAGAATGTTTGATATATAATAAATGATTAGTGTTTATTTAAAAAATGAATTTTCTCTTTCAACAATCTTATGAAGAATGATATTTTTAAACTTTTTCGTATTACAACATCTAAGACTAGAGAGGTTAAGACACTTGCCTCAGATCACACAGAAAGCACACATGAGAGTCCAGAGTTATATTAAAATCTGAGAAAAAAATAAACTCTTAACAAATATGGTTGTCTCTGTTTTTAATGGAAAATAAACATGATCACTGTGCAGAGATAAGTTATGTGTGTAGTATTCTATAGACAGAATAATAGATTTAGTGTGCAGACTTAATAAATCAGTTATTTATATAGAATTTATCCTTGGTGGCTCGATGGTAAAGAATTGCCTGCAATGCAGGAGACCCAGGTTTGATCCTTGGGTCAGGAAGACATCCTGGAGTAGGGATTGGCTACCCACTCCAGTATCCTTGCCTAGAGAATTCCATGGACAGAGGAGCTTGGCAGTCTACAGTCCATAGGGTCGCAGAGTCAGATACAACTGCGTGACTAACACACTTATGTATAATTCTCAGTTTTACCAGTTTGAAAAGTGAGGTTTGGAGTATTGAGTAAGGAATAGAGTCATAGCAAAAGTAACTGGAGATCTCATTAATGCCTAACGGAAGACTGGGAGCTGTTTAGGAACTACAGAGTGTCTAGAAACAACTGTTGACTTGAATACACTTAAACAACTGGTTTAAGAGTGGCAGAGGACAGATGAAGCTCCTCGGGAGGTAACTGTATCCACAGTGAGGAGCTCCTACTCCGTCTCTGCCCACATGGGGCAATGTCACACCTAGGAAAATCAAAACTTGGACCATTATTCAAATGATGCATGAAGGGGTAACAGGATCATGTAGAATGAAGGTCATATAAAACTTAAGTTGAAAGAAAAAAATTCTCTTGCCAGTTGATGTGGATAGAATCTAAGAACTGAGCATTGTGCACCTACCCTCAAGTTAAGTGGAAAGAATTCTAATGCTAAGCTTCTCTGTAAAAAAAGTAAAATTTTTCGTTGAAAGCTATCAGTAGTGTCTTACATGGCTCCTTTAGAAGACAGAGATAAAGAATAAAAAAAAAAGAAAGACAGTATGTTTGGGAGGTACCAACCCAGAGAGATGAAGGTAAGAAAAGAGAAATCAGAGTAACAAGGGAATACGCAAAACTATGAGATGCCATGAGTCATTGTTCCAGCCATGGCTTCATGATAAGCCACAAAAGGCAGAGAGGATCTTGCAGCAGGTTTGTTTGTTCAGCATGTGGGTCTTCTACATAAAGGATGCAGGGAAGAACTTCCACTCAGGCTATTATGAAATAAGCTAAGGGAGAGAAATGTACCTGTTCAGCGTCCTTGTATCTTTCACTTTTTACTGATCAAGTTATATTTCCTAAACACCTGGGTTGCATCCCCAGCCCATTTGTGGCTAAGAAATAAGGACCTATCTCATGCTTTGCAGTTTTTTATCCAAGATTAAGAGAAGAGTCTTGGCCCAGTATGAGTAGTGCACCAAAAAGATAAGTAATTGAAAAGCTCAGTGTTTGAGGAAGCATAAAAGGTTTATATTAGTGTCTAAAGACTAAAGAAGACAGTTAAAAAATGCATTACTTCCTGATGCCTCTTTATGCCCACCTCACAATGCTGGGAATAAAAGAGGGAAGACCTCATAAAACAAGAAATTCGCCCTAACATTACCTTATGGCAAAATAGAAGTGCTTGGAAGAAAACTAAACTGAGTTCAATTCAAACAAGGGTGGCAAATCCAGGTAAGACTTACAACAGTATCTACCTCCTGAGTCAGAGGCGAGGGTAAACTGATGGATACATTTGAGAAACTCTAGAAAAAGTCAATGGGTGCAGTGACTTTTTAAAAGAAGAAAGTTAACAAACAGGTTTGGACCCTAGGGAAAGGACTAACTGGAAAAATGGGCACATAAGAGTCCATAGATATAAGCAGAAGAGAGTCGAGCATACAGCATTAACTTCTCAATGAAGTTTTTAATTTTAAAAATAAATATGATAATATTGACTAACACTTATTTGCCAAGCTTTACAGAATCTTTCTCTCTCTATTAACACAAAGTATTCTCTCCTTGGTATTTATGAGGCCTGTACAATAATTATTCCATTTCATAAGTGAAAGACTCTAAGACACAGTGAAGACAGTGGAATTGCACAGGTTACATAGCTAAAGTGAGAAATAAAGCCAGGATTTGAACCCAGAAAGATTGGCTCAAGGTTGTGCAAAGAGATGGGATGCTGGCTGCCACCGGCATCATGGAAGGACTCGACAACTCTAACTTCGTGTTTTCCAACAGGGAAGCTCTACGTTATTTGCCATTCCTCAGAAAGCCTAGCAAAACAGCCTTGGATCATAGTCTGTGCAGAGTTGAGTCTAGGATTAGAAAATATGTCTCTGCAACTCATTTAACATAAATTCAATACACAAATTCCCAAAGTGACCACGTTCAAAATTGAATGCCAATTTATTTTAATGACTATGAATTCTCAGAATTCTCAGATTGAAGTATATCATGTATGAATTGACAAATGTCCAGTACTCTTCACAATCACAAATACTTATAACAAAAAATAGAAGGAAATGAATGAAAGAAAATCTCCCCATGGCTTAAAAATTCTTATTACTCGGGCAAGTTGAAATAATCAACAACTGAGGAAAAATGTGAAAAGCACAGCTACACTTAAGTAAATACGTCAACATCACAGGGGTGAGGCTACCATGTTAATTTCTTTCTTCTCAAAGGTTTAACTGTTCCTAGGTTTTTGCCATGAGACGCTACATTCTCTTTTACAATAAGGACATCAGTGGAAATTATGCTACATTTTATATGATAAACCATTGTAACTTGGCTGGAATGCTTTTATCTAGGATGGAGACATCTTTATAGAATCAAAGTGTCTGTCATGTAAAAATAGATGCATTTATATGATATTATTAAAAAGAAATAACAATCCAAAATGGAGTCACTTATGCTAAGCCCACCTCACCAAAATGAGACTCATGCCTAATCTCACTGTTGTTTCAGCTCCTTCCAGTAATGTAACTTTCTAATCAATCCATCTAGAATTACCTGGTCAGCACTAATGAGGCAATCTGCCTAACAGATCCCCTCCATCCTGCAAAGGGAGAGGATTTGCCTGAAACAACACTCTTCCTATCTTGCCCCTTTACTGTCTTGTCTATAAAAGACTTCTATTTTGTACAGCTCTTTGAAGTTCCTTTCTGTTTACTAGATATGATGCTGCCTGATTCATAAATCATTGAACAAAGCCAACTGGATCTTTACTTAGTTGAATTTTGCCTTTTTAACAGATTTACTGACTGTGGTGGAATTCAAAGTAAACTTCTCATGGCACCTGGGGACAAGAACACAGGCAGTACCCTGCAATCCTTTAAGCTTACTGTCTTTCTTACCATTTCTTAGGGTGGTGGGCAAATCCCTCTTTGTTCTAAATTCTGCTCTCTGTGCTGAGTTCCTGATCTAATCGGCTTTTTATCTTACAATTCCCTAGAAATCCCAGACCCTGATTCTGTCCCTAGGCCCTTGTGGAAACCGTTGGTGGCAGCTCACAGGTCCTTATTTATGTGGGTCTCTCAGCCCACAGTCCCTATTCGTTGAGGTCTGATGGTTCATCCCTATCCACGGGTCCTCAGTTCTATACTGGGAATGGCTGGAGGTGTGCACAAGATCTTCAGTTGGCTAGTCTGCAGTAACATCTGAATCCTAGTCCTTGGTCATGTCCCCAGATTTCCGCTGGGAAATGCTGATGTATCTGCAGCTCCTCGTTTGTATGTACTCAGCCCACAGTCTCGATTCACTGGAGTCTGCTAGTTCAGTCCTTTTCCCAGTTCCTACTTCATAGGTTGGGCTTCTCTGTGGTTCATTGGGAAAGAATCCACCTGCCAAGCAAGAGACACAGGTTTGATCCCTGGGTCAGGATCCCCTGGAGAAGGAAATGGCAACCCACTCTAGTATTATTTCCTGGGAAATCCAGGACAGAGAGCCTTGAGGGCTAAAGTCCAGGGGTTCACAAAGAGTAGGTCATGACTTAGCAACTAAACAACAATGATGATAAAAACTTCAGGGGTTACTGCTTGTCTGCCAATGTGTACATGAGGCAAAAACTACTGACAATGGGGACCTCAAAGCCAAAAATCCACAAAAATTGGTTGGCATATTAAGCATTCACAAGCTGTTCGAGTAGTCCCTACCTAACCCAAAGCATCTTATGTTAGGATAAGTAGGTCACAGAACAGGTTAAGATTAACAGTATGTTACCCTCCAACCTCAAAGTAACTTTTTATGCAACAGGTTAGATTGTAAAATACCACAGTTTCCAAGCCCACTGCACATTCCTTTGAAGTATTAATTTGGCTCTGAGAGGCTCAAAAGTTTAGCTAAAACAAACAAATAAAGATGATCAGATCTTTAATATCCATAGATTACTGTTCTCTGCTCAGTTGTGTCTGACTCTTTATGACCCTATGGACTTCAGCCTGTCAGTTTCCTCTGTCCTTGGGATTTTTCAGGGAAGAATACTGGAGTGGGTTGCTGTTTCCTCCTCCAGAGGATCTCCCTGCTGCTGCTGCTGCTGCTGCTGCTGCTGCTGCTGCTGCTGCTGCTGCTAAGTAGCTTCAGTCGTGTCCAACTCTGTTCGACCCCATAGACGGCAGCTCACCAGGCTCCCCCATCCCTGGGATTCTCCAAGCAAGAACACTGGAGTGTGTTGCCATTTCCTTCTCCAGTGCATGAAGGTGAAAAGTGAAAGTGAAATCCTCAATCATGTCTGACTCCTAGCGACCCCATGGACTGCAGCCTACCAGGCTCCTCCATCCATGGGATTTTCCAGGCAAGAGTACTGGAGTGGGGTGCCACCGCCTTCTCTGAGAGGATCTCCATGACCCAGGGATCAAACCTGCGTCTATGCACTGCAGGTCGATTCTACCCCAATGAACCACTGGGAAAGCACTCCATAGAGTTAAGTGGATTGCTTTCCTGCACACATCTTTATGTTTAAGAACCAAGGTTCTGGAAGCTGTAGATATCTACAAAAATGGCAAAATCTTACTAAAGACATTCCTGAATTGCAGTGGCCATTACAGGGAATGTTCCACTTAAGACAAGATATTTGATTTAAAAATATACTTGCAAGGATTTCTGAATTAAACAGTAGGGAATATCTATGTTGGTTGGTATGCAGAAGCTGCCAAAACGCTTTAAGATTCCAAAATAGTTTTATCAAAAGGTTGACTGCAAGAGGCTAATAAAAAATTAAAGACACCAAAGGTATCTAAAACAATGCCTAGCCCTTTCTCATGATACCCTTTTAAGGGTTCATTAACTGGCCAAGGAATCAATGTCTCGGTTGTAATTAATGTGAGCATTGAAAAAGAGATTGTCTTCCAAGTTCCTGTGTAGTCTTCAACATCAACTCAAATGGTCCAGGTCTAATTTTAAAGTAGGGCCCCCATATGAACGCCTCCCAGAGTGGATGAGACTTGGGGGGATGGTAAAGTGCTGTTATTCCCTTAAACTGCTAAGAAAAAACAGAGTTGAAACTAATGAAAACCTTACCAATTCCTGGTAGACACTGGATCTACACTCTGTTTTCAGTCTCACTGGGAACTTGCAGATGGGATCCTGAGAAAACTAGCCAAAGCTGGCTAAGGGTGAGAATTCACTGGAGTCAGCTCTCTTGAATCTTGGTCTGTAGTATCTGACAAAGAAAGAAAACATACCTTTTTCATATTCTTTGCTTAAGATGCCTCCTAAGTTCAAGGAGTTATTCAATACTGCAGAAGTATTTGCCATTTGTCCTGGCTGAAAACTGAAAAGATATTTTAAAATATTTTAAAGTAACTTTTATGGTCAGAAATTGGCCAGGAGTTGGAAGCTGATATTTACGGCATAATAGCAAATTATTTAGACTTTCTCCCTGAGTTAAAACTAGAGGGAAAGAAAAAAAAAACAAAACAAAACTTCTAAGGCCCTTGTTAAAGGAT
>SJYF01000097.1:2637128-2651559 GCA_006410515.1 Procapra przewalskii | reverse complement strand
ACATGACCACTGGAAAAACCATAGCTTTGACTAGACGGACCTTTGTTGGCAAAGTAATGTCTCTGCTTTTTAATATGCTGTCTAGGTTGGTCATAACTTTTCTTCCAGAGAGCAGATGTTTTTAATTTCATATCTTCAGTCACCATCTGCACTGATTTTGGAGCCCCAGAAAAATAAGTCTCTCATTGTTTCCATTGTTCCCCATCTATTTGCTGTGAAGTGATGGGACCAGATGTCATGATCTTAGTTCTCTGAATGCTGAGTTTTAAGCCAGCTTTTTCACTCTCCTCTTTCACTTTCATCAAGAGGCTCTTTAGTTCTTCCTTGCTTTTTGCTATAAGTGTGGTGTCATCTGCATATCTGAAGTTACTGATATTTCTCCCGGCAATCTTGATTCCAGCCTGTGATTCTTCCAGCCCCGCATTTCACTTGATGTCCTCTGCATGTAAGTTAAATAAGCAGGGTGACAATATACACCGTTAACATACTTATTTTCCTATTTGTAACCAGTCTGTCATTCCATGTCTAATTCTAATTGTTCCTTCCTGGCCTGCATACAGATTTCTCAAGAGGCAGGGCAGGTGGTCTGGTATTCCCATGTTTTTCAGAATTTTTCTTAGTTTATTGTGATCCACATAGTCAAAGGCTTTGACATAGGCAATAAAGCAGAGGCAGATGTTTTTCTGAAACTCTCTTGCTTTCTCAATGATCCAACAGAGGTTGGCAATTTGATCTCTGGTTCCTTTACCTTTTCTAAATCTAGCTTGATGATGTGGAAGTTCACGGTTCATGTAGTATTAAGGCCTGGCCTGGAAAATTTTGAGCATTACTTTGCTAGAGTGTGAGATGAGTGCAATTGTGTAGTAGTTTCAACATTCTTTTGCATTCCCTTACTTTGGGATTAGAGAGAAAACTGACTTTTCTAGTCCTGTGGCCACTGCTGAGTTTTCCAAATTTGCTGGCATATTGAGTGCAGCACTTTCACAGCATCATCTTTCAGGATTTGAAATAGCTCAACTGGAATTCCATCACTTCCACTAGCTTTGTTTGCATGATGCTTCCTAAGGCCCACTTGACTTTGCATTTTGGAATGTCTGGCTCTAGGTAAGTGATCACACCATCATGGTTATTTGGGTCATTAAGATCTTTTTCTACAGTTCTTCTGTGTATTCTTGCCACCTCTTCTTAATATCTCAGCTTCTGTTAGATATATACCATTTCTGTCCATTATTATGCTCATTTTTGCATGAAACATTCCCTTGGTACCTCTAATTTTCTGGAAGAGATCTCTAGTCTTTCTCATTCTATTGTTTTCCTTTATTTCTTTGCATTAATCACTGAGGATGGCTTTCTTATCTCTCCTTGCTATTCTTTGGAACTCTGCATTTAAATGCATATATCTTTGACTTTTGCTTCTCTTCTTTTCTCAGCTATTTGTAAGGCCTCCTCAGACAACCATTTTGCCTTTCTGCATTTCTTTTCCTTGGGGATGATCTTGATCACTGCCTCCTGTACAATGCCATGAACCTCCCTGCATAATTCTTCAGGCACTCTATCTATCAGACCTAATCCCTTGAATCTATTTCTCACTTCCACTGTACAACCATAAAGGATTTGATTTAGGTCATACCTGAATGGTCTAGTGGTTTTCCCTACTTTCTTCAATTTATTTCTGATTTTGGCAATAAGGAGTTCATGATCTGAGCCACAATCAGCTCCCAGTTTTGTTTTTGCTGACTGTATAGAGCTTCTCCATCTTTGGCTGCAAAGAATATAATCAATTTGATTTTGGTATTGACCATCTGGTGACATCTATGTTTAGAGTCATCTCTTGTGTTGTTGGAAGAGGGTGTTTGCTATGAACAGTGTGTTTTCATGGCAAAACTCTGTTAGCCTTTGCCCTGCTTCATTCTGTACTCCAAGGCCAAATTTGCCTGTTACTCCAGGTATCTTTTGACTTCCTACTTTCACATTTCAGTCCCTTATAATGAAGCTGACATCTTTTTTGGGTATTAGTTCTAAAATGTCTTATAGATCTTCATAGATCTGTTCAACTTCAGCTTCTTTAGCATTAGTAGTTGGAGCATAGACTAGGATTACTGTGATATTGAAGGTTTGCCTTGGAAATGAACAGAGATTATTTTGTGTTTCTTGAGACTGCATCCAAGCACTGCATTTTGGACTCCTATTGACTATGATGGCTACTTTATTTCTTCTAAGGGATTCTTGCCCACAGTGGTAGATATAATGGTCATCTGAGTTAAGTTTTCCCTTTCCTATCCATTTTAGTTCACTGATTCCTAAATTGTCAGTGTTCACTCTTGCCATCTCCTGTTTGACCACTTCCAATTTACCTTGATTCATGGACCTAACATTTCAGGTTCCTGTTCAATATTGGTCTTTATAGCATTGGACTTTACTTCCATCACCAGTGGCATACACAACTGGGCATTGTTTTCACTTTGGCTCCATCTTTTCATTCTTTCTGGAGTTATTTATCCACTCTTCTCAACACCATATTGGGCACCTACTGACCTGTGGAGTTCATCTTTCAGTGTCATATCTTTTTGCCATTTCATACCGTTCATGGGGTTCTCAAGGCAAGAATACTGAAGTGGTTTGCCATTCGTTTCTCCAGTGGACAACATTTTGTCAGAACTTGCCACCATGATCTGTCCATCTTGGGTGGTCCTACACAGCATGGCTCATAGTTTCACTGAGTTAGACAAGGGTATGGTCCAACACTGTAATGTAAAGCCTTTGACTGTGTGGATCACAACAAACTGGAAAATTCTTAAAGAGATGAGAATACCAGACCACCTTACCTGCTTCCTGAGAAATCTGTATGCAGGCGCCCTTCCCAACAAAATCTCTTGCTTTTTCAGCACATGTGTCTCCTCAGACAATTCATTTCTGAGTGTTAGACAAGAGCCCACTTATTTCTTCATGGTTCCTCCTTTCTTCCCCAAACTTGCTCTGGTTCACTGTGGGTGAAGAAAGCCAAGCTGCCCTGTTGTCTTTTAGCTTAGACATGTGAGAAAGTACTACATGCTGGTTCAATTCAGAGACAGCAATAGTATTACATGTTTCAGCTGGCCACTCTCTTTGCATCTACCACCCAGTGTAAAAAGAGCATGGCTGACAGTGTTTATTTTTTAGCCTGGGTCCTTGTGAATGTGAATCAAAGCCTCTTTCAGCCAAGCCCAGCTGAGCCACGTCTGAGCTGCAGTCCAGATTCACTGTTGCAAGCCTCTGAGATTAGGGAGCTATTTAATGTCACACAAGCAGTTGACTAATAGACTTCCCATTTCAGAGGTCTAGGTGGACTCATAAAAGCAGTCGATAGAGCTGAAAAAGTGACCCTGAAACACTTGTGTAGTGCTTTTTGGTAGGCAACTGAACCCTTGAGAGGGACAGCATCATCTCTGAATAATTATAACCTGAATTATAGCCTGACTGATAAATATACTGAGATTCAGAACAGTCCATAGGAAAATCTCGGCCTTATAATCTGACATCAAAAAATGTCAAGTTTCCCCTTCTGCTCACTTTACTCTCAAATAAAGAACTCTGACACAACATAGGTAAACGGGAGGTTTACTAAAGAGCTGACCAGACAAGTAGTATATACATCCAAAGTCTTAGCTAGTTATAATGAGTATGTATTTGCCTTTACTAAATTAGAGTGCTTTTTTGCATATGTCAATTAAAGATGTTTCAGAACTGGCAGCCATTTGAGGATCTTGACCACATACTTTTTAGCACAACCAAAATAATTTTATGAGCTAGTGTTAGTATTGTAATTACTGCCAAATTATAATCATCTCAATATTCAGTTTAGGCAGAGAAAATCTGTGAGATACACATGGCTAGACTCCTGTCTATAAGACACGTGCCATATAGCCTCCATGAGGAAAGGCCTTATATCTTATAGCTTTACCATTGGCTAGAAAGTGCTCATCACAGAGCCTGGCTCCTCAAATGTACTCAGTAAATCATTGTTTGAGTGGATTAGAGATGAAATGATCTTTATAAGTTATCTTAAAGTCTTTAAATTGAGTTCCCTTTTTAGTTAAATGGAGATAATAATGACTGCTCAGGATTTTTGAGAGGCTTCCCTGGTAGCTCAGAGGTTAAAGCATCTGCCCGCAATGCGGGAGACCTGGGTTCGATCCCAGTGTTGGGAAGATCCCCTGGAGAAGGAAATAGCAACCCATTCCAGTATTCTTGGGCTTCCCTGGTGTCTCAGAGGTTAAAGCCTCTGCCTGGAATGCAGGAATGCAGGAGACCCAGGTTCGATCCCTGAGTCAGGAAGATCCCCCTGGAGAAGGAAATGGCAACCCACTCCAGTACTCTTGCCTGGAGAATCCCATGGAGGGAGGAGCCTGGTAGGCTGCAGTCCATGGGGTCGCAAAGAGTCGGACACAACTGAGTGACTTCACTTTCACTTCACTTTAGCAAGGGTAAAATCTTAATACAAGGCAAAATGCACAGAGAAAGTACTCAATACATTAGTGTTGGCTTCTTGTTTTTTTTCAACATTATTATAAAGTTAATGGTGTCTGGGAAAAATCTCTCCATATAGTATATGTCTATCCACCTATCTACATAGGGGGAAACCTTAGACTTTGATATTTCATCTTTAAGTGAACATGATATTTACTGAGTGCTAGAATAGAAGAGAATAAACTGAACTGAACTGAACTGAGAATAGATCCAGCAGGGTTAGACAATTCAGTTTACTTGTAGCTATACTATACCAAATTTAAAAGTAATATTTTTATGTGAGCAAAAAAGTATAGTTTCTTAAAGAAAATTATAATTTTACTTTCAATTTGTGTTTAATGTAAGTGGTCATACCATTCTTAAAATTCACAGGACAAAGCTTAGAGATTTCATTATTAATACTAATAATAATATTTAGCCTTAACTAAAACCAAGAGATTTTGATGAGGGGTCATAATTTAGAGGTATGAAGCATAAACCTAAATACTTTGACTGAAGAAATTCTTCCTTTCCTTGGACTAGGCTCCCTGTTCAATTCATTTCAGTTCAGTTCAGTCGCTCAGTCATGTCCAACTCTTCACGACCCCATGAAATGCAGTACACCAGGTCTCCCTGTCCATCACCATCTTCCGGACTTCACTCAGACTCACGTTCATCAACTCCATGATGCCATCCAGCCATCTCATCCTCTGTCGTCCCCTTCTCCTCCTGCCCTCAATCCTTCCCAGCATCAGAGTCTTTTGCAATGAGTCAACACTTCGCAAGAGTTGGCCAAAGTACTGGAGTTTCAGCTTTAGCATCTATCCTTCCAAAGAAATCCCAGGGCTGATATCCTTCAGAATGGACTTGTTGGATCTCCTGGCAGTCCAAGGGACTCTCAAGAGTCTTCTACAACACCACAGTTCAAAAGCATCAATTCTGCGCTCAGCCTTCTTCACAGTCCAACTCTCACATCCATACATGACCACAGGAAAAACCATAGCCTTGACTAGACGTACCTTAATCGGCAAAGTAATATCTCTACTTTTGAATATACGATGTAGGTTGGTTATAACTTTTCTTCCAAAGACTAAGCGTCTTTTAATTTCATGGCTGCAATCACCATCTGCAGTGATTTTGGAGCCCCCCCAAAATAAAGTCTGACACTGTTTCCACTGTTTCCCCATCTATTTCCCATGAAGTGATGGGACCAGATGCCATGATCTTTGTTTTCTGACTGTTGAGCTTTAAGCCAAATTTTAACTCTCCTTTTTCACTTTCATCAAGAGGCTATTTAGTTCTTCTTCACTTTTTGCCATAAGGGTGGTATCATCTTCATATCAGAGGTTATTGATGTTTCTCCTGGCAATCTTGATTCCAACTTGTGCTTCTTCCAGTCCAGCGTTTCTCATGATGTACTCTGCATATAAGTTAAATAATCAGGGTGACAGTATACAGCCTTGAAGCACTCCTTTTCCTATTTGGAACCAGTCTGTTGTTCCATGTCCAGTTCTAACTGCTGCTTCCTGACCTGAATACAGATTTCTCAAGAGGTAGGTTAGGTGGTCTGGTATTCCCATCTCTTTCAGAATTTTCCAAAGTTTATTGTGATCCACACAGTCAAAGGCTTTGGCATAGTCAATAAGGAGAAATAGATGTTTTTCTGGAACTCTCTTGCTTTTTCCATGGTCCAGCAGATGTTGGCAATTTGATCTCTGGTTCTTCTGCCTTTTCTAAAGCCAGCTTGAACATCAGGGAGTTCACGGTTCACGTATTGCTGAAGCCTGGCTTGGAGAATTTTGAGCATTACTTTACTAGCATGTGAGATGAGTGCAATTGAGCGGTAGTTTGAGCATTCTTTGGCATTGCCTTTCTTTGAGATTGGAATGAAAACTGACCTTTTCCAGTCCTGTGGCCACTGCTGAGTTTTCCAAACTTGCTGGGATGTTGAGTGCAGCACTTTCACAGCATCATCGTTCAGGATTTGAAATAGCTCAACTTGAATTCCATCACCTCCACTAGCTTTGTTCGTAGTGATACTTTCTAAGGCCCACTTGACTTCACATTCCAAGATGTCTGGCTCTAGATTAGTAATCATATCATCATGATTCTCTGGGTTGTGAAGATCTTTTTTGTATAGTTCTTCCATGTATTCTTGCCACCTCTTCTTAATATCTTCTGCTTCTGTTAGGTCCAGACCATTTCTGTCCTTTATTGAGCCCATCTTTGCGTGAAATATTCCCTGGGTATCTCTAATTTTCTTGAAGAGATCTCGAGTCTTTCCCATTCTGTTCTTTTCCTCTATTTCTTTGCAATGATCACTGAAGAAGGCTTTCTTATCTCTTATTGTTATTCTTTGGAACTCTGCATTCAAATGGGTATATGTTTCCTTTTCTCCTTTGCTTTTCACCTCTCTTCTTTTCACAGCTATTTGTAAGGCCTCCCCAGACAGCCATTTTGCTGTTTTGCATTTCTTTCCCATGGGCATGGTCTTGATCCCTGTCTCCTGTACTGTGTCACAAACCTCATTCCATAGTTCATCAGGCACTCTATCTATCAGATCTAGCCCCTTAAATCTATTTCTCACTTCTACTCTATAATCATAAGGGATTTGATTTAGGTCATACCTGAATGGTCTAGCGGTTTTCCCTACTTTCTTCAATTTAAGTCTGAATTTGGTAATGAGGAGTTCATGATCTGAGCCACAGTGAGCTCCTGGTCTTGTTTTTGTTGAGTGTATAGAGCTTCTCCATCTTTGGCTGCAAAGAATATAATCAATCTGATTTTGGTGTTGACCATCTGGTGATGTCCATGTGTAGAGTCTTCTCTTGTGTTGTTGGAAGAGGGTGTTTGCTATGGCCAGTGCATTTTCTTGGTAAAACTCTATTAGTCTTTGGCCTGCTTCATTCCGCATTCCAAGGCCAAATTTGCCTGTTACTCCGGGTGTTTCTTGACTTTCTACTTTTTTATTCCAGTCCCCTATAATGAAAATGACACGTTTTTGGGTGTTAGTTCTAAAAGGTCTTGTAGGTCTTCATAAAACCGTTCAACATCAGCTTCTTCAGCATTACTGGTTGGGGCATAGACTTGGATAACTGTGATATTGAATGGTTTGCCTTCAAGATGAACAGAGATCATTCTGTCATTTTTGAGGCTGCATCCAAGTACTGCATTTCAGACTCTTTTGTTGACCATGATGGCTACTCCATTTCTTCTGAGGGATTCCTGCCCTCAGTAGTAGATATAATGGTCATCTGTGCTAAATTCACCCATTCCAGTTCATTTTAGTTTGCTGATTCCTAGAATGTTGACGTTCACCCTTGCCATCTGTTGTTTGTCCACTTCCAATTTACCTTGATTCATGGACCTGACATTCCAGGTTACTATGCAATATTGCTCTTTATAGCATCAGATCTTGCTTCTATCTCCAGTCACAGCCACAGCTGTGTATTGTTTTTGCTTTGGCTTTATCCCTTCATTCTTTCTGGAGTTATTTCTCCACTGATCTCCAGTAGCATACTGGGCACCTAATAACCCGGGGAGTTCCTCTTTCAGTATCCTATCATTTTGCCTTTTTATACTGTTCATGGGGTTCTCAAGTCAAGAATACTGAAGTGGCTTGCCATTCCCTTCTCCAGCTGTTAAATATAAGACAATGTTAAACAAGGTCATAGATTCTGTACTCCTTATTCTTTTGTGCACACAGAAGCTTATGCCCGAAATTTTAGTCTGCCACATTTAAGAAAATAATGCTGCTGTTTCATTTTGTTTGGTCTCAGTCCTAAGGAAAGAATTATGGCACTTCAACATATCTGAAATACTATGATTTTAAAAACAAGAAAAATTGCCATATATACCACTAAGATATTTAAAGTTATTTCTAATTAAACTACTATATACTATTAATTGCCAAGACAGAGCATGATTTTCATTAAAATGTGGAAAAAATGTGGATCTCAGAATTTAAAATTATATTTCACTAATTTGAAAAATGAAGTTTAACCTGAACACAGTTAAATGTTTTCATCATTGTTAAAGTCTTTGAGGTAAAATAAATTTAGACATCAGACACACTTGGATTCAAATTCTTAACCTGTTTTCTTGTTAGTTGCATAACACTCCTGTGTTTCTTAAGTTTTTAGTGAGCCCCAGATTTTCCTTTCTATAAAATAAAAATGATTTCAACCTTATTCTATGGTTGGTCTGAAAACTGAATGAAATTACATATGAGGCACCAAGTGCAGTTCATTCCTTTCTATTACATGAAAGCTAAAATGAGATTCAAAGTAGAGGTCAGGTGACAAGTAGTGATTAAGAAGGAATATGGGTCTACCGTGTTCCTGGGCTAGAATTTCATCAATGCATTTGTCATTATCTCCTAATATTTATGTGATGCTTCCTGTGCCATGCACATATCTTCTGTGAGTTTTCCATAACTTAACTATTTAATGTAATTTTTGCCAAGTTTTAGACTACAGGTTTGTTTGCTTCATAAGTTTTCCCTGACTCATTCCCTCGGCTCTTAATGATATTTATACAGCATCTGTTCAAACTGTCTTTCTTGCCCAGTGACTATCTGCATTTTGCCTGTCTTGTTATGAATTTCTTCCAAAGTAGTGGTAAGGTTAAATTCTCTAGGAGTTGTCATATCTGCTACATATGTTTTAGGTAGCCTACAGTAGATTTTAGTTTCTTGAATGATCAGTAAGAAGTTCCAATAGCTTTTATTCTCAATTTAAACTTGTCTAATTTTAAGTTTATACACGTACCAGACTTTATTGGGCAATCAATGTCATAAGTAATTATTGGTCACAAAATTCCTTTGTTCAAATGATAAGAAAAGAATGTAACTTGTCAAACATTTTGTAGATAGATGACCTCTCACACCTTTAAGACTAAATAAGAAGGATATCAAAATATGAAAAAAGGCAGAGAAAAACTAATCTTAACATACATGGCTCATACCAGTAGCAAAAATCTAAGATCTTAAAGAAGCTGCTGCTGTTAACTCACTTCAGTCATATCCGACTCTGTGCAATTCCATAGATGGCAGCCCACCAGGCTTCCCCGTCCCTGGGATTCTCCAGGCAAGAACACTGGAGTGGGTTGCCATTTCTTTTTTAATGCATGCAAGTGAAAAGTGAAAGAGAAGTCGCTCAGAAATGTCCGACTCTTAGTGACTCCATGGACTGCAGCCTACCAGACTCCTCCAACCATGGGATTTTCCAGGCAGGAGTACTGGAGTGGGGTGCCACTGCCTTCTCCAGAAGAAGAGGCTAATGCATCATAAAACATTTATACATGGATTTTTAAAGGAGACTTTCTTGGATAAAAGAAAGTGCTCCATTATTAAGAGACAGAGTATGGAAAAACATATATTTGAAAACACAAAACTTGAATTCTTTTTATAGTGAATTTTAATCTGTTTCTATGAAGCGACGGCTCTTTACTACTTCAAACAATTCCTGCCAGGCAATTTTACCAGACAAAGCATGCACACTGCCATTTGGACTTTCTTTTTCCAATCCCCAAGGAATTCCCTTTGAGGCTGTAACAAACCAGCTAATGACAAAGACAAGTAAGTAATTCAAAATTCTAAATTCATTAAGACACTTTCCAGGTCTTAATTTTTTAATACAAAAACTAGATTGAATATCACATATTTACAATATTAAGCTAAATCCAGAACTTATAGAAGTGATTGCAAACATAATTCAACAAACCCCAAATAAGAGTAAAAAAAGAAGCTTAAAACTTAAAAAAAAAAAAAAGATTGGGTGGCTAAAAGAAACCAAAGCCCATAGAATTGGATTAGAAAAATTTGTTGCTCAAAACCAATGACTAAATATTTGTGCAAATACAGTGAGTTAATTCTTAATATGTTTGGAGAGGGACATTTTTTATAATCTTTGGCATATATCTTTTGCCAAATTTTATTTGTTTCTTTATATAGCAGTGTTTCTGAAATGGCAGAGCATATACATAGATGATTCCTAACTTCTGAGGATTTGACCTGTGGTTTTTCAAATTTAAGATAGTGTGAAAATAATATGCATTCAATAGAAACCATACCTTAAATTTTGGTCTTTTCCTGGGCTAGCAATATGCAGCACTTCCTCCTGTGGCCAGTGGCCCACAGCTCCCAGTCAGCCATGTGATCATGAGAGTCAGCAACCAATACAAACTATTCTGGACCCACATAACCATTCCAGTATTCACTCTGAGTATAGTGTTCAATAAATAACACGAGTCATTCAACACATTATCATAAAACAGGTTTTAGGCTAGATGATTTTGCACAACTGGAGGCTAATGTAAGTGCTCTCAGCACATTTAAGGTAGACTAGTCTAAACTAAAATGTTCATTCAGTAGGTTCAGTTCAATTCAGTTCAGTTCAGTTCAGTCGTTCAGTCGTGTCCAACTCTTTGCTACCCCATGAATTGCAGCATACCAGGCCTCCCCGTCTATCACCATCTCCCAGAATTCACTCAAACTCACGTTCATCGAGTCCATGATGACATCCAGCCATCTCATCCTCTGTCATACCCTTCTCCTCTTGCCCCCAGTCCCTCCCAGCATCAGAGTCTTTTCCAATGAGTCAACTCTTCACATGAGGTGGCCAAAGTACTGGAGTTTCAGCTTTAGCATCATTCTTTCCAAAGAACATCCAGGGCTGATCTCCTTTAGAATGGACTGGTTGGAACTCCTTGCAGTCCAAGGGACTCTCAAGAGTCTTCTCCAACACCACAGTTCAAAAGCATCAATTCTTCTGCATTCAGCTTTCTTCACAGTCCAACTCTCACATCCATACATACCACTGGAAAAACCAGTCTTGACTAGACGGACCTTTGTTGGTAAAGTAATGTCTCTGCTTTTGAATATGCTATCTAGGTTGGTCAAAACTTTTCTTTCAAGGAGTAAGCGTTTTTTAATTTCATGTTCAGTAGGTTAGGTGTATTAAATGTATTTTTGACTTAGGGCGTTTTCAATTCACAATGGATATATAGGGTTAGAACTCCATGTCAGTCAAGGATGATCTGTATTCTTCATGATGGTTGTTACAGAGAGGTGCTATTTTAAGTTTCTATTTCCCCTCATGCTAAAAGAACAAGTTAATTCAGAGCAGTTTCTTTTGTTTGGGGAGAAGAGAAATCACTCCATTGGTTCCAGCGTATAAAACTGTCATCCTTGTTCTAGAAAAAGATTATAATAAAGTAGTGGTTTTTTGATTAACAATGAGAGACCTATCTTTTACCAAATGGTATGCAATACCTAAAGCTGCTGAAAAGATAGCAAGCAAGCATGCAAAAGGGGTAACGAGAAATCTTAGAAAAGAAAATTCCTTGCTCTGTGTAGTTAGGGTTATCAGAATATTTCTGAAGGATTAAGAATTTCCCTGAAATAGGCTATCTGAAAGAAACTGAAACCAAAGAAAAAAAGGCCAAAAGACAAGTCCATGGAGGAAGTATACAGCTAGATCTGCAACTAACAAAGACCAAAATTTTATGAGGGCTGATAATTAACGGACAGATGGATAGCTAAATCTGCACACATTTATTGAATGGCCATCAGAGGACTGTGAGTTTGCCGAGGGAATAGACAGTGTGTGACTGTAAATAAAAGGCCAAGAGGTTCTGGATCCAGTCCTGCCTTGTCTGGAATGAGCTGAAGGACAGGCCTTCTCTTCTCTCACTGCCCATAGTTAAAACATAAGTCCTTCCCAGCATGCCGGCAATGATATCATCACTGAAGCAATGCAAGAAACAGAGTTGGACTATGGTTCATTTGATGAGAAATGAAGGTTCTCAAGTGTCTGATCTGCAATGAGTCCTTGGCACCAAGACTGACACTGTGGGCCAGACACATGTTTCAGATAAGAGTACTGTGTCCCAGAGCTCAGATGAAGAGTCCTCACCATTAGGCAGTCAGACACAGTTATGGGGGAAGAGGCGAGGTGTAACTTGTCATATGCACAGGGCTAGTTCTCGGGTCATTTCCACTGGATTCACACTGCAGTGGCAAGTAGGATGACAGTACAGTACTGAGGACAGAGTTGCTTTGCATTGGCCAGATAACTGCTGCTTACACCATCTGGGGAACATACCAGAGTGGCGGCTGATTCTATAGCAACTGACTTCTGGCAGCGCTCGTAGCATCTTCTAGCTCCATTCATGAGGCTGGAGTGATGATACGAAGATGTCAGTAAATATCCTGGAGATTTGAGCTTATTAAAGAAGTGCCGACTCACTGGATGAGAGAAGCATAAAGGAGAGTTGTTAGCTTTGGTTTGAATAATAATCATCATCATCTATGATTGAGAATTGGGTCACATTAAATAAAAATGAAAGCACTTCATTATGGGTGGAAAGATACGTGGAAAGAAAACATAAGTAGAAGTAGTGTAAATTAATGGAGAAGAAAGTCTGTGAAGTTGTGGGAATTCACATCTAATATTCATCTAATATTTATCTAATGTTAATCAACTTGCAAAGAGTCAATCTTGATTTCCCAGAATTACTATTTCCCAGCGACTTTCAGTCTGGGGTGTGGAGGGACTCTAATATTAATAAAGCCTTTGTAGCTAAAGATCTGTGTAAGCTAACTTTTCCTGCTATTAGAAAGGAAGAAATTTCCCTCTGTCCTTCTAGGTTCTTCTGGCTGGTTTAAGAATTACACTGACTTAAGACAGAATAGCAGGATAAAATCAAAGGAAAATTTGATAACTTGCATACATAGAGCAACCCAGGAAAACTGAGCAACTCTCCCAAACGGTGGAAACCCTCACTTTAATTACTATCTTTAGCCAAAGACATAAGAGGAGGTTATGAGTAGTGATTTGGGACTTCAAAGGGGAGGAAGGCAATTCACATGAAGATGGAAAACCAAATGTCTGGCAGACAAATGTTTGCTGGGCAGGTAGAGACAGAGAACAGAGAGAGGAATTTTAACAACCAGAGTTTGCAAGGTTCCTCCCTGTCTACCACACCAAGCTCATACTGTACTTATCTATGGTGATAGCACCCTTCCTGCACTAGGCCCTCTTTCTACATTCTTCAGATAGCTAAGAGGGAGATATAATGAAAGACTGGAATCTTATGTTTCTTAAAAATAAGCAGGCTAAGTGACCTGTCATCTCTCATGACAATGAGAGGTTTGGGGGCAGCAAGTTTTGCTTCCCTACACAGCAATAGGTGGATAATAAGTAATTTGAGTCCTGTGGACCATAAAAACTTCTGCTGCTGCTAAATTTAGCCATTTTAACTTGAAAGTCACCATGGACAATGCATAAATGAATAAATACTGGCTATGTTTTAATAACATTTTATTTATAAAAGCTAGAGGCACCTGGATTCTGCTTATGTGAGAGCCACAGTTGGTGGACACCTGTTTTAGATGGAAAATACACACTCTATCATGACAACTATTTTCTTAACTTCCAGAGAATGCTCTAGCCTTTTTAAAACCAACATTTATGGAGTTCCTGCTATGTTCTTGTTATTATGCTTCTGCCTGGAAACAAAAGGAAAAGTAAGATATTGCTTTTAAGAATTTAAGAATCCAACAATTAAAAAAAAAGACAAAACCCACTGGGCTCTAGTACCATGCTATGGATGAAATTATAAAGCAGTACAGAGTGAGAATTCAGAAGGAGAAATATTAATTTTCTCAAAGTGCTTTAGGAAAATCTTCATAAACAAAGTGAAACAAATAGAATTTTTGGATTAGTTACTGTTTGCTAAAAATGTTAAGCAGTTGCTTCTAGTAGAGCTAAGAGCATGAAAAAATTACTGGTATAGGAAAGTATAAGAAGATTGGTAAATCAACATTATTATTTATATCTATAGTGTCCCAATGTACTTGGACTTTCATTCTAGAAAACATTATGATGATCGATGATAGCAATTAAAATGATGATAATGGTAAATATTTATTGAAGACTAACTA
>SJYF01000097.1:2619539-2631012 GCA_006410515.1 Procapra przewalskii | reverse complement strand
TGAGTGACTGAGCATGGTGGATATATTGGGTAAATGCCCTCCATGTGAAAGGAAAGGTATACATAATTCCTATTCAAAATTGGTGCTCAAGAAGTGAGTAACTTCTTAGCTGTTTAGCTAGCTCAATTCAATCAATAGCTAGCTCAGTTCAATCTTTTGACAAGTCCCTCAACCTTTAAGTTTGCTTGCTATGAGTAATAAGTACTGACTCTTTTTTATTTCTTATGAATGCTATGAGGATCAACTCTATGATATGTAAAGCATATGTGGTGGAGCAGTCATAAAAAATATCACCCACTTCCTACATCCTTTCTAGTAGAGTGACTCTTTAATCAAGATGAGTATCCTTTTCCTCAACCAGAGAATAGCCATTAATATCATCAATATAGACTTCAATTTTTAGGAACAATTACACACATTACATAACTTGAAATCCTCTGCCTACATTTACCTAAAAAGGTTGAGTGGATAAGAAAGCTGTGGTAAATATACACAATGGAATATTACTCAGCCATTAAACAGAATACATCTGAATCATTTCTAACGAGGTGGATGAAACTGGAGCCTATTATACAGAGAGAGGTAAGCCAGAAAGAAAAACACCAATACAGTACACCAACACATATATGTGGAATTTAGAAAGATGGTAACAATAACGCTGTATGAGAGACAGCAAAAGAGACACAGATGTATTGAACAGTCTTTTGGACTCTGTGGGAGAGGATGAGGGTAGGATGATTTGGGAGAATGGCATTGAATCATGTAGAATATCATATGTGAATAATTGCCAGTCTAGGTTTGATACATGACAAAGAGTGCTTGGGGCTGGTGTACTGGGATGACTCAAAGGGAAGGGATGAGGAGGGAGGTAGGAGGGGGGTTCAGGATGGGGAACACAGGTACACTCTCATGGCGGATTCAAGTCAATGTATGGCAAAAAACCAATACAATATTGTAACATAAGATAAATTTATTAATTTTTAAAAAATTAAAAAATAAATATAACAGTAATTATAGTAAGACTGTCTTTTATACCCCTTTGATTGATGAAATAATAAAAATGTAAAATGCAACAACACCAAATGTTAGCAAGGATGTGAGCAACTGAGACTCTGTCATACATTTACTCTCTCATTTAATTGTTGCAACAATTCTCTCTGAAAGACTATCACTTCTCTTTTATACATACGGAACTGAAGTACAAAAAGGTAGGTAACTCTACCAGTGTCACATAGCTGATAAATTGAGACACTAGAATTTAAACCAGAGAGTTTGAACTTTCAATGACTTACAAACCACCCTTGGTAAATGTGTTTATATCAAAGCAAAGTTCTCACAGGGTCCAGCAGCACCAGCAGCACCTGGTAATCAGAAATGCAAGTTCTTGAACATGATCCTAGATCTACCAAACAGAAACTCTGGGACCAAGTTTAGCAAATGTATTTAAAGCAAGTCCTCAATGTGTGAAATAAATCTGCAGTCCTATAGACCCTACTAATGGGAAACCCTAAACAGACAGCAAAAACAAGACCAGGAGCTGACTGTGGCTCAGATCATGAACTCCTTACTGCCAAATTCAGGCTTAAATTGAAGAGAGTAGGGAAAACCACTAGACCATTCAGGTATGACCTAAATGAAATCCCTTATGATTATACAGTGAAAGTGAGAAATAAGTTTAAGGGACTAGATCTGATAGAGTGCCAGATGAACAATGGATGGCGGTTTGTGACATTGAACAGGAGACAGGGATCAAGATCATCCCTATGGAAAAGAAATGCAAAACAGCAAAATGGCTGTCTGAGGAGGCCTTACAAATAGCTGTGAAAAGAAGAGAAGTGAAAAGGAAAGGAGAAAAAGAAAGATATACACATTTGAATGCAGAGTTCCAAAGAATAGCAATAAGAGATAAGAAAGCCTTCCTCAGTGATCAATGCAAATAAATAGAGGAAAACAACAGAATGGGAAAGAATAGAGATTCTTCAAGAAAATTAGAGATACCAAGGGAACATTTCATGCAAAGATGGGCTCAATAAAGGACAAAATGGTATGCACCTAAAAGAAGCAGAAGATATTAAGAGGTGGCAAGAATACACAGAAGAACTGTACAAAAAAGATCTTTATGACACTGATAATCATGCTGGTGTGATCACTAACCTAGAGCCAGACATCCTGGAATGTGAAGTCAAGTGGGCCTTAGAAAGCATCACAATGAACAAAGCTAATGGAGG
The DNA here is from genome assembly GCA_006410515.1 of Procapra przewalskii. Lineage (NCBI taxonomy): Eukaryota > Metazoa > Chordata > Mammalia > Artiodactyla > Bovidae > Procapra > Procapra przewalskii. The sequence goes on along the minus strand of SJYF01000097.1, from coordinate 2,628,784 downwards.
TGATGGAATTCCAGTTGAGCTATTTCAAATCCTGAAAGATGATGCTTTGAAAGTGCTGCACTCAATATGCCCGCACATTTGGAAAACTCAGCAGTGGCCACAGGACTGGAAAAGGTCAGTTTTCATTTCAATCTAAAAAAAGAAGGCAATGCCAAAGAATGTTCAACTGCTGCACAAGTGCACTCATCTTACACACTAGTAAATTATGCTCAAAATTCTCCAAGCCAGGATTCAGCAATATGTGAACCATGAACTCCCTGATGTCCAAGCTGGTTTTAGAAAAGGCAGAGGAACCAGAGATCAAATTGCCAACATCTGCTGGATCATGGAAAAAGCAAGAGAGTTCCAGAAAAACATCTGTTTCTGCTTTATTGACTATGCCAAAGCCTTTGACTGTGTGGATCACAACAAACCGTGGAAAATTCTGAGAGAGATAGGAATACCAGACCACCTAACCTGCCTCTCGAGAAACCTGTTTGCAGGTCAGGAAGCAACAATTAGAACTGGACATGGAACAACAGACTGGTTCCAAACAGGAAAAGGAGTGCATCAAGGCTGTATATTGTCACCCTGCTTATTTAACTTCTATGCAGAGTACATCATGAGAAACGCTGGACTGAAAGAAACACAAGCTGGAATCAAGATTGCTTGGAGAAATATCAATAACCTCAGCTATGCAGATGACACCACTTTTATGGCAAATAGTGAAGAGGAACTAAAGAGCCTCTTGATGAAAGTGAAAGAGGAGAGTGAAAAGTTGGCTTAAAGCTCAACATTCAGAAAACAAAGATCATGACATCTGGTCCCATCACTTCATGGGAAATAGATGAGGAAACAGTGGAAACAGTGTCAGACTTTATTTTGGGGGCCTCTACAATCACTGCAGATGGTGACTGCAACCATGAAATAAAAAAACGCTTACTTCTTGGAAGGAAATTTATGACCAACCTAGATAACATTAAAAAGCAGAGACATTACTTTGTCAACAAAGGTCTGTCTAGTCAAGGCTCTGGTTTTTCCAGTAGTGATATATGGATGTGAGAGTTGGACTATAAAGAAAGCTGAATGCAGAATGATTAATGCTCTTAAGCTGTGGTGTTTTAGAAGACTCTTGAAAGTCCTTTGGACTGCAAGGAAATCCAACCAGACCATTTTAAAGGAGATCAGTCTTGGGTGTTCATTGGACGGTGTGATGTTGAAGCTAAAACTCCAATATTTTGGCCACCTGATGCAAAAAGCTGACTCATTTGAAAAGACCCTGATATAGGGAAAGATTGAAGGCAGGAGGAGAAGGGGATGACAGAGATTGAGATGATTAGATGGCATCACTGATTCAAAGGACATGAGTTTGTGTAAACTCCAGGAGTTGGTGATGGACAGGGAGGCCTGGCGTGCTGTGGTGCATGGGGTTGCAAAGAGTCGGACATGACTGAGTGTCCGAACTGGACTGACTTTTTTTCCCATAAGTTAGAGGATGCTGGGTTAGATATCCCATTTGTGTTTAGTTTTATGTAGCATTACACTAGCTGAGTCAGGTTCAGAGGGTTCACATGAGCATGGACTATGTAGAAGAAAAGAAAAAGAAAAAGGACTTTTGTTCATGAGAGATTTCTGTTATTCAACAACTGTGAAAATTTTCAAAGTGGAGGGCTCATAACTTAATTTCTCTGCTTCCAGCCGCATTACTGTTTTGTGTATTTATTTTTGTTGTTATTTTTAATGGCTAAAAAATGAAAGAGAAGGACAAAGACTTTCTATCACCTTAACCTCACTTAGTACCCACTTAGACAAATACATTTTAAATAGATTTACAGTGAAAATATTCAGCAGATAATTTTCTCCAAGATAAGCATTATTTCTTCTCTCCAACCTTTGCAAACACTTAAGTATATTAACAGGGACTGGATAAGATTCTGTCCAAAGAGATAGTGGTTCAAAAAACAAACCAAAACAGTCTTCAGGAATTATTTTTACTTTGCCTTAGACACCTGCTAGCTTCAATTTATGCCTACTGCAATTCCTTTCCCAAAACAGATTTACATAGTTAATATGATTATTTAAATGTTGGTGAAAGTTCTTGCAACCTTTTGAAAATGTGGCATGATTATACATAATTTGTACAAAAACCTTGGATTAGGGTTGATTTGGCAATGCTATCTCAGGCTTTTATTCTCTCCTAACTAATATAGGCAAGAGAAGCATTTTGTGTCTTACTCTTTACTTGTTACTTTAAAATTGTTCTCTGTCCCTATAAATTTTATTATTCCTTAGAGTGTTCCTTTGACTTTTATCCTGAATGTTTATTGAGTGTCTATCACATTACTAATAGATACGATTCAAATGGACGATTTGCTAAAGACCACACAGCTAGAAAATGCTAAAGCTGGATTCTGGAGCCAAGATCAGGATGGCACATTCTGTAGTCCTCACTATTATATTACAGCACCTCTTTGATGAAAACAAAACAAAAAAAAAAAACAAAATCTAATACTGATATCAAAACACATTTTAGTATCCTGAAGACCAAAAATAAGGTATATTAGCCTTTGTGTCACGAAAGTAAGTTATAAAATTTTCATTTTTGGCCACTTTTTTGACGACTTAGTTACCAATTTATGTCTTAAGCAGGCCTATACAATTTCTCACTCATGATGAATCTTGTGACTCTACCTACCATGTATGAGACAGTAGGAAGAGAAAGGTTGGTTTATGAAGTTTCGAGTTTCTTTGCTTGAAAACATTTTTATCTAATGGGTATATTCTGTAATTGATTGATCCTGCAATATTTATTGTTAGTTAGAAGGTAAACATTTATAGGAAAGAACATGTAGAGTAATGTAATCAAACTCTAGATAAGTGGACTTGGATTAAAATCTTGACTCAAATTCTTAGCTCTGTGAACTTGGAAAGACCTTCAGATTCTTCATTTGTAAAGAACTTGAAAAAGATATCATTATCTGCCTATCACATGGTTAAAATGGGATTATATAAAATAGCTGAAAAATGGACTATACATTTAAAGAACTAACATTGTTTTAAAAAATACCAGCCTACCACTGTTTAGGAAGGGTTAGGCTCTTCCTGCTTTTTAAAAGTTAGATATTATCCTGCTGCTACGTCTCTTCAGTCATGTCTGACTCTGTGCAACCCATAGACAGCAGCCTACTAAGCGCCTCTGTCCCTGGGATTCTCCAGGCAAGAATCCTGGAGTGGGTTGCCATTTCCTTCTATAATGCATGAAAGTGAAAAGTGAAAAGTGAAAGTGAAGTCGTTCAGTTGTGCCGGACTCTTAGCAACCCCATGGATTGCAGCTTTCCAGACACTTCCATCCATGGGATTTTCTGGGCAAGAGTACTGGCGTGGGTTGCCATTGCCTTCTCCCCAGATATTATCCTAAAGCATGCAAAAAAACCCACTTACCTACTATGCAACTAATTGTTCATACACAAACAGATAAAACACAGTTTTAGCCTCTTCCATATCCCTCCTTATCTAATTATTGTCTCTTATTCTTTGAAGAAAACCATTGTCATAAATTTGGAGGATCTCATCCCAGAACAGGTTCTCAAACTTTTACTAAATATGTGTAAGCATAATTTCGGTATCTTGCTATTAGAATTAATATTATGATAAACCTTGTATAATTCCCACCTTCACACAGCAAGAGTTTCCCTAAATCTTGCTAGTCCATGGGTTAGCAGCATTGGCATCAACGGGGTGCTTGTTCTCAGGCCGCACTCCAGGCCTTATAAACAGAACCTGCATTTCTCCATTGGAAAAACAGATCCATTGGAAAATTATCCAAACTTACAGTAGAGTTTGAGAAGCACTGTTTTAGGGTATATAAAAAGGAGTGTAATTGTTGAGAACATGCACTCCTTCAAAAACTTTATTCAGTTCAGTTCAGTAGCTCAGTTGTGTCCAACTATTTGCGACCCCATGGACTTCAGCACGCCAGGCCTCCCTGTCCATCACCAACTCCCAGAGCTTGCTCAAACTCATGTCCATTGAGTCGGTGATGCCATCCAACCATCTCATCCTCTGTCATCCCCTTCTCCTCCTGCCTTCAGTCTTTCACAGCATCAGGGTCTTTTCAAATGAGTCACATCTTCACATCAGGTGACCAAATTATTGAAGTTTCAGCTTCAGCATCAGTCCTTCCAATGAATATTCAGACTGATTTCCTTCAGGATGGACTGGTTGGATTTCCTTGCAGTCCAAGGGACTCTCAAGAGTCTTCTCCAACACCACAGTTCAGAAGCATCAATTCTTCAGTGCTCAGCTCTCTTTATAGTCCAATTCTCACATCCATACATGACTACCGGAAAAAAATGCATCTTTGACTAGATGGACCTTTGTTTGCAAAGTAATGTCTCTGCTTCTTATTAAGCTGTCTAGATTGGTAATAACTTTTCTTTCAAGGAGCAAGTGTCTTTTAATTTCATGGCTGCAGTTACCATCTGCCGTGATTTTGGAGTCCCAAGAAGCAAAGTCTCTCACTTTTTCCATTGTTACCCCATCTATTTGCCATGAAGTGATGGGACCAGGTGCCATGACCTCAGTTTTCTGAATGCTGAGTTTTAAGCCAACTTTTTCACTCTCTTCTTTCACTTTCATCAAGAGGCTGTTTAGTTCTTCTTCGCTTTTTGCTTTAAGAGTGGTGCCATCTGCATATCTGAGGTTATTGATATTTCTCCCAGCAATCTTGATTCCAGCTTGTTTTTCTTCCAGTCCGGCATTTCTCATGATGTACTCTGCATATAATTTAAATAAGCAGGGTGACAATTTATAACCTTGACATACTCCTTTCCTGATTTGGAGCCAGTCTGCTTTTCCATGTTCAGTTCTAACTATTGCTTCTTGACCTGCATACAGATTTCTCAAGAGGCAGGTCAGGTGGCTTGGTATTCCCATCTCTTGAAGAATTTTCCTCAGCTTGTTGTGATCCACACAGTCAAAGGCTTTGGCATAGTTGATAAAGGAGAAGTAAACATTTTTCTGGAACTGTCTTGCTTTTTCGATGATCCATTGAATGTTGGCAGTTTGACCTCTGCTTCCTCTGCCTTTAATAAATCCAGCTGAAACATCTGGAAGTTCACAGTTCATATACTGTTGAAGCCTAGCTTGGAGAATTTTGAGCATTACTTTGCTAGTGTGTGAGATGAGTGCAATTGTGTGGTAGTTTGAGCATTCTTTGGCATTGCCTTTCTTTGGGATTGGAACTTTATTAGAACTTTATTGCTAAGTCACTTCAGTCGTTTCCAACTCTATGCTACCCCAGAGTCGGCAGCCCACCAGGCTCCCCCATCCCTGGGATTCTCCAGGCAAGAACACTGCAGTGGGTTGTCATTTCCTTCTCCAATGCATGAAAGCGAAAGGTGAAAGTGAAGTTGCTCAGTCATGACCGACCTCGCGACCCCATGGACTGCAGCCTACCAGGCTCCTCCATCCATGGGATTTTCCAGGCAAGATTACTGGAGTGGGGTGCCATTGCCTTCTCCTTTATTAGATATTTCAAATTGTTCTCCAAAGTGGTTATATAAAAGAAAATTCCACCAGAAGTCAGATTTATAAGTTTTTACCAAGCTGCTGAATATGAAATACTATGTTATTATTGTTTGATTTATATTTCCCTCATTTCTCTTGAGTTTGAGCATGTCTTCACAACTCTGTTGCCCATTGGTCCCTTTTGTGAATTTCCTAGTCATTTCCTTTGCCAAAGATTCTGTTGGTTTTCTGTTTGCATTTTGTTCTTTTATGTCATGTCCAAGCATCCTAAGGCAGCCTTTTTATCTTTACTTTCCCTTTCCTTCATCCTTCCTTCTCTCTCTTTGTTAGAAGAGGATCCAGGGTATGGAGGTTACTCAGCTATTCCAGTTGTCATGATATCAGATGTGAACATTCATTATGAAAATACTTCATTATTATCTTCTTGGTCCAAGACAAAATAATATAGGAATAACAAAAACAATTTTAATTTGTCTATACATGAAAAGAACAGAATTTGAAGATAATCCTGCCTGATCAAGATCTGTGCTCAAAGGCTCTTTCAATCTCCAATTATTTCTTGTGATCAAAACATATTGATTATGTTATAGCTGAAATCTATCACTGTTTCCTTTCTTTAACATATAATTTGTTAATATTTAATAGTATATAATCTGTATATTATATACCTGTTTAATAGACTATATATAATATATAGCATATATTGCATTTATATGTAATGCATGTAGCAGTATAGTCTTTTTATAACATTAATGGATAGCAAGGCTAACCTCTGAGTTAGCCTTCAATAATGAGTAGATAAGAGTTCTAAAGCAATTCAAAATATTTTTGTACCATTATCCTTCCACTAATATTTTTAAAAAGTATTATAGGAATCATCAGTGGTATCTGATTAATAAATAATATTGTTTGCTTGTAATTGTTTTATTAAACCACTCCTCTGAAAATTGTGATTCTGTAGGTCTGGGTTGGAACCCAGATAACTGTAGATATCTGAAATTGTACAGACATAGACATAAGTATTTTTTTTATAAGCAAGTTTGGGGAGAAAAGTTTCACTTCTTACGTCATAGATATATCGGCTCCCTCTCACCTGAATAAGCATAATTGAAAACATGTGTAAGATTAGTGCAGTGAGGCATATGTTTTGGAAAGAACATTTTGGTTGATCTTGCTAAGGGAGGACATATCCTCCAGGTCCCAAGGGGTGTCTTCTAGGCAAACATCAAGGCAATCCCAAATAGGATCCATTTAAACACTGTACAGCTTACTGCCTGTCCCACAACACTGGTAAAGTGACCGAAGTGCTGACTTTGTTTTTGAGCCACCCACTCTCCCTGCATAGCTGCTACTTCTCTCATCTCTGTGTGACCTCTAAGCCAACTGCAGATGAGGCAGAGATTCAAGGCAGTGGCAGATCTGGGCTCTACCAGGGCTCCTGGCAATAGTCTGAGCTGGGTTCACCCTTTTTGCTTCAACTTTAAACTCTCAGTCTATGTGGCAGTTTTAAGTCCTAACATCCTGGCTACAGTCTCTGACATCTGTAAACTTGCGCCTTCTTTTTCATTTTAAAGTTATGAGATGCCTATTTTGGAAAATAAGGATAATTGAAAAAGCAGTGAATTTGATTTGATGTGACAGAAGAAAGCAATTGGAGAGGATATTATAACTACTCAAGCTTGCAGGAACTTTTTTATTGCCAATGAAGAGCTTTCTCAATTTGGAAAAAGACACAAGCATGACGTGTTCTTGATAAGTGCTTTTCTTTCCAAAAATCTAAAAATAGTTTACAATTAGCCTGTCATGTATTTATAAGGGTGCTGGTAAATGCTACCATTCCTTCAGGAGAAAAGAAAAGGTGGTGAGAAAAGAAACTACACACACACACACACACACACACACACACACACACACAAGTTGAAGAAGAGAGGATTTCCTGGTATAGAACCCCATACCCATTAGTTGAGCAGTAAATATCCATTCAGTAACAAATAAAATAAAATACAGTACTGGCTGCTGAAAGAATGAAGGATAGGGAATGTAAGATAGAAATGGTTTGATACATAGGCTGTTAAAAGCATTGAAGGAATACACATGAAAGCATGCAGAACAGAGCTGGATACATAGAAAAAGCTATCAGTAAACATCTCTCATTTTCATTAATTATTTTCCTTTAAGAAACTAAACATATGCAAAGATACCTAATAGTAATCTACTCCAATACTAGAAGAAAGTTTTACATATGTTAATTCTTTTTTGCATCCCTAGCAACTAACTTTGGAGGGATCAATAACATGTACAGGATTCAGTTGAAGTCAGCATATATTAACTACAGATCAATGCAAGAGGCAGTAAATATATACAATGGTTGATTTTTCCCCAAATCACAGGGAAGATTTAGCAATGTTTGGAAATATTTTAGGTTGCCACCACTTGGAGGGAAGGGGTTACCGCTGGTTTCTAGTAAAGGCTAGGGGTGCTGCTACACACTGCACAATACACAGGAAAGCCTCCTCCACCCCACCCCACCCCGCCAGTTAAAAATCATTAGGGCCCAAAGGCCAACAGTGACAAGAAGTCTAAAGACTTGGCACCTCAAGATTCAGTTCAGTTCACTTCAGTTGCTCAGTCGTGTCCGACTCTTTGCGACCTCATGAATCGCAGCACGCGCCTCCCTGTCCATCACCAACTCCCGGAGTTCACTCATACTCACATCCATCAAGTACATGATGCCATCCAGCCATCTCATCCTCAGTCGTCCCCTTCTCCTCCTGCCCCCAATTCCTCCCAGAATCAGAGTCTTTTCCAATGAGTCAACTCTTTGCATGAGGTGGCCAAAGTACTGGAGTTGCAGCGTCAGCATCATTCCATGATGCTGGTTGGATCTCCTTGCAGTCCAAGGGACTCTCAAGAGTCTTCTCCAACACCACAGCTCAAAAGCATCAAATCTTTGGCGCTCAGCCTTCTTCACAGTCCAATTCCCACATCCATACATGACCACAGGAAAAACCATAGCCTTGACTAGACGGATCTTAGTCGGCAAAGTAATGTCTCTGCTTTCGAATATGGAGACATGTATTTCAGACACAAGAGAAAATAAGAGAAAAAATAGGGAAGAGGGAAATGCTAACATAAAAAGCAATAATAAAAGAATTAAAAGCTCACAAGAGGAGTTCAGGGAACAGTGTGAAGCACACTTTGGACTGTATGTTCCCATCTCTTGTCATTACCAGTGTACATTTCTCCTCCACATTCCTTTTATGCCCTGGATCATTTGACAGAACATCTAGTCATGTGACTCTGATCCAGGAATCCACTCCCACAATCAATTTCATTTACCTTCAAGAAACCACAACTTCTCCCCTTAGTTTGCCTGTCTGTAACAAATACGGTTCTTTAAAACAATTTCATTCCATGCTTTGCTTAATGTAGACCTTAGAAGAGCTCCCTCTCTCTTTAATACCTATTTCACTCGACAAGGGGAGAGGCACTTTACATTTCTCTGAGATGTCCAAATGTCCATGAAACCCATTCAATAAGTAACCTGAAATTAGTGTAGAAATGAGGATGATTACCAGATCTTAAGGAATTTCCATTTTCAGCCATATACATTAATATGAAACAAAATATATTAGGCATATATCATCTCAAGACATTATCAGAAACACGTTTCTTCTTTATTCAGTCATTCCTTTGAGTATATGGGTTTTCTCTGTTAAGTAGTAAAATAAGTGAGA
>SJYF01000097.1:2575064-2587763 GCA_006410515.1 Procapra przewalskii | reverse complement strand
GTTCACTCAGACTCACGTCCATCAAGTCAGTGATGCCATCCAGCCATCTCATCCTCTGTTGTCCCCTTCTCTCTGGCCCCCAATCCTTCCCAGCATCAGAGTCTTTTCCAATGAGTTAACTCTTCACGTGAGGTTGCCAAAGTACTGGAGTTTTAGCTTTAGCATCATTCCTTCCAAAGAAATCCCAGGGCTGATCTTCAGAATGGACTGGTTGGATCTCCTTGAAGTCCAAGGGACTCTCAGGAGTCTTCAACACCACAGTTCAGAAGCATCAATTCTTCAGTGCTCATCCTTCTTCACAGTCCAACTCTCACCTCCATACATGACCACAGGAGAAACCATAGCCATGACTAGAGGGACCTTAGTCGGCAAAGTAATGTCTCTGCTTTTGAATATACTATCTAGGTTGGTCATAACTTTTCTTCCAAGGAGTAAGCGTCTTTTAATTTCATGGCTGCAGTCACCATCTGCAGTGATCCTTTGCATTTCTGCATTCTGTTGTAACCTCTCTTCTTTCATTTCTAATTGTGTTGATTTGAGTCTTCTTTCTTTTTTTCATGATGAGTCTGGCTAAAGGCTTGTCAATTTTATCTTCTCAAAGAACAAGCTTTTAGTTTTATTAATCTTTATTTTTGTTTTTTCATTTCTTTTTCATTTTTTCCTGCTCAGATCTGAATGATTTCTTTCCTTCTACTATTTTTTGGGGGTGTTTTGTTCTTCTTTTTCCAATTGTTTTAAGTGTAAGGTTAGGTTTTCTATTTGAAATATTTCTTGTTTCTTGAAGTAGGACTGTATGGCTATAAACTTCCCTCATAGACCTGTTTTTGCTGCATCCCATAGGTTTTGAGTTGTCATGTTTTCATTGTCATTTGTTTCTAGAAAATTTTTTATTTCCTTTTTCATTTCTTCAGTAACCTGTTGGTTATTTGTGGAAGATTCATGTTAATGTATGGAAAAACCAATACAATATTGTAAAGTAATTAGCCTCCAATTAAAATATATAAATTTATATTCAAAAAACAAACATCAAAAAATTTTAAAAAATCTAAAAAAAAGAAACATATTTTTTAATCTCTATATGTTTGTGTTTTTTACAGTTTCTCTATTGTAATTGATATCTAGTCTTATAGCATTGTACTCAGAGATGATTGATACGATTTCAAATTTCTCACATTTAGTGAGGTTTGATTTGTGACCCAAGATGTTGTCTATCCTGGAGAGTGTTCCATGTGCACTTGAGATGAGGTTTATTCTTCTGCGTTTGGATGTAATGTCCTGAAGATATCAATGAGATCCATCTCATTTAATGTATCATTTAAGACTTTCATTTCCTTATTAATTTTCTGTTTTGATGATCTGTCCATTGGTGTGAGTGGGGTGTTAAAGTCTCCTACTATTATTGTGTTACTGTCATTTTCTCCTTTTAGTCTGTTAGCATTGGTCTTATGTATGGAGCTGCTCCTATGCTGGGTGGATAGATATTTTCAATTGTTATGTCTTCCTCTTGGATTGATCCTTTGATCATTATGTAGTGTCTTTCCTTATCTCTTGTAATAATAAGGTCTATTTTGTCTGATATAAGGATTGCTACTTCAGCTTTCTTTTGCTTCCCATTTGCATGTAATATATTTTTTCATCCTCTCATTTCCAGTCTATCTGTGTATTTAGGTCTGAAGTGGGTTCCTTATTCACTTCAGTTCAAGCAGTCAGTCGTGTACAACTCTTTGCGATCCCATGGACTGCAGCACGACAGACCTCCCTGTCCATCACCAACTCCCACTTTACCCAAACTCATGTCCATTGAGTTGGTGAAGTCATCCAACCATCTCATCCTCTGTTGTCCACTTCTCCTCCTGCCCTCAATCTTGCCCAGTAACGCGGTCTTTTCAAACATGTCAGTACTTCACATCAGGTGGCCAAAGTATTGGAGTTTCAGCTTTAGCATCAGTCCTTCCAATGAACACTCAGGACTGATTTCCTTTAGGATGGACTGGTTGGATCTACTTGCAGTCCAAAGGACTCTCAAGAGTTTTCTCCAACACCCCAGTTCAAAAGCATTAAGTTTTTGGTGCTGAGCTTTCTTTATAGTCCAACTATCACATCCTTCAGAGAAGGCAATGGCACCCCACTCCAGTACTCTTGCCTGGAAAATCCCATGGATGGGGAGCCTGGTAGGTTGCAGTCCATGGCGTAGTGAAGACTGAGCGACTTCACTTTCACTTTTCACTTTCATGCATTGGAGAAGGAAATGGCAACCCACTCCAGTATTCTTGCCTGGAGAATCCCAGGGATGGGGGAGCCTGGTGGGCTGCCGTCTATGGGGTCACACAGAGTCGGACATGACTGAAGTGACTTAGCAGCAGTAGCAGCATCACATCCATACACGACTAATGGAAAAAAAAAAAAAAAAAAGAGCCTTGACTGGAAGGAGCTTTGCTGGGAAAGTAAGGTCTGTGCTTTTTAATATATTGTCTAGGTTGATCATAAATTTCCTTCCAAGGAGAAAGCATCTTTGAATTTCATGGCTGCAGTCAACCATCTGCAGTGATTGTGGAGCCCAAAAAATAAAGTCAGCCATTGTTTCCACTGTTTCCCCATCTATTTGCCATGAAGTAATGGGACTGGATGCCATGATCATAGTTTTTTTAATATTGAGCTTTAGGCCAACTTTTTCACTCCACTCTTTGACTTTCATCAAGAGGTTCTTTAGTTCTTCACTTTCTGCATTAAGGGTGGTGTCATCTACATATCTGAGTTTATTGATATATCTCCCAGCAATCTTGATTCCAGCTTGTGCTTCATCCAGCCCAGTGTTTCTCATGATGTACTCTGCATATATGTTAAATAAGCAGGGTGACAACATACAGCATTTTCCTGTTTGGAACCAGTCTGTTAATCCATGTCCAGTTTTAACTGTTGCTTCCGGACCTGCATACAGATCTCTTAAGAGGCAGGTTAGGTGGTCTAGTATTCCCATCTCTTCTTGAATTTTCCACAGTTTATTGTGATCCACACAGTCAAAGCTTTGGCATAGTCAAAAAAGCAGAAATAGATCCTTTCCTGGAGCTCTCTCTCTCTCTTGCTTTTTTGATGATCCAGGAGATGTTGACAATTTGATCTCTGCCTCAAAGGTTCCTCTGCCTTTTCTAAAACCAGCCTGAACATCTGGAAATTCATGGTTCACTTATTGCTGAAGCCTGGCTTGGAGAATTTTGAGCATTACTTTACTAGCATGTGAGATGAGTACAATGGTGTGGTAGTTTGAACATTCTTTGGCATTGCCTTTCTTTGGGATTAAAATGAAAAATGACCTTTTCCAGTCCAGCAGGGGCCACTGCTGAGATTTCCAAATTTGCTGGCATATTGAATGCAACACTTTCACAGCATCATTTTTTAGGATTTGAAATAGCTCAACTGGAATTCCATCACCTCCACTAGCTTTGTTTGTAGTGATGCTTCCTAAGGCCTGCTTGACTCGACATTCCAGGATGTCTGGCTCTAGGTGAGTGATCACACCATCATGATTATCTGGGTCATGAAAATTTTTTTTGTACAGTTCTGTGTATTCTTGCCACCTCTTCTTAATATCTTCTGCATCTGTTAGGTCCATACCATTTCTGTCCTTTTTTGAGCCAATCTTTGCATGAAATCTTCCCTTGATATCTCTAATTTTCTCAAAGAGATCTCTAGTCTTTCCCATTGTATTGTTTTCCTCTATATCTTTGCACTGATCATTGAGGAAGGCTTTCTTATCTCTCCTTACTATTTTTGGAACTCTGCATTCAGATGCTTATATCTTTCCTTTTCTCCTTTGTTTTTTGCTTCTCTTCTTTTCACAGCTATTTGTAAGGCCTCTTCAGGCAGCCAATTTGCTTTTTTGCATTTCTTTTTCTTGGGGATGATCTTGATCCCTGTCTCCTGTGCAATGTCATGAACCCATTCCATAGTTCATCAGGTACTCTGTCTATCAGATCTAGTCCCTTAAATCTGTTTCTCACTTCCAGTGTATAATCATAAGGGATTTGACTTAGGTCATACTTGAATGGTCTAGTGGTTTTCCTGACTTTCTTCAATTTAAGTCTGAATTTGGCAATAAGTAGTTCATGATCTGAGTCACAGTCAGCTCCCAGCCTTGTTTTCACTGACTGTATAGAGCCTCTCCATTTTTGGCTGCAAAGAATATAATCAATCTCATTTCATTGTTGGCCATCTGGTGATTTATATGATGTCCATCATATAAATATGTCTTGTTTTTGTGTCCATTCATCTAGTCTGTGTCTTTTGGTTGGAGCATTTAATTCATTTACATTTAAAACAGTTATTGATATCTGTGTTCTTATTGACATTTTCTTAATTGTTTGAGGTTGATTTTGTAGATCTTTTTCTTCTCTTGTATTTGTTAACTATACAAGTCCCTTTAACATTTGTGGTAAAGCTGGTTTGGTAGTACTGAATTCTCTTTATTTTGCTTGTCTGTAAAGCTTTTTATTTCTCTATCAATTTTAAATGAGATCCTTGCTGGGTACAGTAATCTTGAATGTAGATTTTTCCCTTTCAGTACTTTAAATATATCCTGCCATTCTCTTCTGGCCAGCAGAGATTTGGCTGAAAGATCAGCTGTTAAACATACAGGATTTCCCTTGTATGTCACTTGTTGCTTTTCCCTTGCTGCTTTTAATATTGTTTCTTTGTGTTTAGTCTTTGTTAGTTTGATTAGCATGCATCTTGGTGTGTTTCTCCTTAGGTTTATCCTGTATGGGACTCTTTGTGCTTCTTGGGCTTGATTAACTATTCCTTTCCCATGTTGGGGAAATTTTCAACTATAATTTCTTCGAAAATTTTCTCATACCCTTTCTTTTTCTCTTCTTCTGGGACCCTTATAATTCGAATGTTGGTGCATTTGATATTGTTCCAGAGGTCTCTCAGGCTATCCTCAGTTCTTTTCATTCTTTTTGTTTTATTCTGTTCTTCAGAGTTTATTTCCACTATTTTGTCTTCCAGCTCACTGATTTGTTCTGCTTCAGATATTCTGCTATTGATTCCATCTAGATTAGTTTTAATCTCAGTAATTGTGTTGTTTGTCTCTGTATGTTTATTCTTTAATTCTTCTAAGTCTTTGTTAATTAATTCTTGCATTTTCTCCATTTTGTTTTCAAGGTTTTTGATCATCTTTTCTATCATTATTCTGAATTATTTTTCAGGTAGTTCACCTATTTCCTCTTCATTTATTTGGACTTCTGTGTTTTTAGTGTGTTCCTTCATTTGTGTAGTATTTCTCTACCTTTTCATTATTTTCTTTTTAACTTATTGTGCTTGAGGTCTCCTTTTCCTAGGATTCAAGATTGAATTCTTTCTTTCATTTGGTTTCTGCCCTCTTAAGGTTGATTCAGTGGTTTGTGTAGGCTTCGCATAGACTGAGATTTTTTGTTCATTTGTTTTTCCTCTGATGGGCAAGGTTGAGTGAGGTGGTAATCCTGCCTGCTGATGATTGGGTTTCTATTTTTGTTTTGTTGTTGTTTAGATGAGGCATCCTGCACAGGGTGTGATGCACTGGATGATGCCAGTTCTTGTATTCAAATGGTTTCTTTTCTGGAGTTCTCACTATTTGATACTTCCTAGGGTTAGTTCTCTGGTAGTCTAGGGTGTTGGAGTCAGTGCTCCCTCTTCAAAGGTTCAAGGCTTGATCTCTGGTCAGGAATGAAGATTACACAAGTGGTTTGTTATGGCATTATGTGAGAATAAAACAAACATCCAAAAATGAAAAATCAAAGATGAACCCCAGCCAAATGGCAGTTACAAAATCAGGCAAATAATAATTAAAATAATGGAATATACAGAAATACATATATACCCATAAGCAAAATCAAGAGTCCAACAAAAATAAAGTACAGTAGATTGAGTCAGTGAACAAAGGAAATTAAATATTATATCTACCAGTTAAGAATAAAACTAAGGCACAGACTAAAANNACAGACTAAAATAATAATAATAATAATAACCTAAAGCAATGTGCCAAGTGAGGAATAAAGCAATGAAAACAAAACTAACAAATATGTTGACAGGAAAAGAAAGGAAGAAAAGAAAGAAAGAATGGATATGCAAAGTTAAATAAAGTTATATAAAGAATATTTATATACACTAAAGATTAATAGCAAGTAGAAAAGAATAATAGGAAAAGCAAACAAAGGAATAAATGTAGAAAAATATAATATCTTTAAAATAATTAAAATTAGCAAAACAGAGAAAAGAAAAAAAGGAAGGAAAATGAAAAAATGAGAGAGAGAGAAAAAAAAGAGAACTCCACAGAACTACAAAAGCCCAACATAGAGGCAGAGGTTTATAACAATAATAAAAAAGTGTGACTGAATATACACATATACATACACACCCATAAGCAAAATCAAAACAGTCCAACAAAAATAAAGTACAGTAGATTAACCCAGTGAACAATGGAAACAAAAAATTATATTTATCAGTTGAGAACAAAACAAATAAAGCACAAGCTGGAGAAAAAAACTAAAGCAAGTTGCCAAGTGGGGAATAAAGCAATGAAAACAAAAGGGAAAGAAAGAAAAAGAATAGATACGCAACATTAAATTGAGGTAGATAAAGAAGATTTATATATATTAAAGATTAACTGTAAGGGGAAATGAACAATAGGAAAAGCAAACAAAGGAATAAATGTAGAGAGTGTAATAACAGGTTAAAAAATTAAAACTTTAAATTAAAAAAAGGGAATAAGAAGAAAAAGAGGGGTGAGAAACTCTACATAACTGCAAAAGCTCAATGTAGAGGCAGAAGTTTATAACAAGAGTAAAAAGTATAACTGAGAAAAAAATGCTCAAAAGCTTTATTAGATTTCATAGTGCCAATAAAATCAACAACCACAATGTGGGATGGGGCTGGGGAGAAGGGAAAAAAAAAAAAGAAAAACAGTCCAAAAGAATCTACAAGTCAAAACATAACACTAATAAATATTTTGTTTGAGTCACTACTGTCACAGTCCTTTCCCTCACTGGGGATCACAGTCCACTTCACCTCATGAGGATGCCCTCCAACACTGTGCTGGTCTCTGGACCTGCTGTAGGGGCAGCTCAGATTCTAATCTGGCCCTACTCCTGTGTGTTCTTGCCTCCAATGTCTACAGCTATCAGAACTAGTGTGTTTTCTTTTGTGGGAATTCTCAATATCCTTTTAGCTTCCCTGGTGGCTCAGGTGATAAAAGCATCAGCTTGCAATGCAGGAGACATGGGTTTGATCCCTGGGTTGGGAAGATCCCCACCCACTCCAGTTCTCTTGGCTGAAAAATTCCATGGATAGAGGAATCTCATAGGCTACAGTCTATGGGGTTGCAAAGAGTCAGACACGACTAAACTATTTCAGTTTCACTTTCAGTGTCCTTTTATATATTCCATAGACGCAGAGTCTGCCTAGTTGATCATGTAGATTTAATCCGCAGCTTGTACAGCTGGTGGGAAGGTTTTGGGTCTTCTTCCTTAGCCACACTGCTTCTGGATTTCAACTGTGGTTTTATTTCCACCTCTGCATGTGGTTGTCGAATGGGGTTTGCTCCTGAAGCTGCCCTGGAGGGCTTGGGTTTGCCCCTGTGAGGGCCAGGTGTGGAGGTGGTGCAGCTGCTTGTGTTGCAGGAGTTCTGGCAGCAGCAGGTACTCAGGGGAGTTGGCAGCTAGGGCAGCAGGAGAGATAGTGCTCTAGGAGGCTATGGCAACAAGTATTGACCAATATGCTCCAGAATTCTTGCCTGGAGAACCCGACTGGCAGGCCACAGTCCACAGGGTCATCAAGAGCTGGACACGACCGAAGTGACCCTGCATGCATAGATGCAATACTTCCCCCCCCCCACCCTGTGGTAGCTCTGCCCAAGTAAGGGTTGAGTGTGAAAGTGGTGAATAATATTAATATTTCTATCTATCCATACACGTATCTTATTTTCTTTATCCATCAATCCCTCAATGAAGACACAACTTGATTCTGACCAATGGAACAAAATAGAGGGCAGAGAAATAAACCCATGTCTACAAGGTGGACTAAACTTTGACAAGGGCATTAAGAACACACAGTGGGAAAACTGGTGCAGCTGTTTGGCTTGTGGGGACCCTGGCAGTGCCAAGTGTGCAGGGACATGGACTGCTTCTGCCATGGGAGTTATGGCCCTATCAGAGTCTTTTTTCAAGACTCCTTTTTAGCTGGCAGTCAGAAGGCCTCTTTGGCCAGTCTTTCTCCATACCTCCACCCATTCAGGCACGTGGGGGGCTCCCTTTCCTGGAGTCCTTTCTCTGTTGTTCAACATGTCAGGCATATAGGGGGCACCCCTGGCTGGGTCCCTGCTCTGTAGGTTGGCACATCAGGCACTTAAAGGGGCTCCCTGGGTGGGGTCCTAGTCTGTAGTTCAGTGCCTCAGGTGTTTGATGGGCCAGCCTGTCTATTGTTCAGCTTCAATAAACCAAAATTGAAAAAGACACATGTATCCTATTGTTCATTGCAGCACTATTTAAAATAGCTAGAACATGAAAGCAACCTGGATGGCCATTGACAGATGAATGGATAAAGAAGTTGTGGTACATATACACAATGGAATATTATTAAGCCATGAAAAAGAATGCATTTGAGTCAGTTCTAACGAGGTGGATGAACCTAGAACCTATTATACAGAGTGAAGTAAGTCAGAAAGAGAAACACAAATATCATATCTAACTCATGTATGTGGAATCTAGAAAAATGATACTGAGGAATTTCTCAATGGAGAAACAAACATAGAGGATAGACTTATGGACATGGGGAGAGGGGAGGAGTGGGTGAGATGTAGAGAAAGAGTAACATGGAAATTTACAATACCATATGTAAAAGAGATAGCCAATGGGAATCTAGTGTATGTCTCAGGGAACTCAAACAGGGGCTCTGTACCAACCTAGAGAGGTGGGATAGGGAGGGAGATGGGAGAGAAGTTCAAAAGGGAGGGGATATATGTTTACCTATGGCTGATTTATGTTGAGGTTTGACAGAAAACAGCAAAATTCTGTCTGTAAAGCAATTAATCTGCAATTTTAAAATAAATAAATTTTAAAAAATTATGTTGGAAAACATGAACATCTACAGATCAAAGTTTAGTTCACCATGTATACATGGGTTTATTTCTCAGCTCTCTATTCTATTCCATGGGTCAGAATCAACTTGTGTCTTCATTGATGGATTAATGGATAAAATAAGATATGTGTATGGATAGATAGAAATATTAATATTATTCAGACACGAAAAGGAAAGAGATCCTGCCATTGCTACAACATGGACAAACCTGGAGATTATGCTTAGTGAAATAAGCCAGATACAGACAAACACTGTATGATATCACTTATACTTGGAATCAAAAACAAAAGGGCCAATCTCATAGAAACAGAGAGCAGAAGGATGGTTGCCAGAAGCTGAGGAAAATGGATGGATACAGGTCAAAGAATACAAAATTTCAGTTATAAGATGAATGAGTTTGAGTATCTAATGTACAATATGGTACCTATAGTTACTAACTTGGTATTATATACTTGAAATTTGCAGAGATCTTAAGCATTCTCATTACCAGAAAATTAAAGACAGTGAGAGAGAGAGAGAAAGTTAACTATATGAGGTGATGGATGTGATAATTGACTTGACTGTGGTAATGATTTCACAATGTACATGTTTTTCAAATCATCACATATACTTTAATTATATTTTTATTTGTTAATTATTCCTCAGTAAATCTGGAGAGAAAGAAGTTACTAATGATATTGTGAGCTGTGGTAGTTACATAGCCTGTGACAGATATATACTAGTCTCAAAGTAAATAGCAGAAACATGTCTTTTAGAATTATAATAACCTCCTCAGAGGATAATAAGCATGATGTTATGTGACTTCTTTTCCTCTTTTTTACATGCTGTCTTTTCTTTTGCCAAGGACTTGTCTTACCAAACTTTAAAGCTACTGACCCTTGAGTATAGTTCTGTTCTGACAGTATCAGCCAAGTCTCCTGTACTGACATTTTATGCTATTCTAATCTCTCTATTCTTTGCCAAACTGCATTCAGTAATGTTACAACCCATTGATGACATAAGAAATTTTTCTTGCCTACTCATCCATTTTCTTGAGATAATGATGATTCATAATTGAAGTCAGGAATTCCATTACATTTACTGCTAATGCCAGCAAGTAGTGTATATTTCTTTTAAGTAGATGAAGCGAAGAGTTAGATGTTAGTAACTGATAATGTTTCAATAAAATATTATACAAGAGAATTCACTATATCTCTCTAAATAATGGACACAGTGCATGAATGCTGTTATGTCTGACTCTTTGCAACCCCATGGGTTGTAGCCTGCCAGGCTCCTCCTGCCCGTGGAATTTTCCAGGTAAGAATACTGGAGTGGGTTGCCATATCCTATTCCAGAGCAGCTTCCTAATTCAGGGTTTGAAACTGCACCTGTTGCATGTCCTGCATTGGTAGGCAGATTCTTTACCACTTGTGCCACCTGGGAAGCCCACTGGATGTGGTATCTATGTACAAACATGAGTTCAAAATTATCACATTCATTTGCTACAGGGCAAAGTGATATATGTGAAAGAAGCATCTGGAGAAGGTAAAACAGATGTCAAACAATGATAAACTCCAATATACACCCCACAGAATTGCAGGAAAACTGTCATAACTTTGAGTCTTCAACTGTCAAAGTTATGTTTGAAAAGTCATTTTTATTCCCCAGTGCTTCAAATTATGCTGCTATGATTTTGTTGTATAAAGTGCTTCATTATTTTATGCTGCAACAGGATAGAAATAATAATAAAATTCTCTAAGCAGGACAAAACAGTTGCTGTTCATAGTGAAAAATAATATTTAGGAGTCTATAGGATAATCAAAACTAAAGCAATTGGCTAATTTGCATTATGTGTATACACAGGTTCTGTTCTAAGAATTTCTTTTTTAAAAAAGAAATTGGGATTGAGAGCTCGTATACACCTGTGGCTGATTCATGTCAATGTATGGCAAAACCAATACAGTATAGTAATGTAGAATAAAGTAAAAATAAAATTTAAAAAAAAGAAAAAATTTTCAATTTATTTATTTTAATTGGAGGCCAATTACTTTGTAATATTATGGTCTTCGCCTTACATTGACATGAATCAGCCATGGGTGTACATTTGTCATCATCCCAAATCCCCCTCCCTCCTCCCTTCCCTTCCCATCCCTCTGGGTTGCCCCAGTGCACTGGCTTTGAGTGCCCTGTTTCATGGGTTGAACTTGGACTGGTCATGTTTCACATATGGTAATATACATGTTTCAATGCTATGCTCTCAAATCACCCCACTCTTGTCTTCTCCCATGGAGTCCAAAAGTCTGTTTTATTTAATATCTGTGTCTCTTTTGCTGTCTCGCATATAGGGTTTCATTACCATCTTTTTAAATTCCATATATATGTGTTAATATACTGTATTGGTGCTTTTCTTTCTGACTTGCTTCACTCTCTATAATAGGCTCCAGTTTCATCCACTTCATTAGAACTGATTCAAATGTGTTCTTTTTAATAGCATAGTAACATTCCATTGTGTATATGTACCACAACTTTCTCATCCATTCATCTGCCGATGAATATCTAGACTGCTTCCATGTCCAAGCTATTGTAAATAGTATTTCCTTGAACATTGGGGTACATGTGTCCCTTTCAATTCTGGTTTCCTCAATGTGTATGCCCAGCAGTGGGGTTGCTGGGTCATATGGCAATTCTATTTCCAGGGTTTTAAGGAATCTCCACACTGTTCTCCATACTGGCTGTACTAGTTTGCATTTCCACCAACAGTGTAACAGTGTTCCCTTTTCTCCACACCCTCTATAGCATTTATTGTTTGTAGACTTTTGGATAGCAGCCATTCTGACTGATGTGAGATAGTACCTCATTGTGGTTTTGATTTGCATTTCTCTGATAATGAGTGACATTGAGTATCTTTTCATGTGTTTGCTAGCCATCTGTATGTCTTCTTTAGAGAAATTTGACCCATTTTTTTATTGAGTTCACTTATTTTTCTGGTATTGAGCTGCATGAGCTGTTTGTATATTTTTGAGATTAATTCTTTGTCAGTTGCTTCGTTTGCTGTTATTTTCTCCCATTCTGAAGGCTGTCTTTTCACCTTGCTTGTAGTTTCCTTTATTGTGCAAAAGCTTTTAAGTTTAATTAGGTCCCATTTGTTTATTTGTGCTTTTATTTCTATTACTCTGGGAGGTGGGTCATAGAGAATACTGCTGTGACTTATGTCAGAAAGTGTTTTGCCTGTTTTCCTCTAGGAGTTTTAAAGTTTCTGGTTTTATATTTAGATCTTTAATCCATTTTGAGTTTATGTATGAAGTTAGAAAGTGTTCTAGTTTCATTCTTTTACCAGGTGGTTGGCTAATTTTTCCAGCACCACTTGTTAAAGAGATTGTCT
This sequence comes from Procapra przewalskii, assembly GCA_006410515.1. Taxonomy (NCBI): domain Eukaryota; kingdom Metazoa; phylum Chordata; class Mammalia; order Artiodactyla; family Bovidae; genus Procapra; species Procapra przewalskii. The sequence continues at coordinate 2,575,297 of SJYF01000097.1, read as the reverse complement.
TTTCTCCATTGTATATTTTTGCCTTCTTTGTCAAATATAAGATGTCCATGGGAGCATGGATTTATCTCTGGGCTTCTTATTTTATTCCAGCAATATATATTTCTGTCTTTGTGCCAGTGCCATACTGTCCTGATGACTGTAGCTTTGTAGTATATTCTGAAGTTAGACAGGTTGATTCCTCCAGTTCCATTCTTCTTTCTTAAGATTGATTTTGCTATTTGAGGGCGTTTTTT
>SJYF01000097.1:2518770-2542860 GCA_006410515.1 Procapra przewalskii | reverse complement strand
GATTAGGATTTCAAAACTTTGACATGAAAGAATTTGCAAAAAAAAAAAAAAATCTAAAATCCAGAGTTAATAAGCCAAAAATTCAGAACAGTTTTAAGGATTTACTAGCCTGAAAATATGACATTGTCTTCACTTGTGGCTAATACCAAGAACAAAATCATGGGAATTGAAAAAATATATAAGCAAAATTGTCTATTTTGCTTGTGCTAATTTCAAAATAAGGTCAAGTGGTGGAACTTAAAGCTGACATTTAAAGTCATAATTCATCTTATTATATTCTAAGTTTTTTATTTAGCAAAAACATTTAACTTGTCTGAGCTTCGATCCTTTTGCAGAATCTGAATAAATCTCTCCTAATTTCCAGGGATGGGGAGATAATTAAATAAAATAATGTTAACATGTCTAGAAAAATGTGTAGATGTGAGAGTTGAAATACAAATAAGGCTGAGTGCCAAAGAACTGGTGCTTCTGAAATGTGGTGTTAGGGAAGACTTCAGAGTTACTTGGACAGCAAGGAGCTCAAACCAGTAAACCTTAAAGGAAATCAACTCTGAATAGTCATTGGAAGGACTGATGCTGAAGCTGAAGCTCTAATACTTTTGGCCAGCCGATTCAAAGAGCTGACTCATTAGGAAAGGCCCTGATGCTGGGAAAGATCGAGGGTAGAAGAAGAAGGGGGTGACAGAGAATGAGGTGGTTGAATGGCATCACTAACTCAGTGGACATGAGTCTGAGCAAACTCCGGAGATAGTGAAGGACAAAGAAGCATGGTGTGCTGTAGTACATGGGGTCACAAAGAGTTGGACATGACTTAGTAACTGAACAGCAGCAAAGTGAATAAGAAATAGACAACAGTAATAGCAAAGGAAAGATATATCCATCTGAATGCAGAGCTCCAAAGAATAACAAGGAGAGATAAGAATCCTTCCTAAGTGAACGACACAACAAAATAGAGGAAAACAGTAGAATGGGAAAGACTAGAGATCTCTTCAAGAAAATTAGAGATAACAAGGAAATACATAATGCAAAGATGGGCACGATAAAGGACAGAAACAGTATGGACCTAACAGAAGCAGAAGATATTAAGAAGAGGTGGCAAGAATACACAAAACTATACAAAAAAAGATCTTCATGACCCAGATAATCATGATGGTGTGCTCACTCACCTAAAGCCAGACATCTTGGAGTACAAAATCAAGTGGGCCTTAGGAAGCATCACTACAAAGAAAGCTAGTGGAGGTGATGGAATTCCAGTTGAGCTATTTCAAATCCTAAAAGAAGATGCTGTGACAGTGTTGCATTCAATATGCCAGCAAATTTGGAAAACTCAGCAGTAGCCCCAGGACTGGAAAAGGTCAGTTTTCATTCCAATCCCAAAGAAAGCAATAGCAAAGAATGTTCAAAATATGGCACAATTGCACTCATCTCACATTCTAGCAAAGTAATGCTCAAAGTTCTCCATGCCAGGCTTCAATAGTACAGGAACCAAGAACTCCCAGATGTATAAGCTCAATTTAGAAAAGGCAGAGGAACCAGAGATTAAATTGCCAACATCCACTGGATCATAGAAAAAGCAAGAGAGTTCCAGTAAAACATCTACTCTCCTTCACTGACTGCACTAAAGCCTTTTACTGTATGAATCACAACAAACTATGAAACATTCTGAGATGGGAATACCAGACCAAGTGACCTGCCTCCTGAAAAACTTGTATACAGGTCAAGAAGAAACAGATAGAACCGGACATAGAACAAGGGACTAGTTCCATATTGGGAAAGGAGTATGTCAAGGTTGTACATTGTCATCCTGCTTATTTAACTTATATGCAGACTACATCATGTGAAATGCCAGACTGGATGAAGCTTAAGCTGGAATCAAGATTGCCAGGAGAAATATCAATAACCTCAGATATGCATATGACATATCTGATATATACACCACCCTTTTGGCAGAAACTGAAAAGAAACTAAAGAACCTCTTGATGAAGGTGACAGAGGAGAGTGAAAATGGCTTAAAATTTATCATTCAAAAATCTAAAATCATGGTATTTGGTCCCATCACTTCATGGCAAATAGATGGGGAAACAATGGAAACAGTGATAGACTTTATTTTCTTGTGCTCCAAAAATCACTGTAGATGGTGACTGCAGCCAAAAAAATCAAAAGATGCATGTTCCTTGGAAGAAAAACTATGACAAACCTAGACAACACATTAAAATCAGAGATATAACTTTATGACAAAGGTCTGTGTAGTCAAAGCTATAGTTTTTCCAGTAGTCATGTATGGATGTGAGAGTTGGACCATAAAGAAGACTGAGCACCAAAAAATTGTGGGTTTTTTAATAATTTATTTCATCTATTCACTTAATTTTTAAAAATTTTACTTTATAATACTGTATTGGTTTTGCCATACATTGACATGAATCTGCCATGGGTATACATGAGTTCCCAATCCTGAATCCCCCTCCCTCCTCCCTCCCCATATCATCTCTCTGGGTCATCCAAATGCACCAGCCACAAGCATCCTAATCTTGCATTGAACCTAGACTGGTGATTCATTTCTTACATGATAGTATACATGTTTCAATGCCATTCTCCCAAATCATCCCACCCTCTCCCTCTCCCACAGAGTCCAAAAGACTGTTCCATACATCTGTGTCTCTTTTGCTATCTCACGTACAGGGTTATCATTACCATCTTTTTAAATTCCATATATGTGTGTTAGTATACTCTTGGTGTTTTTCTTTCTGGCTTACTTCACTCTGTATAATCGGCTCCAGTTTCATCCACCTCATTAGAACTGATTCAAATATATTCTTTTTAATGGCTGAGTAATGCCCCATTGTGTATATGTATCACTGCTTTCTTATCCATTCATCTGCTGATGGACATCTAGGTTGCTTCCATGTCCTGGCTATTATAAATAGTTCTGTGATGAACATTGAGGTACACGTGTCTCTTTCAATTCAGGTTTCCTTGGTGTGTATGCCCAGCAGTGGGATTGCTGGGACATAAGGCAGTTCTATTTCCAATTTTTTAAGGAATCTCCACACTGTTCTCCATAGTGGCTGGACTAGTTTGCATTCCCACCAGCAGTGTAAGAGGGTTCCCTTTTCTCCACACCCTCTCCAGCATTTACTGCTTGTAGACTTTTGGATCACAGCCATTCTGACTGGTGTGAGATGGTATCTCATTGTGGTCTTGATTTGCATTTCTCTGATAATGAGTGATGTTGAGCATCTTTTCATGTGTTTGTTAGCCATCTGTATGTCTTCTTTGGAGAAATGTCTATTCAGTTCTTTGGTCCATTTTTTGATTGGGTCGTTTATTTTTCTGGAATTGAGCTGCATAAGTTGCTTGTATATTTTTGAGATTAGTTGTTTGTCAGTTGCTTCATTTGCTATTATTTTCTCCCATACCGAAGGCTTTCTTTTCACCTTGCTTATAGTTTCTTTTGTTGTGCAGAAGCTTTTAATTTTAATTCGATCCCATTAGTTTATTTTTGCTTTTATTTCCAGTATTCTGGGAGGTGGATGATAGAGGATCCTGCTGTGACTTATGTCGGAGACTATTTTGCCTGTGTTCTCCTCTAGGAGTTTTATAATTTCTGGTCTTACATTTAGATCTTTAATCCATTGCCTGGAGCAAGCACAGGAGATCCCACCCATGACAAGGTCATGGGGAGAGACCTGACAGGCAAGGCAAGTCAGGTCTCAAGGGGTCTCCTGCATATGAAAGGAGTGTTTCAGCTCAAATGGCTCAGCCATCAGAGAGCCCTCTGATGGCTCTCTAACTTGCCTGACAGGTTCCACCCAACTTTTGCAACTTGTGATTGTTTACAGCCCCCTAACCATGAGAGGCGTGAAGCTTACAATATCTTAATGATATAGAACCTTTTAGAGCTAAGAATTAGTTTGGTGAAGGATTTCATTGTTGAGTTAATGTTTGCTGCCAGGCGTCCATATCCTTTACCTTTTAGGTACCTGGAAGGATATTAATCAATGTAAATGGGATGCAGAAATAGGAATATAATAGTTTTGATGCTAGCAACATTAGACTTTTGAGTTACTTAATTTTCTCGTTGTTATAAATCATTGTACTCCTCTTTGTTTGTTATAAATTGTTGTGTCCTTGCTATGTAAGAATGTAACTTTATTTACTGCTTTCTGAGAGTGGCACAAGACTTTGGGAAGAACAACACTATTAAGGCAAATAAGTCTTCCGGTTGACAGACCCTTATCAGAAAAGGGCTGTAAAATGTTAATTGGCCTTCTGGCCAGAAGATGATGTAAATCACCTAAGACTTGTGTATACAGCTAGGTATGCAGAGAGAAAGCCTGGTCTCAATAAGAGTCAGGGCTGCTGACGCTACATAATTTTGTATTATCCATTGATCTCTGTGTACAACCAAAAGTATAAAAAGCCTTTCCAGATAATAAAGGGTGGGTCAGTCACTGAAAAGACTGGTTTCCCCCGTATCGAATCTCTCTCTCTTTCTCCCTCTCCTTCCCTCTCCTTTTCAGGCTGAATTCCCATCTGGAGTGCTGAGGCTCACCACGTCTACTTACTTGCCCTGGCTTCTAAGACCCACATAAGAGGGAGCCCAAGGTGGGGCACCATCCGCTATTCAAGCGGGCGCCGGTGGCCTAATGTAGATGGTGCAAACCTCTTGTCTCGATGTTTTATTAGTTTTCCGTGTAAAACAAGTTATTCAGATTCTTTTTCTCTACTAACTTTCCTACTATACTATTCTTTCCTAATCTCTCTTGTATTTCTAATTAAATAGTCCTTTCCCATATTCCAACTCCATCTCCACTTTGAATTCCCTGGATCAACTGGGGATGGATCCTGGCAATCCATTTTGAGTTTATTTTTGTGTATGGTGTTAGAAAATGTTCTAGCTTCATTCTTTTTTTTTTTTTTCTAGTTTGTTAGCTTCATTCTTTTACAAGTGGTTGACCAGTTTTCCCAGCACCACTTGTTAAAGAGATTGTGTTTAATCCATTGTATGTTCTTGCCTCCTTTGTCAAAGATAAAGTGTCCATAGGTATGTGGATTTATCTCTGGGCTTTTTATTTTGTTCCATTGATCTATATTTCTGTCTTTGTGCCAATACCATACTGTCTTGATGACTGTGGCTTTGTAGTAGAGCCTGAAGTCAGGCAGGTTGATTCCTCCAGTTCCATTCTTCTTTCTCAATATTGCTTTGGATATTCGAGGTTTTTTTGTATTTCCATACAAATTGTGAAATTATTTGTTCTAGCTCTGTGAAAAATACCGCTGGTATCTTGATAAGGATTGCATTAAATCTGTAGATTGCTTTGGATAGTATACTCATTTTCACTATATTGATTCTTCCGATCCATGAACATAGTATATTTCTCCATCTGTTAGTGCCTTCTTTGATTTCTTTCACCAGTATTTTATAGTTTTCTATATATAGGTCTTTAGTTTCTTTAGGTAGATATATTCCTAAGTATTTTATTCTTTTTATTGCAATGGTGAATGGAATTGTTTCCTTAATTTCTTTTGCTACTTTCTCATTATTAGTGTATAAGAATGCAAGGGATTTCTGTGTGTTGATTTTGTATCCTGCAACTTTACTATATTCATTGATTAGCTCTAGTAATTTTCTGGTGGAGTCTTTAGGGCTTTCTATGTAGAGGATCATGTCATGTGCAAACAATGAGAGTTTTACTTCTTCTTTTCCAATTTGGATTCCTTTTATTTATTTTTCTGCTCTGATTTCTGTGGCCAAAACTTCCTGAATTATGTTGAATAGTAATGGTGAAAGTAGGCACCCTTGTCTTGTTCCTGACTTTAGGGGAAATGCTTTCAATTTTCACCACTGAGGATGTTTGCTGTGGGTTTGTCATATATAGCTTTTATTATGTTGAGGTATGTTCCTTCTATTCCTGCTTTCTGGAGAGTTTTTATCATAAATGGATGTTGAATTTTGTCAAAGGCCTTCTTTGCATCTATTGAGATAATCATATGGCTTTTATTTTTCAATTTGTTCATATGGTGAATTACATTGATTGATTTGTGGATAGTGAAGAATCCTTGCATCCCTGGGATAAAGCCCACGTGGTCATGGTGTATGATCTTTTTTTTTTTATGATCTTTTTAATGTGTTGTTGGATTCTGATTGCTAGAATTTTGTTGAGGATTTTTGCATCTATGTTCATCAGTGATATTGACCTGTAGTTTTCTTTTTTGGTGACATCTTTGTCAGGTTTGGGTATTAGGGTGATGGTAGCCTCATAGAATGAGTTTGGAAGTTTACCTTCCTCTGCAATTTTCTGGAAGAGTTTGAGCAGTATAGGTGTTAGCTCTTCTCTAAATTTTTGGTAGAATTCAGCTGTGAAGCCGTCTGGACCTGGGCTTTTGTTTGCTGGAAGACTTCTGATTACAGTTTCAATTTCCATGCTTGTGATGAGTCTGTTAAGATTTTCTATTTCTTCTTGGTTCAGTTTTGAGAAGTTGTACTTTTCTAAGAATTTGTCCACTTCTTCCACGTTGTCCATTTTATTGGCATATAGTTGCTGATAATAGTCTCTTATGATCCTTTGTATTTCTGTGTTGTCTGTTGTGATTTCTCCGTTTTCATTTCTAATTTTATTGATCTGATTTTTCTCCCTTTGTTTCTTGATGAGTCTGGCTAATGGTTTGTCAATTTTATTTATCCTTTCAAAGAACCAGCTTTTGGCTTTGTCGATTTTTGCTATGGTCTCTTTCGTTTCTTTTGCATTTATTCTGCCTTAATTTTTAAGATTTCTTTTCTTCTACTAACCCTGGGGTCTCCATTTCTTCCTTTTCTAGTTGCTTTAAGTGTAGAGTTAGGTTATTTATTTGACTTTTTTCTTATTTCTTGAGGTATGCCTGTATTGCTATGAACTTTCCCATTAGCACTGCTTTTAAAGTGCCCCACATGTTTTGGGTTGTTGTGTTTTCATTTTAATTTGTTTCTATGCATATTTTTATTTCTTTTTTTATTTCTTCTGTGATTTGTTGGTTATTCAGCAGCATGTTGTTCAGCCTCCATATGTTGGAATTTTCAATAGTTTTTCTCCTGTAATTGAGATCTAATCTTAATGCATTATGGTCAGAAAAGATGCTTGGAATAATTTCAATTTTTTTTGAATTTATCAAGGTTAGATTTATGGCCCAGGATGTGATCTATCCTGGAGAAGGTTCCATGAGCACTTGAGAAAAAAGCAAAATTCATTGTTTTGGGGTGAAATGTCGTATAGATATCAATTAGGTCTAACTGGTCTATTGTATCATTTAAAGTTTGTGTTTCTTTGTTAATTTTCTGTTTAGTTGATCTGTCCATAGGTGTGAGTGGGGTATTAAAGTCTCTGACTATTATTGTGTTATTGTTAATTTCCCCTTTCACAGTTGTTAACATTTGTCTTACATATTCTGGTGCTCCTATGTTGGGTGCATATATATTTATAATTGTGATATCTTCTTCTTGGATTGATTCTTTAATCATTATGTAGTGGCCTTCTTTGTTTCTTTTCACAGCCTTTGTTTTAAAGTCTATTTTATCTGATATGAGTATTGCTACTGCTGCTTTCTTTTGGTCTCTATTTGTGTGGAATATCTTTTTCCAGTCCTTCTTTTTCAGTCTGCATGTGTCCTTTGTTTTGCAGTGGGTCTCTTGTAGGCAGCATGTATAGGCGTCTTGTTTTTGTATTCATTCAGCCAGTCTTTGCCTTTTGGTTGGGGCATTCAACCCATTTACATTTAAGGTAATTATTGATAAGTATGATCCCATTGCTATTTACTTTATTGCTTTGGGTTCGGGTTTATACACCCTTTTGGTATTTCCTGTCTAGGGAATATCCTTTAGCGTTTGTTGGAGAGCTGGTTTGGTGGTGCTGAATTCTCTCAGCTTTTGCTTGTCTGTAAAGCTTTTGATTTCTCCTTCATATTTGAATGAGATCCTTGCAGGGTACAGTAATTTGTGCTGTAGATTATTTTCTTTCAGCACTTTAAGTATGTCCTGCAAATCCCTCCTGGCCTGAAGAGTTTCTATTGAAAGATCAGCTGTTATCCTTATGGTATGCCCTTGTGTGTTATTTGTTGTTTTTCCCTTGCTGCTTTTCATATTTGTTCTGTGTGTTTCATCTTTGTTAATTTGATTAATATGTGTCTTGGGGTGTTTCACCTTGGGTTTTTCCTATTTGGGATTCTCTGGGTTTCTTGAACTTATATGATTATTTCCATCCCCATTTTAGGGAAGTTTTCTACTATTATCTCCTCAAGTATTTTCTCGTGGTCTCTTTTTTTCTTCTCCTTCTGGGACTCCTCTGATTTGAATATTGGAGCGTTTAACATTGTCCCAGACATCTCTGAGAGTGTCCTCATTTCTTTTAATTCGTTTTTCTTTTTTCCTCTCTGATTCACTTATTTCTACCATTCTATCTTCTACTTCACTAGTCCGATCTTCTGCCTCTGATATTTTACTGTTTGTTGCCTCCAGAGTGTTTCTGATCTCATTTATTGTGTTATTCATTGTATATTGACTCTTTTTTTATTTCTTCTAGGTCCTTGTTAAACCTTTCTTGGGTCTTCTCAATCCTTGTCTCCAGGCTATTTATCTGTGATTCCATTTTGATTTCAAGATTTTTGGATCATTTTCACTATTATTATTCAGAACTCTTTCTCATGTAGATTCCCTATCTCTTCCTCTTTTGCTTGGTTTGGTGGGCATTTATCCTGTTCCTTTACCTGGTGGGTATTCCTCTGTCTCTTCATCTTGGTTATATTGCTGCATTTGGGGTGGCCTTTCTATATTCTGGGAATTTGTGGACTTCTCTTTGTTATGGAGTTTCCTCTCTGTGGGTGGGGTTGTATCAGTAGCTTGTCAAGGTTTCTTGGTTAGGGAAGCTTATGTTGGAGTTCTGGTGCTCGATTTCTTCTCTCTGGAGTGCAGTGAAGTGTCCAGTAATGAATTATGAGATGTCAATGATTTTGGAGTAACTTGAGCTGCCTGTATATTGCAGATCAAGGGTGTGTTCCTGTGTTGCTGGAGAATTTGCTTTGTATGTCTTGCTCTGGAACTTGTTGGCCCTTGGGTGGTGCTTGTTTTCAGTGTAGCTGTGGAGGCATTTGATGAGCTCCTATTGATTAATGTTCCCTGGATTCAGGAGTTTTCTGATGTTCTCAGGATTAGGACTTAAGCCTCCTGCTTCTGGTTTTCAGTTTTATTTTTACAGTAGCCTCAAGACTTCTCTATCTATGCAGCACAGATGATAAAACATCTAGGTTAAAGATGAAAAGTTTCTCCACATTGAGGGATACCCAGAGAGGTTCACAGAGTTACACAGAGAAGAGAAGAGGGTGGGGGTAATTAGAGGTGACTGGAATGAGATGAGGTGGGTTCAAAAGAGGAGAGAGCAAGCTAGCCAGTAATCACTTCCTTATGTGTGCTCCTCAGTCTGGACCACTCAGAGATGTTCATGGATTTATACAGAGAAAAGGAAAGGGAGGAAGGAGATAGAGATGGCCAGGAGGATAATAGAGGGAAATGAAAAGGAGAGAGACAGATCCAGCTAGTAAGCAGTTCCCTAAGTGTTCTCCACCATCTGGAACACACAGAGATTCCCAGAGTTGGGTAGAGAAGAGAAGGGGAAGGGAGGAGACAAAGACAACCTGATGGAGCAAAAGGAGAGTCCAAAGGAGGAGAGAGTGGTCAAGCCAGTAATCTCACTCTCACATAAAAATGGGTACTGAAGAATGGGTTTTTAAAGGTACAAAATTGGTAACAAATACCAAAAAGCAAAGATTAAAAATCTAGAGAAGAGGTTGGATTTTCAAAAATACAATATAAAAAAAGAAGAAGAAGAAGAAGAAGAAAAAAAAAGTTACAAGAATTACTAAAAAACAACAACAACCACAAAATATATATATATGGTGTTTGCTTTAAAAATAGGGTCTTTTCTTTGAAATGTAATAGTAGGTTATAAAAATAAAAATTAAAGGAGAAATAGAGGACTTAAAAATTAAAAAATGTTAAAGAAAAGAAAAACAAACAAAAAAACAAATAAAGAATGATAGTAAAAATAGTAAAGATATATCTGGGACTTTCTCTGGTGGTATTGTGGGCAGTGTGGAGTCAGTTCATTTTTGGATAGTTCCTTGGTCCAACTTATATTTCTCAAGATCTATAGGCCCCTTCCTATGTAGTCCGTACTAATGACAGGGTTTTAATCTATTGCACCTGTCACTTCCAAGGCAGTTCCCTCTGTTTTAGCTTCTTCTGTTTGCTGGTCTCTTCAGTGTCTGATTTCTGCCCTAACACAGGGGGGGGGTCAGTGGTGGACACTTTTTTTTTTTAGGCTCACTTGTTCATTCGCACTGTGGAGAGGGAGGGATGCTGCAAACAAATAACACTGGCATGTGCTTGCAGTATCTCAGCCATGCTGGGCCTGTTCCTGCTCAGGGTGCACACCGCTCAGGCTCTAGGTTGCTCTGCCAGGAACCATCCGAGGCCAGCCCTGAGCTGCATGCACCCCCCTGGTCTAAGCCACTCAGGCTCAGGCACTTAGGTAGTCCTCAGAGGTGCAGACACGGTTGGGCTTGTGTTTTGTGCCCTTCCTGGGTCCAAGTAGCTCAGGTGTTTGATGAGCACAGTAGCTGCAATTTATTGCCTTTCCCATCCCTGCTGCTCACTTTTCAGGAAGTACAACTGGCGCCCCTTCTCCAGCTGATGGTGACAGCCCAGAACCCCAAGAAGTCTTAGTTAGCAAAGAAGCTTGCTTGCAGTTTGGTAGTTAATGTCTCTCTGGGGCTGCAGTTGCCCCCTTCTGGTCCTTCCGGCTCTGGCTGCCTGTTACCGTAGGGGGATGATCTGCAGCCGGCTAATTCTCTTCCGTCCTTTGTTCTGTGTGCGGTCCTGGCGGTGTCTCATGTTAGAGCTTTTTGCATGGTAGCTATCCCATAGTCTGGTATGCTAGCCCAAGTTAGTTCTCTCTGGTTACACTCAGGGCATTTTGGCCTGATTCTTAAAAAGCACTGCAGCCCGCGTCTTCCTGCCCAGCCCCTGCTTGCTATTTGCAGATGCAGGTGTCTGCGCTGCTTCTCCACTGGGGGAGCTACCGTTGGGCTCCTAATCTGTTGGTTTAAATTATTTATTTATTTTCCCTCCTTGTTATTTTGCCCTTTGTGTTTCCAAGGTTCACCACAGACTTGGCAGTGAGAGTGTTTCCTGGTGTTTGGAAACTTCTCTCTTTTTAAGACTCCCTTCCCGAAATGGAGCTCCCTCCCTACCTCTTTTGTCTCTTTTTTCATCTTTTATATTTTTTCCTACCTGTTTTTGAAGACAATGATCTGCTTTTCTGGCTGCCTGATGTCCTCTGCCAGCATTCAGTTGTTTTGTGGAATTTACTCAGCGCTGAAATGTTCTTTTGATGAATTTGTGAGGGAGAAAGTGGTCTCCCCTTCCTATGCCTCTGCCATCTTAGGACTGCCTCAAAAAAATTGTTATTTTTGAACTGTGATGTTGGAGAAGACTCTTGAGAGTCCTTTGGACTGCAAGGAGATCAAAGCAATCAATCATAATGGAAGTCAATCCTGCACATTCATTGGAAGGACTGGTGCATAAGCTGAAGCTCCAGTACTTTGGCCACCTGATGAGAAGAGTCAACTCATTAGAAAAGACCCTGATGCTGCAAAAGATTGAAAGCAGGAGGAGAAAGAGACAACAGAGCATGAGATGTTTGGATGGTATCACTGACTCAATGGACATGAGTTTGAGCAAGCTCCAAGAGATGGGGAGATGGTGAAGGACAGGGAAGCCTGATGTGCTGCAGTGCATGGGATCATGAAGAGTCAACACAACTGAGTGACTGAACAGCAACAACTAACAATAGTGGTTTGGTTTAAATAATGTTTGCAGTAATATTACATATGCAGTATATTAAAGCTACATATTCAAGCAAATTTGGCATAAGTTCTTATTTTTTATTCTCTCTCTCTTAACTCCCATGCCTTTTGTATATGTCTTACAGCATTTACCACTCCTTGCCTTATATTACTGTTATTTATGTAACAAATATATCTTGTTTAAGACATTGAAAGGGGAAAAAATGTATTACTGAATGTCTGTATGCATTTTCTGGGCTGTCATAACAAAGTACCAAATATTGGGTGGCTTAAGCAATAGAAACTTCACGTCTCCCAGTTCTGGAGGCTAAAAGCCTGAGGGAGAAAAGTATGCATAGGGTTGGTTCTTTCTGACAGCTTTGAGGAAGGATCTGTTCCAGGTCTCTCTCCTTGGCTTATAAAGGCTGTCTTCTCTTTGTGTCTCCACAGCATCTTCCATTTGTCTTCGTTCCTGTCCAAATTTTTCCATCTTATAAGGATAACAGTCATACTGGATTAGAGTGACCATAAAGACTTCACTTTAACTTATTTACCTGCTAAGTCACTTCAGTTGTGTCCGACTCTGTATGACCCCATAGACGGCAGCCCACCAGGCTCCTCCATCCCTGGGATTCTCCAGGCAACAACACTGGAGTGGGTTGCCATTTCCTTCTCCAATGCATGAAAGTGAAAAGGGAAAGTGAAGTCACTCAGTCGTGTCCCACCCTCAGCGACCACATGGACTGCAGCCTTCCAGGCTTCTCCACCCATGGGATTTTCCAGGCAAGAATACTGGAGTGGAGTGCAATTGCCTTCTCCATATTTACCTGTGTAAAGACTATATCTTCAAATAAGATCAAATTCTGAGGTACTGAATATTCGGGATTCAACATGTGAATGGGGAGCATAGTGCATAATTCAACTCATAACTGCTCTCTCACTGGAAGCTAGATATTTTCTATAGAAGTCTTCTGGGGTTATTTGACTCGACAGGGCTTGCATCTTTAATTGCCTTTGATAATTTACAACTTGAGACAGACATTAACTTGTGTTCTGATAGTGACAGAAATGGTTCCTGTTCATAAAAATGGAGTACATTTGATCTTCTGAGGATGAAACTGGTTTACACCTTTATATAAAGAGACCTGTGTGTACGTGTGCTAAGATGCTTCAGCTGTGTTCAATTCTTTATGACCCCATGGACTGTAGCCTGCCAAGCTCCTCTGTCCATGGGCTTCTCCAGGCAAGAACACTGGAGTGAGTTGCCATGCCCTCCTCTAGGGGATCTTTCCAACCCAGAGATTGAACCAATGTCTCTTATCTCTCCTGCATGGGCAAATGTGTTCTTTACCCCTAGCATTACCTGGGAAGCCTAGGTGAACTCCAGCACACCAGGCTTCCCTGTCCTTCACCATATCCAAAAGTTTGCTCAAACTCACGTCCATTGACTCAGTGATGCCACCCAACCATCTCATCCTCTGTTGTCCCCTTCTCCTCTTGCCCTCACTCTTTCCCAGAATCAGGGTCTTTTCCAAAGAGTCAGCTCTTCACATCAGTTGACCAAAGCATTGGAGCTTCAGCTTTAGCATCAGTCCTTCCAATGAATATTCAGGACCGATTTCCTTTAAGATTCACTGGTTTGACCTCTGTGCTTCCCAAGTAACTCTCAAGAGTCTTTTCCAGCACCTCAATTGGAGATTTGGTGCTCAGTCTTCTTATGGTCTAACTCTCACATCTGTACATGACTATGGACATAACCATAGCCTTGACAACATGGACCTTTGTTGGCAAAGTGATGTCTCTGCTCTTTAACATGTGTCCAGATTTGTCATAGCTTTTTTTTTTTTTTCCAAAGAGAAGGTGTCTTTTAATGCTGTGGCTGCAGTCACCATCCACAGTAATTTTGGAGCCCAAGAAAATAAAATCTGTCACTTTTTCCACTTTTCCCCCATCTATTTCCAAAAGAAATATGTCATTAACATTTAATTATTCAATTGGACTGTAAACACCTGAGAACAGTAACTAGGGGTGTCAGAAACCTACTGAACCAGTAGTCAGGTAATCCTCACACTGTCCTGCAGTGTATCAGATTTAAGTGCAAAGAGCCAGGTCTCTTACACCTCAGTCTTTACGTAACTACAGTGGAAGGATCCAACTCTATGACCATTATGATCCTATCATTTTGGGATATTCATTACAGTACATGAGACACTTAGCCAGCTAAAGGCTTTTACTGTAACAATCATTCATCCCAGTTTTTGGTTCACAAATAGAAGTAAATAGTCTTTTGTAATAGGAGGAAACCTAGAGACAACTCAATATATGGTCATGGATTCAAGTACTTGTCCAAAGTGAAGCAGACTATTTTCCTAGCCCTTTATATATGTATGTCCCAGACCACACTCCTTAGCTGCTAGTGCCACACATGTTCAACAGGCAGGGTAAAGCGGCCTAAGGATTAGGATGGGAGATGCATGTTACAGCTTTGTACGTGAGGCTTATTTCTGCCATCTCTGACACTGAGGAAGACAGAACTGAGACAGCTCCAAAAACAAAGTCTCAAAGCAACAGCTGGTATTTTCAGATCTCGCTACCCAGAAGAGTAGATAATAGTAAATAACATTTACTGTGCACTTACATGCTAAGTTCTTTACATAGATTGACTCATACAACTTCTCAGAAGACTCTGTGAGGTACACAGGGAGACATTTTTTTCACCTTATGTCCTCAGAAACTAAAAGTGAACAAATCAAGTAACTCCCCCAAGGCCACTCTCCACTCAGCTAACAGAAGAGCCACGGTTCAAACCCACACAGTCCATCTCCAGAACTTCCCTCCCAATGATGATGTTTTCAATTTCTAAATTAAGGAGGCCAACTTATTACTCTGTTAATCTTAAACAATTCTACATCTTGACTGTCTAGACACACATATAGTTGCTGTTATGAAACAGTATCTATACCATAAATAGAAAACTTCAAATGTATTACAAATGTGGACTCTTGTTTCATAGCTCCATTTCAAACTACACTGTGTGGTCTGACACATCCTCATATTGTATTACCCTAAGAAGTCAGTACTAGCTCTGCATGTGGTACCTTATATCATATTGTTATACATATTACTGTATGTATAATATATCCCATATATATATTAGTTACACTTTATATATTATTAAGAGGTCTAATTCCAAATGCACACTCACCTACACATTCATGCACACATATTCTCTTTCTTTTACACACATACACATTCACACAAACACACATATACCTGTCCCAATGCTATGCCTTCTTTAAGGACTTTCAAAGTTTACAGGTAGAATATTGAATATTTCCTGATTGTGGTTTTAAATTATTCCTCTGGCTTGGCCAAACACTGAGAAGGTAGGTGTCTATTCCTTCTGGGAACCCCTCACTGTATTAAAAAGTACATTATTAGAGAATTTAAAGTTGAATTTTGCACACCTGCTTGAAATCACTGAATGCCTGATGGGTTTGATAATTTACTACAATGGCTCACAGAGTTTATGGAAACATTTACCAACATTTATCAGTTTATTGTAAAGGATGTTACAAAGGACACAAAAGAATAGTGTGACAGAGAGGTACATGGGGCAAGGTCTGGAAGGGTCCCGGATACAGGAGCTTCTCTCTTTGCCATGTAGGGTGGGATGTACCATCTTTCCAGCAGATGAATGTATTCACCAACACTGACACTCTCAGCACTCCACTGTTCAGAGTTTCTATGTAGGCCTAATTATATAGACATGATTAAATCATTGGCGATTAGTCAATACATCAGTCTCCAGCCTCTTTCCTCTCCCCAGGGGCTGGAGGGTGGAGTTGAAAGTTCCAATCCTCTAACTGTACCTTTGTCTTTCTGGTGACCAGCCCCAATCCTGTACCTATCTAAGGACCCCAGGCACTAGCCATCTCATTAGCATTCAAAAAGACACTCTTGTCAATCCAAAGATTCCTAGGATCTTAGAAGTTCTGTGCCAGGACCCAGGGCAAAAGACCAGTTATATAAATCAATTTAGTATATGTGGAGCTAAAGGTGATTTTGTCTATTGTGGAGAACCCACTCATACTCAAGGACTTTGAACAAAGAATCATTTATTCAAGATTTTGAAGAGAAGAGAGACAAGGAGTACACATAACACACATTTTACTCAGAAAAAAGTTCCCGCAGTCACCTACTAGATGTAGTGCATGTCCCAACTCTCCAAGTCTTTCTCTTTACTTTTCAAAATTATTTCGGTCTTTTCAACTTCTGATACCAAATTTAGATACCCTGAGTACACTATGGAAGAATTGCTGCTGATGGTAGTAAATATAAAGATTCTGTTTGCTCTAAGCAAACAAAAGATGGGTTTTCCTGGTGGCTCAGTGATAAAGAATTCAACTGCAATGCAGGAGATGTGGGTTCAATCCCTGGGTCAGAATAATACTCTGGGAAAGAGGATCTCAACCCCCTCTAATATTCTTCCCTGGGAAATTCCATGGACAGGAGACCTTAACGGACTACACTCTATGGGGTCATCAAAGAGGGCTACTGTTCATGGGGTCACAAGAGAGGCACGACAACAAACAAAAGATAATCCACTTATTACTATTCGAAACTTCCTAAAGGTGACATGAATAACTATACATTTTAAAATTATGTTATCTATATATCAAATACATAAGAAGGATGAATAATCTTGTGAGAGGCAGACTGCTGAACAGGAACTAAAAATGCAAATGTGTAGGGAAACAAGAACTTGCTCTGTATAAAATTTTCAGCATATTTTGGGCATCTATATATGCTAAAACTAAACTATCTCATCTCCCAGGAAACCTTTTTATTCTCCAGTCAATACTCTACAAACTCCTTAATTCTAGAGAATATATCCCAAAGATCTGGCAGAATTAAAATTTCAAAAATGTGGACCCCATGATTTTGAAGATTAAAAAAGATGCTATCTTGTAGGAAGTGAACACTCAATAAATGTTGATTATGATTATCATTCTTGCAGTTCAGTCTACTTTCCTTCATGCACAGAAGACGTGGGGGCAGGACCAGGAGGGTAAGAGGAAAGGTTATTAGATCTCTCTCTGTAGGATAATCTCCAGACTTAGACATGTGACTGATTTCACTTCCTACTATGAAGGACAACCAACCTAGCTGTAACTCAGGGTAGACTGAGGATAGCAGTGCATTATTTCTGACCAAATCCCAAAGACAAAAAAAAAAAAGTCAGAATGAAGGAAGCAACATGTCCAAGAAACAAGTCTAGAAGCAAATTCTATAAATTGGAAGAATTTTAACTGAAAGTAAAGCCAAGCCCAGATGAGAAAATGGACCCAAAGCAAGCAAGGCTGTCATGGAAGGGAAGAGAGAAAGAGAAAATAAACATTAATTCCGGAAACAAACAGTGACTTACCACTGCTGGTTTATATTCTCTACAACTGCAGGTAGGGTCTTCTGCCTGATAAAGATAGAAATGGGTAATAATCAGAAGTTAATAACTTTCAAATTCAGTCTCACATTCTAGAGTAAACATGAAATCTGTTTGTTAAACTAATAAGTATTTAGTAACTGTGATCCATATCAGTCAAAACCTAGCTGCATGCATAGGATGGGGGGAGTGAATAACTGCATTAAGAGAACAAAATTACGTTGTTTAGTTTGGCAGTTGAGAACTTCAATAATTAAACCAAACCTCATGTCTTGTCAAACAGGTAAAGTGAAAGTGAAAGTTACTCAGTCATGTCCGACTCTTTGTGACCCCATAGACTGTATAGTCCATAGAATTCTCCAGGCCAGAATACTGGAGTGGGGAGCCAGGGCTTCATCCCAACCCAGGGATTGAACCCAGGTCTCCCACATTGCAGATGAACTCTTTACCAGCTGAGCCACAAGGGAAGCCCCAAACAGGTAAAAGAAACACCATTTTCTGGTGATAGTTTAATTTGAATTGACATATAAATATGATGTGAACCTAAGTTCTCATAGGTACCTTGTCAGGTATTCCCAGATATTTAATCTGCTTCCACAGTTGCTAAATAGATGAAATAATATTGATGTCTGTTTTTCTGTCAACTTTCCAATACTCATAAAGAATGTGCTTAATAAATGTACTGTTGAAGTTAAACAAAAAAAGGAAAAACAAAAACTAGCTGCTTTCCTTCTTTCTGTCCGAAAGTAACAATATTTGCATACTGTTTTTCATCCTAAGGTTTAATCCTGGTGATCTCTCCATTATCTGGTGTTCTTCTAGAGTGACTCCAGCAGGCTGCCCATAAATAAATACCCAGGATGTTCATTTCTGGGTTCCCTTGCTGGCAGACCTGGGTTCAATCCCTGAGTTTGGAAGATCCCCTAGAGAAGTAAATGGCAACACACTCCAGTATTCTTGCCTGGAGAATTCCATGGACAGAGGAGCCTGATGGGCTACAATCCATGGGGTCACAAATAGTCAGACACAACCGAGTGACTAACACACGTGTATGTTTATTAACATAGATACAGTGCTCTGATTCTTATCTTCTTTTAAAATAACACCCAAGTATAACCAAAGCTGTATTTGCTCTCTCTTTACAGCATCAGAAATGTTAATGATTGGCTTGAGTTCTCATCTATGAAACACATCCAACTGAAGTGGCATTCATAGCAATGCAGGCTTGTCACCCATATTATTCCAAGGTTTGAGGCAAGATCAGATCTCCTGTTTAGTTCTCTTCCTCAGTGGATAGACAAAATTCCTAGGCTAGTCATTTCCCCTAATTTCTGACCTGTGTCTGGGTTGCCTCTTTAAATATCTCCTTCATGGAGCTGAAGCTCAAAGTTCTGGTTCTGGGTGAAGCTCTGGGTGCTGGACTAGGCAATCAGAATTCTCCAACCACATTGGATAAAGATGAGGAAAACTCAATACGCTGCACACAGATAAAACAGGAAATGTAAGGCAAGGACATGATTCCTCCAAATGCTCAATGTAGTAACTGGGAGGAGATGAAAAATTCACATGAGCATCCAGGTTTAGAATGCAGCTTTGGAGTGCTGGACCTCACAATTTTTCTGAATCTGTAAAAATGAGGCTTGAGTTCTCATCTATGATTTGAAAAGGCACCATGAAAAGCATCATCAGATAAGTTTGAGCAAATGTGGTTGACTGGGTAACAATGAAGTTAAGACCACCCAAAGGTAAATTTTTGTGCTAGAGAAGCTCCAGCCAAGATTCTTCATATAATAATTGTTATCAGACAGAGTTGTATTACACACAATAATCAGAGCAGCACCCTTTTACAAATGATTTCTAAAAATTGTACACACCCTATGAGAAAAAAACAATAAATAGTTGTCATATTTTTAAGTGAGGTTTCAAGTTATTCAAAGATCAATGATTTTTAAAAAATGACAATTTGGAAACTTTTGTCCTTATTTTATGTTTTCGGTTACATGGCATGTGGAATCCTAGTTCCCCAATCCGGGACTGAACCTATGTCCTCTGCAGGGGGACAGAGGCTTAATCATTGGGCTGCCAGGAAAGTCCACAGAAACTTCTCTCTTTAAAACTGTCCTAAGTCCAAAGACTGTTCTCTTAGTCTGTGTCTCAATTCCTGCCCTGCAAATAGGTTCATCCATACCATTTTTCTAAGTTACATATACATGTTAATATATGATATTGTTTTTCTCTGACTTACTTCACTCTGTATAGTAGGCTTTAGATTCATTCACCTCACTAGACCTGACTCAAGGAAGGAGAAGTTGGGATGAATGAAGAAAGTAGTGAAACATACACATTACCATATTACCATATGTAAAATAGATAGCTACTGAGAAGTTGCTGTACAGCACAGGGAGCTCAACATGGCACTCTGTGACACCGGGAGGGGTGGGGTCAGGTAGTGGGGAGGTCAGGTAGGAGGGCACATAGGTATACTTATGGCTGGTTCACGCTGTGGTATGGCAGAAGACAACACAATACTGTAAAGCAATTATGCACCAATTAAAAACAAATTTTAAAAACTGTCCCTTCCTGTCACTGAATTTTGTTATTCTAATGTTAAAAAACCAATATGCAAAAATCACACCATTTGCAACACATGCACATACACATATACATTTTGGGAGACTTTTTCAGTGGAACTTAAAGATAGGCACCCCAGGTCTCCATTTATGGAGATAACTCAAAAGACTAAATTCTGTTTCTTGATAAACCAGGATCCATCTCATGTTTTTAATTTACACAGATAGATGCTACCATTGCTTTTCCATCTGCTGAATTCAGGGAAAAGCCCACACCCTTTTAATCCATTGTAGTTAAATTCATTAAAAAGCATAGAAGCAAACTTCATTAGCTCACATTTTCCACCTACTCATAAAAATCACCAGTTATTCTTTTTCTTTTTAATTCAACTGTGCTTGAAAACTCCAGTTCAAATTATCCTACACAGTTGGGTAGGTCATGGTTACCAATTTGCATATAGATAACTTCGTTTAAAAATGGGCTTGATACAGCCTATGAAACAGCAAAGTAGGGAGCAGGGTACTGTCCAGACTGATTTTCCTGAAGGGCTTAGGGAATTATACCTGCAACAATAACTTGTGCAGGCTCCAAGAAGCCTTGGGGAAAAAATGGCTATATTTTTTGAGTAAACAAATTATATAAATATATATTACAGTTATAAAAATGTCTTAGCACATATGTTCAAAATTCTTAGTCATAAAATCCAACTGAAAAAGTCCTTTACTATTTACCAAGCAGCATTTGCATGTTATTCTCACAAAGGAGAAAAAAGATCCTAAGTGTTCTGTGTTTTGTCTTTGCTGTGGGACACAAAAGACAGGTAAAACCAGTACTTCTGATTTTAGATTATTTTACAATGAATGCTGGATTAATATGTCATTTAAGAAAAATCCTGAAGAATGCTGCTTATTTTGTCTGGCCATCCTGGAAAACAGTACTTTACCAGCAGTTTTCATTTTCACCTGGCTCAGATATTCATCCAAATACTCCTTGATATGCTCTGAGTTTTTATTTGTTTATTATTTTTAGAGCAGCTTTATTTACATATCATATAATTCACTCACTCTAAATGTTCTATTGAATGATTGTGGTAAGTTTACAGAGTTGTGCAGTCCTTACCACCATCTAATTTTAGAACATTTCCAAGACTCCAAAAATAAACATTGTGTCCATTTGTAGTCACTCATTTTCACACTCAGCCCCAAACAACCACTTATCTGTCTTCTGTTTCTATAAATGTGCTCTTTCTGGATAATTCATATAGATGGAATCGTATAACATGTGGCATTTTGTATGTGGCTTTTGATGGGTTCTTTGATGGTGACTTTTACATGTCAGTCAAAGCATTAATTGAAAATAATTCACCAGTCCTCTCTGTCCTGTGTTCCATTCATTTAGTATATACATATATATGGAAAGTGAAAGTGAAAATCACTCAGTTGTGTCCAACTTTTTGCAACCCATGTATAGTCCATGGATAGTTCCCATGTACGGTCCATGGAATTCTCCAGGCCAGAATACTGGAGTGGGTAGCCTTTCCCTTCTCCAGGGGATCTTCCCAACCCAGGAATTGAACCAGGGTCTGCTGCATTGCAGGTGGATTCTTCACCAACTGAGCTATCAGGGACGCCCTATATGTATGTATTTATATGTATATAAAGAGCCAAATGAAGATAAAAACACATTATTAGCCAAAGATTTTCAGTTGGGACTCTGGAATAGAATTCATATTGTGTTGTGGACTGTCTCTCCACTCTCATCGCCAGGCAAGAGAGTAGATCCTTTGGACCTTCCAAATTGAACTGACAAAAGAGAACTCTGGCTCTTTCCTAGGTCTCAGCTTTCTTGAAGACTCCAAAGTGGTAAAGAGGATGCATGACACCACCAGCATCCCTCACAACATTTAGAATGCACAAGCAATCATTTGGTTAGGGGAGCCAGCAGAGCTAGCTCACAGCAAAAGCAAGCTTTCGGAGCCCAGTTTACAGTCCAGATGTAGATTTCTGACTCAAGACAAAGCCAGCAGATAGAGAAAGAAAGCAGTAAAGAAAGAGAAACACCTTATCTCAGCCACATGTTTGTATCAGGAATGTTAACCACATTTGGGAAAATTTTTGTGGCATCGCACCTCCCACATTCAGGGCAGGAAGCTATCTCTGCCTTAGCCTGTGTGTCACACAATGGAATCTGACCCTCTCTATCTTTGAAAAATGTGAACATTTGCAATGGTGGTGCTCCTAGTCTCCACGGCTTACTTGAGGCCCCTTTCTTGTTTTGCTGTCTCCCACACAGCAAAACAACATCATTTCAATACTCACCATTTAAGTTTTTCATTTCGGGCTTACAACTGGAACTGACCCTTAACTCCATATAGAAGGCAGACACTCCATAATTAAAATAAGAGAAAAGAGTTTTTAGGCTGACTGTCTTAAATTCTATTGCTGCTGTAACTTCCACCGCCATTCTCATTAAGATCACAAATTATTATCAGACAATGTATGTATATTTTACCATAGACAGTGGCTATTATCATAGAGCTTCCCTTAAAAAGTCACTGAGGGGTAATTATCTAAACAAATCCTCTCGCATTAGCTGTCTACACATTTCTTGGTCCTAGTTTGATGTTAGTACTCAATGAGCCTATGCCTTCAGAAACCATTGAGATCTTTGCTATATTTTTCCTCAAAACTTACCTCTTCTTCACCAGTTAGTTCTCTTAAGCTTGCATAATCTTTACTACGACTCTTTTGTTATTCCAAATTCTAACTGCTGTAGGAAAATAGTTAACTTTGCCCTGACTTATAAACAGGATACAGGAGGAATAATGGAAAAACTAGAAGTCTAGATATCAAAGCAAAGTCTGTTCATTATTTCTCTTTCTCTTTTTTTTTTTTACTTTATTTTACTTTATAATACCGTATTGGTTTTGCCATACATCAACATGAATCCAACACAGGTGTACATGAGTTCCCAATCCTGAACCCCTCTCCCACCTCCCTCCCCATACCATCTCTCTGGGTCATCCCAGTGCACCAGCCCCAAGCATCCTGTATCCTGTGCTGAACCTAGACTGGTGATTTGTTTCTTACATGATATTATACCTGTTTCAATGCCATGACCAGGGTTGGCCCTAGGAAATCCTTGGAGAAACGAAGCTGCTATTCTATACTGTTTCCTAAGAGAGATTCCTAATCTGTGGAGAGAAATTCTCTGTCTCTCACTGCTCCAGACAAGATCCTGGACAAAGCTTTCTAGACCCTTTTGAAGAGACATCTTGCTAAACACAGCGTTAAATTTCTGTTTGGGGATGCAATAAAAGCTGTACACCTAACACCTAGTAACCCGGTCTTCAAAATCAGTGTGCTGTGCTTAGTCGCTCAGTCATATCTGACTCTTTGTGACCACATGGACTGTAGCCCACCAGGCTCCTCTGTCCGTGGGATTCTCCAAGCAAGAATACTGGAGTGGGTTGCCATGCCCTGCTCCAGGAGATCTTACCAACCCAGAGATCAAACCCAGGTCTCCTGCATTGCAGGCAGATTCTTTACCCTCTGAGACACCAGGGAAACCCAAGAATACTAGAGTAGGTAACCTATCCCTTCTCCGAGGATCTTCTCGACCCAGGAATCAAACCACAGTCTCCCGCACTGCAGGCAGATTCTTTATCAGCTGAGCTACCAGGGAAACCAGCATACATCAGTTAAAACCAATTTCCCAGCCAATGGGAATCAACCCCGCTACAGCTAAATTACGTCTGTCCATCCTCCCATGGAATAATCTGTTCCTCAAATAGTAATCCTCATTTTTAATCTAAAAGATACCTACTTGGTGCACCTTGTGTTAAAATGAGAGGCACTAATTATTCCTCCCACAAATTCTAGTCAACTGAAAGAGCACAGAAATATTGAAGAGGGGTGAGTTTACAATATCATCTTCAGACCCAGGCGGAGATATGGAGCAAGGAGAGCTGAAACATGCTCGGGTCCGTTACACTGAAGCTCGGTTTTCCCACTCCCTTTACAGAGAATGGAACTAAGATCAGCCCTGACATAGCCTAGGAGAGAGGAAACAATACCAAGAAAGCAAAAAAGATAGACTTAGGAGGATGCTACGTGTGAGCCATAATCTTTAACAGAAAAATGAATTTGGATAAATTACCTCTACTGGAAGGAGTAAGTAAGAAAACAGAGGTTAAAAAAAAAAAA